>CM029017.1:131282804-131862573 GCA_016801055.1 Panax notoginseng | reverse complement strand
AGTCGTTGTAAAAAGTTGTATAAAATATGCAACGAAAATAAAAATTAATGCCAATGAATGTGACCATATTAAGGCAACGAAATATAGCAATAAAAAAACTTTCGTTGCCCACGATGAGGAGACAAATCAAGTGGTTAGAAATTTTGCAACGAATTTCTAACAATTTTATTTCCAAATTTTGCAACTACTTATGAATTTTCGTTGCAAAAAATGAAAGCCGGATATAATCTGCAACAAAGGACAAGTTTCGTTGCTAAACATACACTTTTAGTAACGACTTATAAAGTCTTGCTTGAAAAATCGTTGCTAAATCTCCATTTTTAGTAACAAAAAAAACTTTCGTTGCCCACGATGACGGGAAAGCAAGTGGTCAAAAATTTTTGCAAACGAATTTCTAACGAATTTTTTTCCTGCCAATGAATTAGCAACGAAATTTTTGCAACGACTTAATGAATTTCGTTGCAAAAAGTGAAAGCCGGACACAATCTGCAACGAAAGACAAATTTCGTTGCTAAACATATACTTTTAGCAACGACTTATAAAGTCGTTGCCCGAAAAATCGTTGCTAACGGCCCCATTTTTTTGTAGTGATCTAGTGATTAAATCCTAGATTCAAGCACCTTGGACAAGAATACCCTTGAGATTATAAGCAAAATTACTAAAATACCCTTTTTGTCCCATTAGTTGAATTATTGCTAGCAAATCTTTATCAAATCTTGGCAGCCATCCTACCCTATCAACCTAGCAGCTAGATTAACATCACATGATCAGCCATCACATACATGCCATACATGATTTCTAGATTTAAGAGAGAGAAAGTGCTCATTTTGGCCTAATTTGTTCACAAATACCTAGCCATACTCTCTCAAGACCAAACCTCTGAAATTCCCTTCTAGATCAGTCTCCAATCAAGCCCCACGAACACCAGCATCAAATCAGAAACATAGAAGTCAGAATTTGATCATAAGGAGGTAAAACCTATTTTAGAAATTTGATTTTTGATCTTGTGTTAGATGTTATGATTTATTGTTAAAACATGTTATTTGTAGTCCATATAGTTGATCTGGGTTAGTAGTTGTTAGATCCATAACATTAATATGCTCAAATCATTTTTTGAAAAATCTAAATTTTTTTATGGATTGTCTGACAACGAATGTCAGAGCCCATATATTATTTTCTGTTTATTATTTTTGTTGTTTAAAACTTTAAATGTGTAATCTTTATGTGCTCTTTGATCTAAAGGTGGTATCACAGTCTTTTAATGTCTAGACTTCAAGTTATACTCGGTCAAAGTCGGTTGACCGACCATGACCATGTATAAATCTGGGTAACCCAGAAAGCATTCTTTGTGTCTCACAATATTTGCATCGTTTAGATCTGTCAGTTTATAAGTGTTTTAATATTGTTGATATATCAAAATTGTAGCTGGTTATCTGGACTCTATATACATGCTTTTAGATCTCTGAAACAGAACATAATATGGTCGTAATGACTGGTCAAACTAGACCATTTGATCACAGATGCACTTTCTGGAAATTTCCAGAAAACTCTATGAACTACGTTTCTGTCAGACTTTGACCGACGAGATCTTCTTGTTGTGTTGTTGTTCTAGTGATGTTTTGTGATAGACTGTAGTATTACATGTGGTCTACAACCTAAAACTTTTTAGATCACAAAAATAGTACATGTGTTGCAAGTTATGGAAGCCCAATTAAGACCCACGATCTGTTCTTCATTTCTGGGTAACCCAGAAATGAAGAACAGCCTGACTGACACAGCTCTGACACGATTTTCTGAGGCTTAGATCTTTAGCTTGATGATGTTTAGACTTGAACTTTGCTTGATTAATGACCTTGATAGATAATCTACCCAGCCCGACGTCTAGACCGACCATATCATCAACAGATTTCATGTTAGAAGGCCATCAATACCGTTGACCGGCCATGACTGAAATTTCTGGATAGCCCAGAAATAAGATGAACATGCCTGACAGCTATTTCAAGCTTAATAACTCTTGATAGTGATGATGTATGACCTGGATATTGTTTGTTTCATGCAGTGTTACATTAACACTACAAGATCTGACCATTAGCTAGCCCAGAAATATAGTAGACCCTAAATTAAGCTTGGTCAAAGTAGGCTACTCGAAGCTGACTTTGAATGCCTGGGTTTCTCAAGAACACCTAAGGCGACACTTACTGTCGCCAAATGGTTTTAGCGACAGACATAATAAAATTAATTAATTTAATTTCTAAAAATCATTTAAAAATAGTAATAAATTCTGAAAATTTCAAAAATAGTTTTAAAAATTATTTTAAGTTATAAAAATTAACTTTTAATAATTTGACATATTTCATAAAATTAATATTTTTTTAGAAATTATTGGTATTTTAATTATTTAATAAATGCATTAAATAAATTAATTAAAAATGATATTATTGTATTAAAAATCATTTAATAAATAATAAGGTATTTAATAATATTTTAAGTTATAAAACATAACTTTTAATATTTTAAGATAAGTTTCATTAATTATTAAATATTAATGATATTAGATTTATTTAGTAATTATATTAAATAAATTAATTAAAATGATTTTTAATATTATAAAATTATTTTAAATGAAAATAAATAGTTTAAAAATATTTTAAGTTATAAAAAAAATAACTTTGATATTTAAAGGTAAATTTCATTTATAATTAAATATTAATAATATTAAGTTTATTTAATAATTAATATTAAATAATAGTTTAAAAATGGTTTTATTGAATTAAAAATCATTTAAAAAGGAAATAAATGAATTAAAAATATTTTAAATTATAATTAATGACTTTTAATATTTTGATAAATAATAAATAAAATTCTACTATTAATGGTAATTATTTAAAAATAATTTTAAATGTTTTAAAAAAATTATTTAAGGTAATATTAATGTTTTAAAAATATTTTGAGTTATTATAAATAACTTTAATATTTTGACAATGGTTTCATTAATAGTTTAATATTAATTAAATATTAATAATAATAGAATTAATGAATATTTTAAATCATTTAATAATGATTCTGATGTTTGAAAATTCATGATAAATTATAATAAATGTTTAAAAATTATTATAAGTCATTTTAAAAATAATATGACTGATATTTTTAGTTATTAAGCTACATGATAGAGTTTTAGACTCGATAAGTACCCGATAAAGCTGTCGGTACAACGAAAAATTTTAGAAATTGATCTGAACTTAGATAATTTGACTTGATAAGTGTTTATTTGTGATTCAATGGTTGTTAAACATAAGTGACAATGTGATTAGATAAGGTGCAGACTGCAATAAGTAGTGCTATGCGTTACGATATATTATTCTAATCGAACGAATGATCTTATTACTGATAGGTTGCTGTATAAAATATTAATCTAAGTTGCGTATTTGTAAGCAGCAGCTCAGGCAAGTATCTGAACTATCATTTACATTGTGCAAGTATCCTACCTTTGTATTTCATTTATGCAATGGGCATGAGTAAGAATTGCTTTAGAATTATATTATTATAGTACAGATTATTAACCATATATTATATACGCTCATTGCTTATCAACATGTTAATATATGGTAATTCAGATATATATTCTGTTCGTTAATTTCTATAAATGGTTATACAAGTGTCCCCACTTGGATAATCATTGTATTTAATCACATGTTGGTACACCTTTGTCAATTACCCGCATAAAAATATATGTTGAATTATAGATTATTGTTAAACAAGATAAAACTTTTGGTTTGGAACCCGACAAGTATGAACATCCCGTAAACGGGAAAACTTTTTATGCACCCAAGGTGGACAGAGTGAGCGATACTATCGTTCTGACATGTAGTATTGATCAATACAGGGCATAACGGGATGATCACCCCCCGTGCCCGTAAGTTACGACGGTTTGTAGATGAATTTTTGCTAAACCTATTCAAAAATTGAAAACAATGTTCATAGTATGTCACCTAAACCCCAATTATAGTCATTACGTAGTTTCAAAAATTTGATAGAGAGTTGTTATGTTATTATTATCGGTTCAGATTACTTCACAACTATTGACTTGTTGTAGAAGAGTAGTACAAAGAAAATATTTAACCCTTTCAGCTAATATTTATAATTGTTATTACTTGCTGGGCACTCAAATGCTCACTCTTGCTTAAATTAAATATTTTTAGTTAAGTATGATCAACCAGAAGGCTCAGGCAAGAACAAGGGGAAAGGAAAGCTGTTCGAATGAATTTCTAATATGTGGTGTAATAATTATAGTTTATTAAGACAATGTTACTTATTATCTATGATGTAATGAATGTTTAAAGGTCTCGTACCTGGGAGTAAACTTTGATGCATGTAAATAAAGTTTGAATTTATATTATTGTTATTATTATTAGTATTATTCAGCCTATAGAAATAGTATCGTGAAGCACCGAGTTCGGGTTTTCAAGTACCCGAATTTGGGGGCGTCACAAATTCCATATCAAACATCTCAACTCTGTCAACTTCTACCGTCAAAAGATGAATGGTGCTGTTGAAGCGGCTAATAAGAATATCAAAAGATCATGCAAAAGATGTCCGCCAATCACAAAGGATGGCCTAATTTATTTCCTCTGACTCTATTAGCCTACAGAACATTCATGCACACTTCCGCTGGGTAACCCCCTACTCATTAACCTATAGGATGGAAGCAGTGCTCCCCATAGAAGTGGAAATAGAATCCCTCAGAGTGTTGATAGACGCTGAGTTAGATGAAAACTAGTGGTTACAAGATAGGTATCACCAATTGTCTTTAATAGATGAGAGTGAGCCGCTGCTATCTTCCATGGTCAGTTATACCAACAGAGGATCGCCAGATCCTACAACAGAAAAGTCCAGCTACGACAATTCAAACAACATGACCTGGTCTTAAAGAAGGTAATTGAAAACCAAGATCAGTCTAAGGGAAAATTTCGCCCCAAACTGGGAAGGTGTAAGACCCCAAATTATTAATAAATGAAATTTAATTTCCTCTATTTATTATTCTGAAATAGTAAGAGTTGATTTGATTAATGTGGTTAGTTATGGGTAAAATGCGCAAATATTTTAAATAAGCAAGTGGTTATAAAATATTCATTGTTTCGGGAATATTTGTTTGGTCGTGGAATATTCTTGTTGTCGGAGAATATTCGTACGACGGCGTAGCCTTACGTGGGCCCCATAACAGAAAGCGATTGGATGAAGAAAACGACAAAAATAAGTTGTTTATAAATAACGGCGTAGTTTTTACCGTTAAATACTGTTGGAATACCCGGTGGTTAAAACACGGTAATACGCGTAGCACACGGTATTGCACCAATTATTGATTCTTACGTAAGAAGGCACTACTCAATAATTGTTACAGTAATTACTGTTCAATATTGTATTTTATTGATTCAATAATTGCTGCGTTGATATTTTATATTACTGTTGTTTCAATAATTGTCACTACGCAGTATTTTTTATTATCGGAGCAATAATTCATATTATCTGAATAATATTATTAGATAACATTATTGGCAATGTCTAGAAAGTTCTGTTTAAGGAGAGGTTTGGTCATCTAATTGCGCGCCAATAAGGAGAAATCCTTATTGGAAAGCCCCCTCTTTCCTGGGAACTGCTTGGTTGCCAGTACTGTGGTTCTGTAATATTATTTTGTGTATAATTAATTATTGATTTATATGATGAGGAAAATAGTGATTTTATGTGGATATAGATAGAGAAAAATTTTAATGTGACAATTGTTAAAAATTAATATTTTATCTTTTTCTGATAAAATAATTCATTTAAATATATTATTTTAATAATATATTGATGGTGGTATTTTTACAATGAATGTGGGATATATGAGTATATGAGGAGGAAGAGTATTTTTGTGGCATTAAATGATTAACACATGCTTTGTGTGTTGGTGGACATAATTCTTGACAGAAAATTTATTATTGACTGTAAAATCGCCCGTTTGTGATTTTGGTCAATTTATGTTTAGAATTTGAAAAACTTTCTTCTGCAAAGTTGTAGAGAATTGAATTTCCTATAAAAACTCGCGAGATTCGAATTTTCTGATAAAATGGCTATTTATTATGAATTATTGAAGTTCTGAAATAATTGATTTTTGGAAGTTTTATTAATATATTTGAAAGAAAAACGTTTTTTGGCATTTAAAGGGCTAACATGTGATATAAATGGGCTGAGATCAGATGTCTAGAGTGGGCTAAGAAAATTTGATAATATATTATTATTATATTAAATTTTTCTGTTTTGGTGTTCTAAAGCATTTTCCTATAAATAGGGTGCTTAGGTTAGAATTGAAAATCACACCAAAACACAAGTTTCTCTCTATTGCTCTCTCTATATCGAGCGTATTCTTGTGATAGTATTTTACTTTGAGTGTTGCTATACGGTGCAAGTTTCCTTCAGCACTATATCTAGTATTCCAGTTAGAAGTACCGTCTTTCCGAGGTAAGGGATGTTATTTCTTCTTAAATGATATTATTTTCTTCAATATCATTATGCCGAAGTATTGATATGAACTTTTTATCAAATTTGGAACTTTTCATGTCGGGTTACTATTCATGAGTTACTATTCATGAGTTACTATTCACGAGTTACTATTCACGAGTTACTATTCACCGAAAAATGAAATTTCTTTCTTTTCGTCCAAATATCTATTCTGGATACTAGCTTTGATTGTATCCATGTTTTGATCATTCTTAAATTTACTTCACTATGATAAGGTATTTTTGAACATGGATAAATCGAAATACGAATCCTTAATATTTGTTATTTTGCTTCACTGGGTTCGTTTTCTTTAAAATATTTTTTATCATCCTCAGTCTTAAATGATGATATAACTGAATATCTTTAGCCTGTAGTGCAAAGATGAATAATTTCTGATGAATATCTTTGGCCCGTAGTGCAAAGATGAACAGGTGTTGAGGTGAACATGACCAACTGATGGATATCTTTGGCCTGTAGTGTAAAGATGACTATTTGATTCAAGATATTTATTGATTGATGTTACAGGGATAAAATGTTGATGATGGGCTTTTAAAATTCATAGATAATCGTAGATTTCATTCTCTACGTAACTTCTCTATGAATTATTATTTTCCGCTGCGAATATTGAATTAAAACTTGTTGTCTATTGTATTCTATTAATTTTTCCCTGTTGAAGACTAACGATAATTTGTTGTATATTATCTTAGTCATAATATTCTTTACTGGCTAGTTGAGCTCACCCTTTTCCTTGTTGTTCCATTTTCTTCTCAGGAGGTGAGAATGTAGCAGGTACTAGTCGGGGTATGGAATGAAGGTTCTAGGAAGTTTTTTTAGTAGTCCTCACCATTTTTTTATAAAATATTATTCCAATAATTGTAATGAGGACTTATTTGAGTGTGGGATATTGTCTAGATGACAATATTTGTATTTACACTCACAGTTTTTATGTTGTATTAGTAAAGTTGTAGTTGTTTCTATACCATGTTATTAACGACTCAGAATAGGTGTTGTATACCTGTTTGGGGGCGTCACAGTTGTATCAGAGCTTAGGGATATGATCTCTGGCGGAGATCGGGGAATAGAACTAGGAGGGGAGAGACGAGTAAATCCTTCGCTAGTGTGTCCTACCTAAGCTTATTTGTTGGTCGGTCATAATATAGGAATATTATGTGATTTGTTAATTTGTTAAATTAACCCTTGTTTTATGACAGTATTTGAGAATATCGACTGAGAATGTTAACAGTGGAGTAAATGAAAACCGTGGAGACACCTGTACTCACCAACGAGGAGAACGTGCAACAGGCTGGCAATGTTCCTCCTGTGAACAACACCAATGAGCAGACGATGAACGATGAGATGTTTAGAAGCTTTTTGCGGTTCATGCAAAACCAGACGAAGGAGATTCCTGTTCAAAATATAGGAAGAAACAATGGCAACGCACAGCTGGTCACAGCCAAGCAGTTCAAAGAGTTGGGACCACCAGAATTCTGGGGAAAGCCAGATCCGATTAAGGCGGAGACATGGGTCAAGCAAATTACCAAGATATTTGATGTCTTGGGATGCACGGAGGAACAGAAGGTTCCATTCGCTACCTTTATGTTCCGTGGCGAAGCAGACTACTGGTGGGAATCTGTGAAGCGTACTCATCCAGCCGCACTCAGCATGTCTTGGGAGACATTTCAGAAACTATTCAATGACAAGTACTTTCCTGAAAGTATTCGTCATATGAAGGAGGTAGAGTTTATTAGACTGGAGCAGAATAACATGACGGTGTCCCAGTACGAGGCGAAGTTTCCAGAGTTGTCCAGGTTTGCACCTCATTTGGTGGAGAATGAGGAACGTATGACACGGATGTTTCTGAGAGGTTTGAAACCCGGCATACGCCAATATCTCATTTCTCATAAATTTTCTCTCTATTCAGATGTTGTCAACAGGGCTCAATTGTTGGAACGAGATAACGAGTACGGTCAACCGAGGGACCACAACCAGGATCATATCGGTGACAACAGTCATCAGAATAATGATAACCAGCGGAGAAAGAAAAGTACAGACAAGAACGGCAATCACTCTGGTGGTAATCGTGGCTATGAAAATAGAAGAAGCGAGTCGGGAGGAGATTTTAAAATGAGGAGATTCAAAAATGATAATACGAAGACGTCAGCACCGCAGCAGCAACTGGTTCCAAGGGAGGAGAACGACCACCGTCATATGCTATAAATGTGGAAAAGAGGGACATATCAGCCCAAACTGTCACAACAGTTCAAGGTATGCTATAATTGTGGAAAGGAAGGACATATCGCTCGAGATTGTACAATAGCGAAACCAAGTTCAGCGGGGACGGTGACTCAAAAGGCTGCCCCAGAAAAGTCGAAGTCAACGGTTCCTGGAAGAGCGTTTGTCGTGACTGGTCAACATGCGAGGAACCCAAACGAGGTGATCAAGGGTAAGCTAATCATAAATTAATGTGAAGTTTATACCTTACTAGATACCGGTGCTACCCATTCATTTATTTCTCCTGCTTGTGCTCAACGTTTAAACTTGACTCCGGAGAAATTAGACTTTGATTTATCTGTGGAGACTCCGTTAGGGGAAACTTTCATCATATTCACTGTTTATAAATCTTGTTTGATCCAAGTTGGCACCATCACCTTACCTGTTGACCTTATCTCTTTAAAGATACTTGCATTTGACGTGATTTTTAGGAATTGATTGGTTAACTACTCATCATGCCAAAATTGATTGTTTCGTAAGGTGGTTAGTTTTCATATTCCTAATCAACCTGTTGTTCAAATTCAAGCAACAAAGCCATTAAAATCAATCACTGTCATATCAAGTCATAAAGCCATTCGTTTATTGAAAAACAGATGTCAAGCTTTCCTAGCCCATGTTATGGATTTGAATAAAGACACGTCAAATTTGAATAATATTCCTGTTGTTAGTAACTTTCCTGACGTATTTCCTGAAGAACTTCCCGTCTACCCCCAGAACGTGAAGTTAAATTCTTCATTGATCTTGAACCTGGTACAAAGCCCATTTCTAAAACCCCATATCGAATGGCTCCTATTGAACTTCAGGAGTTAAAAGTCCAACTACAAAGTTGTTGGACATCGGTTTCATTCGTCCTAGTACATCTCCTTGGGTGCTCCTGTTTTATTTGTAAAGAAGAAAGACGGGAGTATGCGACTTTGTATCGATTACCGGGAATTAAACCATGTCACCATCAAGAATAGGTATCCGCTACCTCGTATTGATGACCTGTTTGACCAGTTACAAGGAGCACAATTCTTTTCAAAAATCGATCTTCGTTCTGGATATCATCAGCTGAAGGTTAAAACTGAGGATATTCCGAAGACTGCCTTTAGAACTCGGTACGAGCATTATGAATTCTTAGTCACGTCTTTCGGATTGACTAATGCTCCTGCGGCTTTCATGGCTATGATGAACCGAGTATTCAAGGATTATTTGGATCAGTTCGTTGTTGTCTTTATTGATGACATCCTCATATATTCCAAAAGCCGTGAAGATCATGAGCACCATTTGAAGCTGGTACTCCAAAAGGCTGCGTGAAAACAAGCTATATGCTAAGTTGAAGAAATGCGAGTTCTGGCTTGAGGAAGTAGCATTCCTAGGGCACGTGGTGTCAAAACATGGAGTATCTGTGGACCCGGCGAAGATTGAAGCAATACAAAGCTGGGAGCAACCGAAGACGGTGACCGATGTACGTAGCTTTCTGGGCTTAGCTGGTTATTATCGGAGATTCGTAGAAGGGTTTTCTCGAATCGCTACCCCGTTAACTCAGCTGACTCGGAAGGATATCAAATTCGTATGGAGCGAAGAATGCGAGAAGAGTTTCCAAGAGCTTAAGAGGAGACTCATTTCGGCACCTGTTCTGACAATACCATCTGGTTCGGATGGATTTGTTATCTACAGCGATGCTTCAGGTAAAGGGTTAGGATGTATTCTCATGCAACGTGGAAAGTGATAGCCTATGCCTCGCGACAACTTAAAGAATATGAGAGGAATTATCCTACTCATGATCTAGAGTTGGCAGCAGTCGTTTTTGCGCTAAAGATCTGGAGGCACTATCTATATGGGGAGAAAGTGGAGATATATTCAGACCATAAAAGCCTCAAATATTTCTTCACTCAGAAAGAACTTAACATGCGGCAACGACGTTAGCTCGAGCTGTTAAAAGATTACGACCACACTATTCAATACCATCCTGGAAAAGCAAACGTGGTAGCTGACGCGTTGAGTAGAAGATCATATGCAGGAACGAGTGCGATGATGTCAAGTATACGCATAGAACCAACTTTAATCGATAAAGTTAAAGTTGCTCAAGCTACAGACCCGGAGCTGATGCGTATGAAGAAGAAAGTGCAAGAAGGTGCTATTCCAGAAGCAAGAATCGATGAAGAAGGAATACTTCGAGTCCACTCCAGACTTTGTGTTCCTAACGATTCTGATTTAAAGTACAAGATCAATGATGGAGGCACACAATACACCATTTGCAATCCATCCTGGAAGTACTAAAATGTATCGTGATCTTCGACATACATTTTGGTGGAACAATATGAAGAGAGAGATTGCAAAGTTTATCTCGAGGTGTTTAACTTGTCAACGTGTAAAGGCGGAGCATCAAGTACCAAAGGGTCCATTGCAACCACTTGAGATTCCGAAATGGAAGTGGGAACACATTACCATGGATTTTGTTACGGTCTTCCCACGTTTCTCAAGACATAAATGCTATTTGGGTTATAGTTGATAGATTAACCAAGTCTGCTCATTTCTTGCCGATACGGGAGACTTATTCCCTTGAACGTCTTGCTAAAATGTACGTGAATAAGATTGTAAGGTTGCATGGCATGCCAGTATCCATAGTTTCGGATCGTGACCCGAGATTCACTTCAAGATTTGGGTTAGCTTGCAAAAAGCTATGGGCACGGATTTACGGTTCAGTTCGGCATACCATCCTCAAACGGACGGGCAATCAGAGAGGACTATACAAACTCTTGAAGATCTATTAAGACTTTGTGTCCTCGATTTCAAAAGAAGTTGGGATAAGTACCTACCATTGGTGGAATTCTCCTACAACAACAGTTATCAGGCAAGTATAGATGTGGCTCCCTTTGAAGCATTGTATGGACGAAAGTGTCGCTCTCCAGTATGTTGGGATGAGTGGGGAGAAGCAACGTTGTTGAGACCAGAGTTGGTACGAATGACTACAGAGAAGATCCAAACGATGTTATTGAGTTAGAACCGGACGAGATAGCTGAAGACTTAACGTACGAGGAGGTACCTGTCAAGATCATGGATAAGAAGGAGAATGTCCTACGCACGAAGGTCATACCACAAGTTAAAGTTTTGTGGAGAAACCATGCTATTAAGGAAATGACCTGGGAGTTGGAAACGGAAATGAAAGCGAGGTATCCTCATCTTTTCGAAACACCAGGTACGTATGTTAATTTCGAGGACGAAATTTCATAAGGAGGGGAGGTTGTAAGACCCTAAATTATTAATAAATAAAATTTAATTTCCTCTATTTATTATTCTGAAATAGTAAGAGTTGATTTGATTAATGTGGTTAGTTATGGGTAAAATGCGCAAATATTTTAAATAAGCAAGTGGTTATAAAATATTCATTGTTGTCGGGGAATATTTGTTTGGTCGTGAAATATTCTTGTTGTCGGGGAATATTCGTACGACGGCGCAGCCTTGTGTGGGCCCCATAACAGAAAGCGATTGGATGAAGAAAACGACAAAAATAAGTTGTTTATAAATAACGGCGTAGTTGTTACCGTTAATACTGTTAGAATACCCGGTGGTTAAAACACGGTAATACGCGTAGCACACGGTATTGCACTAATTATTGATTCTTACTTAAGAAGGCACTACTCAATAATTGTTACAGTAATTACTGTTCAATATTATATTTTATTGATTCAATAATTGCTGCGTTGATATTTTATATTACTGTTGTTTCAATAATTATCACTACGCAGTATTTTTTATTATCGGAGCAATAATTCATATTATCTGAATAATATTATTAGATAACATTATTGGCAATGTCTAGAAAGTTCTGTCTAAGGAGAGGTTTGGTCATCTAATTGCGCGCCAGTAAGGAGAAATCCTTATTGGAAAGCCCCTTCTTTCCTGGGAACTGCCTGGTTGCCAGTACTGTGGTTCTGTAATATTATTTGTGTATAATTAATTATTTATTTATATGATGATGAAAAAATAGTGATTTTATGTGGATATAGATAGAGAAAAATTTTAATGTGACAATTGTTGAAAATTAATATTTTATCTTTTTCTGATAAAATAATTCATTTAAATATATTATTTTAATAATATATTGATGGTGGTACTTTATAATGAATGTGATATATGAGTATATGAGGAGGAAGAGTATATTTGTGGCATTAAATGGTTAACACATGTTTTGTGTGTTGGTGGATATAATTCTTGACAGAAAATTTATTATTGACTGTAAAATCGCCCGTTTGTGAATTTCGGTCAATTTCTGTTTAGAATTTGGAAAAACTTCTTCTGCAAAGTTGTAGAGAATTGAATTTCCTATAAAAACTCGCGAGATTCGAATTTTCTGATAAAAGGGCTATTTATTATGAATTATTGAAGTTCTGAAGTTCTGAAATAATTGATTTTTGGAAGTTTTATTTATTATTTTGAAGAAAAACGTTTTTTGGCATTTAAGTGGGCTAACATGTGATATAAATGGGCTGAGATCAGATGTCTAGAGGTGGGCTAAGGAAAATTTGATAAATATATTATTATTATATTAAATTTTCTGCTTTGGTGTTCTAAGCATTTTCCTATAAATAGGGTGCATATGTTAGAATTGAAAATCACACCAGAAACACAAGTTTCTCTCTATTTCTCTCTCTATATCGAGCGTATTCTTGTGAGTATTTGATACTTTGAGTGTTGCTATACGGTGCAAGTTTCCTTCAGCACTATATCTAGTATTCCAGTCAGAAGTACCGTCTTTCCGAGGTAAGGGATGATATTTCTTCTTAAATGATATTATTTTCTTCAATATCATTATGCCGAAGTATTGATCTGAACTTTTTATCAAATTTGGAACTTTTCATGTCGGGGTTACTATTCATGAGTTACTATTCACGAGTTACTATTCACGAGTTACTATTCACCGAAAAATGAAATTTCCTTCTTTTCGTCCAAATATCTATTCTGGATACTAGCTTTGATTGTATCCATATTTTGATCATTCTTGAATTTACTTCACTATGATAAGGTATTTTTGAACATGGATAAATCGAAATACGAATCCTTAATATTTGTTATTTTGCTTCACTGGGTTCGTTTTCTTTAAACTATTTTTCATCATCCTCAGTCTTAAATGATGATATAACTGAATATCTTTGGCCTGTAGTGCAAAGATGAATAATTTCTGATGAATATCTTTGGCTCGTAGTGCAAAGATGAACAGGTGTTGAGGTGAACATGACCAACTGATGGATATCTTTGGCCTGTAGTGCAAAGATGACTATTTGATTCAAGATATTTATTGATTGATGTTACAGGGATAAAATGTTGATGATGGGCTTTTAAATTCATAGATAATCGTAGATTTCATTCTCTACGTAACTTCTCTATGAATTATTATTTTCCGCTGCGAATATTGAATTAAAACTTGTTGTCTTTTGTATTCTATTAAATTTTTCCCAGTTGAAGACTAACGATAATTTGTTGTATATTATCTTAGTCATAATATTCTTTACTGGGCTAGTTGAGCTCACCCTTTTCCTTGTTGTTCCATTTTCTTCTCAGGAGGCGAGAATGTAGCAGGTACTAGTCGGGGTATGGAATGAAGGTTCTAGGAAGTTATTTTAGTAGTCCTCACCATTTTTTTTTGTAAAATATTGTTCCAATAATTGTAATGAGGACTTATTTGAGTGTGAATATTGTCTAGATGACAATATTTGTATTTACAGTCACAGTTTTTTATGTTGTATTAATAAAGTTGTAGTTGTTTCTGTACCATGTTATTGACGACTCAGAATAGGTGTTGTATACCTGTTTTGGGGGCGTCACAGATGGCCCGTTTGTTGTCAAGGAGGCATTGATAGGAGGCGCTCTCAGATTACATGAGATGAATGACGATGAATTTTCGCAACTAATTAACTCGGATACCATGAAACGGTACTATGTCTGAGGTTACGATCAAGCAAACATCCTGGTTTTGGATCACCAAATCCCCTGCAAATTCAGGTTTTCTAAACCTATCGCTACATATATCCTCTTTTCACACCCATTTACCTCATCAGGGACAATCACACTTTCCAACCAGTAGCCTGGTTTTGGATCATTAGATCCTTTACTCAACTCCGTTTTCAAAACATTTCACATTTGCAGTTTTATCCCCCCAGGATAAAACTTTTCACCCCTTCAGGTTATCCCGCCAGGGATTAAACCTTTCCACTTTCAGTTTGTCCTGTACATGGGATTAAACTTTTCATCTGCAACCTATCCTGTACATGGGGTGAACTACGTCGACCTGATCTCCCCAATACACGGGTGTACGTAGACAGCCATCTTTATGGTCCGGTCTCACCACGAAAAAAATAAAACAAAAACAAACACATCTCTACACCCTTTTTACCACATACAATGTTGAACCTTTTACACCAGGTTCGAACTACGCAGACCTGATCTCCTCTTCAATAGGAGTACGTAGGCAATCATTCATGGTTTGGTCTTACCCCCTACCAAAACACAAAAACTTGTCAGCGGTACAGGGATCATCTTTTAATACACCACACTTCATCGGCTTCAAACCAAAGGATGTAACTACCTGGTCTCCCCACACTAATGGGAGAATCGGTGACCATCTAAGCTACGGTTGATTCCTCAAAGAGAAACACCAATCCATAAGAGATGGAATTACCTGGGCTCCCCCATACAAAGGAGTATCGGCGACCATCTGTGGTGCAGTCAACCTCAGAGAGGAAAGCCACACTCCTCTCCATACACCAGTCCCAAGACACCAAAGATGATAGGGAATACACATAGATCAACGAACCATTCTGAAAGATCCTGAGACATCTCAATGTCCATCCATCAAGGAGGAGTTCAGAATACATCCAAATCACAAGTGTAAGACCCCAACTTATTAATGAATAAAATCAAATTTTCTCTAAATATTATTGTGAATAATAAGGGGTTAATTTGATATAATACTTTGGTTATGGGTGAAATGTGCAAATTTTACAAAATAAGCAAGTGGTTATAAAATATTTATTTTTGGTCGGTGAATATTCGGTTGGTCGTGGAATATTCTTGCTGTCGGGGAATATTCGTACGACGACGCAGCCTTGTGTGGGCCCCATAACGGAAAGCGATTGGATGAAGAAAACGACAAGTATAAGTTGTTTATAAATAACAGCGTAGTTACCGTTAATACTGTTGGAATACCCGTGGTTAAAATACAGTAGCACACGGTATTGCACCAATTATTGATTCTTACGTAAGAAGGCACTACTCAATAATTGTTACAGTAGTTATTATTCAATATTTTATTTTATTGATTCAATAATTGCTGCGTTGATATTTTATATTATTGTTGTTTCAATAATTATTGCTGCACAGTATTTTCATTTATCAGATCAATAATTCATATTATTTGAATAATATTATTAGATAACATTATTGGCAATGTCTAGAAAGTTCTGTCTAAGGAGAGGTTTGGTCATCTAATTGCGCGCCAGTAAGGAGAAATCCTTATTGGAAAGCCCCCTCTTTCCTGGGAACGGCCTGGTTGTCATAAATGTGATTCTGTAATATTATTTGTGAATAATTAATTATTGATTCATATGATAAGGAAATATTTATTTTTGTGGATATAAATGAGGGATATATTTTTGTGGTTAAAAATGAAGGAGTTACTGTTGAGGTTTTTGTCAGTATTTTTGTCGGAATGGAGGTATTAAAAATCAGGGTTTTTGAGATAGTTTGCGGGGTTATAATTTTTAATCCGACCGTTGGATCGTTTGAGCAAGAGTGAGCATTTGAGTGCCCATCAAGTAATAACAATTATAAATATTAGCTGAAAGGGTTAAATGTTTTCTTTGTACTACTCTTCTACAACAAGTCAATAGTTGTGAAGTAATCTGAACCGATAATAATAACATAACAACTCTCTATCAAACTTTTGAAACTACGTAATGACTATAATTGGGGTTTAGGTGACATACTATGAACATTGTTTTCAATTTTCGAATAGGATTAGCAAAAATTCATCTACAAACCGTCATAACTTACGGGCATGGGGGTGATCAGCCCGTTATGCCCTGTATTGATTAATACTACATGCCAGAACGATAGTATCGTTCACTCTGTCCACCTTGGGTGCATAAAAAGTTTTCCTGTTTACGGGATGTTCATACTTGTCGGGTTCCAAACCAAAAGTTTTATCGTGTTCAATAATAATCTATAATTCAACATATATTTATATACGGGTAATTGACAAAGGTGTACCAACATGTGATTAAATACAATGATTATCCAAGTGGGGACACTTGCATAACCATTTATAAAAATTAACGAACAGAATATATATCTGAATTACCATATACTAACATGTTGATAAGCAATAAGCGTATATAATATAGGTTAATAATCTGTACTGTAATAATATAATTCTAAAATAATTCTTACTCATGCCCATTGCATAAAAAAAATACAAAGGTAGGATACTTGCACAATGTAAAGGATAGTTCAGATACTTGCCTGAGCTGCTGCTTACAAATACGCAACTTAGATTAATCTTTTATACAGCAACCTATCAGTAATAAGATCATTCGCTCGATTAGAATAATATATCGTAACGCATAGCACTACTTATTGCAGTCTGCACCTTATCTAATCACATTGTCACTTATGTTTAACAACCATTGAATCACAAATAAACACTTATCAAGTCAAATTATCTAAGTTCAGATCAATTTCTAAAATATTTCGGTGTACCGACAGCTTTATCGGGTACTTATCGAGTCTAAAACTCTATCATGTAGCTTAATAACTAAAAATATCAGTCATATTATTTTTAAAATGACTTATAATAATTTTTAAATATTTATTATAATTTATCATGAATTTTCAAACATCAGAATCATTATTAAATGATTTAAATATTCATTAATTCTATTATTATTAATATTTAATTAATATTAAACTATTAATGAAACCATTGTCAAAATATTAAAGTTATTTATAATAACTCAAAATATTTTTAAAACATTAATATTACCCTTAAATGATTTTTAAAACATTTAAAATCATTTTTAAATAATTACCATTAATATTAGAATTTTAATTTATTATTTATCAAAATATTAAAAGTCATTAATTATAACTTAAAATATTTTTAATTCATTTATTTTCTTTTTAAATGATTTTTAATTCAATAAAACCATTTTTAAACTATTTATTTAATATAATTATTAAATAAACTTAATATCATTAATATTTAATTATAAATGAAATTTACCTTTAAATATCAAAAGTTATATTTTATAACTTAAAATATTTTTAAACTATTTATTTTTATTTAAAATAATTTTTATAATATTAAAATCATTTTTAATTAATTTATTTAATATAATTACTAAATAAATCTAATATCATTAATATTTAATAATTAATGAAACTTATCTTAAAATATTAAAAGTTATGTTTTATAACTTAAAATATTATTAAATACCTTATTATTTATTTAAAATAATTTTTAATACAATAAAATCATTTTTAATTAATTTATTTAATGCATTTATTGAATAATTTAAATACCAATAATTTCTAAATAAATATTAATATTTATGAAAAATATGCCAAATTATTAAAAGTTAATTTTTATAACTTAAATTAATTTTTAAAACTATTTTTGAAATTTTCAAAATTTATTTACTATTTTTAAATGATTTTTAGAAATTAAATTAATTAATTTTATTATGTCTGTCGCTAAAGCCCTTTGGCGACAGTAAGTGTCGCCTTAAGTGTTCTTGAGAAACCCTGGCATTCAAAGTTAGCTTCGAGTAGCCTACTTTGACCAAGCTTAATTTAGTGTCTACTATGTTTCTAGGCTAGCTAATGGTCAGATCTTGTAGTATTAATGTAACACTGCATGAAACAACAAATATCCAGGTCATACATCATCACTATCAAGAGTTATTAAGCTTGGAACTAGCTGTCAGGCGTGTTCATCTTATTTCTGGGCTACCCAGAAATTCCGGTCATGGTCGGTCAACGGTATTGATGGCCTTCTAACATGAAATCTGTTGATGATATGGTCGGTCTAGACGTCGGGCTGGGTAGATTATCTATCAAGGTCCATTAATCAAGCAAAGTTCAAGTCTAAATATCATCAAGCTAAAAGATCTAAGCCTCAGAAAATCGTGTCAGAGGTTGTTCTTCATTTCTGGGTTACCTAGAAATGAAGAACAGATCGTGGGTCTTAATTTGGGCTTCCATAACTTGCAACACATGTACTATTTTTGTGATCTAAAAGTTTCAGGTTGTAGACCACATGTAATACTACACATCTATCACAAAACATCACTAAAACAACAACACAACAAGAAGATCTCGTCCGGTCAAAGTCTGACAGAAACATAGTTCATAGAGTTTTCTGAAAATTTCCAGAAAGTGCATCTGTGATCAAATGGTCTAGTTTGACCAATCATTACGACCATATTATGTTGTGTTTTAGAGATTTAAAAGCATGTATATAGAGTCCAGATAACCAACTACAATTTTGATATATCAACAATATTAAAACACTTGTAAACTGACAGATCTAACCGATGCAAATATTGTGAGACACAAAGAATGCTTTCTGGGTTACCCAGATTTATACATGGTCATGGTCGGTCAACCAACTTTGACCGAGTATAACTTGAAGTCTAGACATTAAAAGACTGTGATACCACCTTTAGATCAAAGAGCACATAACAGATTACACATTTAAAGTTTTAAACAACAAAAATAATAAACAGAAAATAATCTATGGGCTCTAACATTCGTTGTCAGACAATCCATAAAAAAAAAATAAGATTTTTCAAAAACATGATTTTGAGCATATTAATGTTATGGATCTAACAACTACTAACCTAGATCAACTATATGGACTACAAATAACATGTTTTAACAATAAATCATAACATCTAACACAAGATCAAAAATCAAATTCTAAATTAGGTTTTACCTCTTTATGATCATATTCTGACTTCTATGTTTCTGATTTGTTGCTGGTGTTCATGGGGCTTGGTTGGGGACTGATCTAGCAAGGGAATTTCAGAGGTTTAGTCTTGAGAGAGTATGGCTAGGTATTTGTGAACAAATTAGGCCAAAATGAGCACTTTCTCTCTCTTAAATCTAGAAATCATGTATGACATGTATGTGATGGATGATCATGTGATGTTAATCTAGCTGCTAGGTTGATAGTGTAGGGTGGCTGCCAAGATTTGATGAAGATTTGCTAGCAATAATTCAACTAATGGGACAAAAAGGGTATTTTAATAATTTTGCTTAAAATCTCAAGGGTATTCTTGTCCAAGGTGCTTGAATCTAGGATTTAATCACTAGATTTTACATCTTAAAGTTTCCCAAATAATTTCTAAGGTTTGAAAAATTAAAATTAAAGTGTAATAAAATTTCAATTAAAATACACTAATTTAAAATTAGGGTTTTTAAATTAGGGTTCCTTAATATTATTAGGGTTCCCAAATTAGCAAGTAGGGTTTCCTAATTATCATAATAATTTATAAAAATAATAATTAGGATTTCTAATTTTAGCAAATTAGGGCTTTCAAATAATAATTAAGGTTTCTCCTAATTACAGAAATTATATAATACGCAATAAAATTCATATAACATAATTACTACACATTCTCGAACTCATAACGGAGTTTAACAATTAGGGTTTAATAACACGATATGAGGGTCATGATATAATTTACCATAATTGACCAACCATTATCCGTGTACACATTTACAGTACATATTTATAGCACTAAAAAATCAAAATATAAGTAATATTATATTATTATTCTCATCCCTTGATCAATACCCAAATTTAGGGTTTGGATTCCATATCTGATTTATCTTTCATATACAACATCAATAATTAAGCTAAAATAATTAACTTAAATATTCTGAACAAATTCATATAATAAAATAATAATTATAATAATTCTAATAATTATTTCATATATTATTTAAATAATACAAAAATCATATTTTCATAAAAAATAATTAATAAAGACATTTCTACTATAGAATTAATTATTATAAGAATATATTTTATAATGATCAAAAATTCTAAAATAAAATTATTTGAAATTATTCATGAAATAAATAAATTTTATTTATCACATAAATACATGCACATTTCCTGACACTTATTCTCATCATTAAGAAAAATAATAATAAAAAAAATTTATATGCAAAATTTCTTATTTATTTTATATTAAAAATATCGGGTTATTACAGAATTTACTGCATAACTCGTCCATCATTTTGTTGTTGAGGTTCTTAGCATTGTCTGACACAATTACCTCTGGTTGTCTATATCGACAAATGATATTATTTCTGATGAAAGCAATGATAACTTCTTTAGTAACCTTGGGCAAGGAGGCTGCTTCTACCCACTTGATGAAGTAGTCTATCATGGTGAAGATGAATCGATGACCATTACTGGCTTTGGGGTCAATGGGCCCGATCACATCCATTTTCCACATTGTGAAGGGTCATGGTGAACTCATATTGTGGAGCTCCCTAGGAGGGGCGTGGATAGCATTCCCATGAATTTGGCATTGGTAACATCTCTTGAAGTGATCATCACAGTCAGCTTTGAGAGAGAGCCAATAATGCCATGTTCTTAGGATTTTCTTGACAAGTAGGGGTCGCTCATGTGTGGGCCACATACTCCACCATGGATTTTATCTATAAGCCTCTGAGCTTGGTCCTTGTCCAGACATCTGAGGAGACCTAGTCCCGCATCTCTTTTGTAGAGTGCATCTCCGCTCAGGTAGAATTTCATAGCCATTCGATGGATCCGCTTTCTTTCAACCTGACTCGCCTCAGCGGGTGTAGATCCATCTCGCAGATACTCCTTGATATGCTGATACCAAGGGTGTTGGATTGGAGCTAGCTCATCCGATACTTCTCCAATGTAGTTCCCATAGGCTGGTGCCTTTTGTTGGGCAAATGTGGTGGTGGGCATGTTTTCCTTGTCAAGTTTATTGATCAAGGAGGCCAAGGTTGTTAATGCATCCGTAAAGTCATTCCTATTCTGATGAATGTGGAGGAAGGATATTTCTTCAAACTCTGAAGCCATCTGTAGAACCTGCCGATGGTAAGGCAGCAAATGTAGCTCTTTGGTGTGATAGATTCCAGTGATTTGTCTGATTACCAATTTGGAATCTCCAAAGATAGTTAGCCGTCTGATGCCCATTGATTGGGCAAGTTTTAGCCCCATGATACAGCCTTCATACCCAGCTATGTTGTTGGTGTTGGCAAACTGCAATTTAACGGCGACGGGATGTTGCTCCCCCATAATGGATACTAGAACTGTTCCGGCTCCAGAGCCTTCCATGTTTATGTGTAAGACCCCAAATTATTAATAAATAAAATTTAAATTCCCTCTATTTATTATTTTGAAATAGTAAGTGTTAAATTGATTAATGAGGTTAGTTATGGGTAAAATACGCAAATATTTCAAATAAGCAGGTGGTTATAAAATATTCATTGTTGTCGGGGAATATTCGTTTGGTCGTGGAATATTCTTCCTGTCGGGGAATATTCGTACGACGGCGCAGTCTTTTGTGGGCCCCATAACGGAAAGCGATTGGATGAAGAAAACGACAAGTATATGTTGTTTATTAATAACGGCGTAGTTGTTACCGTTAATACTGTTGGAATACCCGGTGGTTAAAACACAGTAATACGCGTTACACACAGTAGCACACTGTATTGCACCAATTATTGATTCTTACGTAAGAAGGCACTACTCAATAATGGTTACAGTAATTACTGTTCAGTATTTTATTTTATTGATTCAATAATTGCTGCGTTGATATTTTATATTACTGTTGTTTCAATAATTGTCACTATACAGTATTTCCCATTATCAGATCAATAATTCATATTATTTGAATAATATTATTAGATAACATTATTGGCAATGTCTAGAAAGTTCTGTATAAGGAGAGGTTTGGTCATCTAATTGCGCGCCAGTAAGGAGAAATCCTTATTGGAAAGCCTCCTCTTTCCTGGGAACGGCCTGGTTGTCATAAATGTGATTCTGTAATATTATTTGTGAATAATTAATTATTGATTCATATGATAAGGAAATATTTATTTTTGTGGATATAAATGAGGGATATATTTTTGTGGTTAAAAATGAAGGAGTTAATGTTGAGGTTTTTATCAGTATTTTTATCGGAATGGAGGTATTAAAAATCAGGGTTTTTGAGATATTTTGCGGGGGTTATAATTTTTAATCCGACCGTTGGATCGTGGTAATTTTTGGATATGTTATACATATATAAGTTGAGTATATGTCCACAAATTTTGAACCGTTAAAAATGAATGTATGATTTATTATGAATTTTACGAGATGACTGGTTCAGAAATTATTGAATTTTCGGAGTTAATCATTTTGGTAGAAAATTCTAGAATTGGTGGGCCCCACTCTTGGTTGGTGAAGAAATGTGCTGAATTTTATTCAAATGTGGTGGGTGGGAATAGTAGCAGGTAAAGCCATCAGGTTGCAGGTCAAACCTACCAAAATTTTCCTATAAATAGAGGGCTAAGTTAGAATTGAAAATCACACCAGAAACAAGTTTTCTCTCTTTCTCTCTCTAGATTATTGAGTGTATTTTGTGAGTATTTAGATACTTTGAGAGTTTCTATTCATCAGAGCAAGTTTCTTTCAGCCTTATACCGGTATTCCGACCAGAAGTACTGATATTTTGAGGTAAGGGATATTATTTTCTTCTTAAATGATATTATTTTCTTCAATATCACTATGCTGAAATATTGATATGAGTTTTTATCAAATTTGGAACTTTTTGTGTCGGGGTTACTATTCACGTATACGGCACTATTCACGTATACGGCACTATTCACGAATACGACACTATTCACCGAAAAATAAAATTTTTCCTTTTTGTCCAAGATGTCTATTATGGTTACTATCTTTGATTGTATCCATGGTTTGATCTTTATTTTTGAATTCTGCTTCACAATTGATTATTATGAAGTATTATTGATCTTGGATAAACTGTTATACGAATCCCTAATATTTGTCCTTCTGTCTCACTGGATTCGTTCTCTTTAAGATATTTTTCATCATCCTCAGTCCTAAATGATGATATTACTGAATATCTTTGGCCTGTAGTGCAAAGATGTATAATTACTTGATGAATATCTTTGGCCTGTAGTGCAAAGATGAACAGGTGTTGAGATGAACATGACCGACTGATGATACAAATGAATATCTTTGGCCTGTAGTGCAAAGATGAATATTTGGTTAAAGATGATTATTAATTGATGTTACAGGGATAAAATATTGATGATGGACTTTTAAATCTTAGAAGATAGTAGAATTCTTTCTCTACTTGACTCTTCTAATGGTTTGCTGTTTCCGCTGCAGTTGTTGATCTAAAACTTGTTGTCGATTATATTTTATCAGATTTTTCCCTGTTGAAGACTAACGATAATTTGTTGTATATTATCTTAGTCATAATATTCTTTACTGGGCTAGTTGAGCTCACCCTTTTCGTTTTTGTTCCATTTTTCTTCTCAGGAGGTGAGAACATAGCAGGATCTAGTCGGGGTATGGAGTGATGGTTCTAGAAAGATGTATTAGCAGTCCTCACTATTTCTGTAAAATAGTGTTTGAATAATTGTAATGAGGATTTATTTGAGTGTGGATATTGTCCAGAAGACAATATTTGTATTTAAACTCACAGTATGTGTTGTCGTATTTTGCACGACAATTGTATTATTGAAGTTGTAGTTTGCTTTCTGTACCATGTATTTGGCGACTCAGAATGGGTGTTGTATACCTATTTTGGGGGTCACAGTTGGTATCAGAGCTTAGGGATATGATCCCTGGCTGAGATGTGAGACAAGAACTAGGAGGGAGAGACGGGTAATTCCTTCGCTAGTATGACCTGACTAAGTTTATTTGGTGTCTATTTGGTCGGTCAGAGTATAGGGATAATATATGATATGACTATTAACCCTTGTTTTATGGCAGTATTTAAGAATGGCAGCTGAGAACGTTAATAATGGAGTAAATCAGACCGTGGAGACACCTTTGATCACTACCCAGGGAACGTGCAACAGGAAGGCAATATTCCTCCTGTAAACAACGTTACCGAGCAAACAATGAATGATGGAATGTTTAGGAGCTTTTTGCAGTTCATGCAAAATCAGACGAGGGAGACTCGTGTGCAGAATACGGGTGGAAATGATAACAACGCGCGGTTTGTCACAGCTAAGCAGTTCAAAGAATTGGGACCACCAGAATTTAAGGGAAAGCCGGATCCGATCATGGCGAAAACGTGGGTCAAGCAAATTACCAAGATATTTGATGTCTTGGGATGCACGGAGGAACAGAAGGTTCCATTCGCCACATTTATGTTCCGCGGTGAGGCAGACTACTGGTGGGAGTCTGTGAAGCGTACCCAACCTGACGCACTCAACATGTCCTGGGAAACATTTCAAAAACTGTTCAATGACAAGTACTTTCCTGAAAGTATTCGTCATATGAAAGAGGTTGAGTTTATTAGACTGGAACAAAACAACATGACGGTGTCCCAGTACGAGGCGAAGTTTGCAGAGTTATCCAGGTTTGCACCTCATTTGGTCGAAAATGAGGAACGAATGACAAGGATGTTTCTGAGAGGTCTAAAACCCGAGATTCGGCAATATCTTATCTCTCATAAATTTTCTTTATATTCAGATGTTGTAAACAGGGCTCAATTATTAGAGCGAGATAATGAGTATGTGCAACCGAGGGACCACAACCAGGGTCATACCGGTGGCGGCAGTCATCGAAGCAATGAAAACCAGCAGGGAGGAAAACATTCGGACAAAAGCGGTAACCACTCTGGTGGTAATCGTGGTCGTGATAATAGAAGGAGCGAGTCGGGAGGAGATTTCAAGAAGAGAAGGTACAACAATGATAACGTGAAGACGTCAGCACAAACATCAACTGTTTCTAGGGGAGGAGAACGACCACCGTCGTATGTTACAAATGTGGAAAAGAGGGACATATCAGCCCAAACTGCCCACAACAATCCAAGGTATGTTATAACTGTGGAAAGGAAGGTCATATAGCTCGAGAGTGTTCTGTAGCAAAACCAAGTTCAGCGGGATGGTGACTCCAAAAGTTATCCCGGATAAGTCGAAATCAGCGGTTCCTGGAAGGGCGTTTGTCGTGACTGGCCAAAACGCGAGAAACCCGAACGAGGTGATCACGGGTAAGCTAATCTTGAATTCTTGCGAAGTTTATACTTTACTAGATACCGGTTCTACCCATTCTTTTATCTCTCCTGCTTGTGCTCAACGTTTAAACTTGACTCCGGAGAAATTGGACTTTAACTTATCTGTTGAAACTCCGTTGGGTGAAACCTTCGTTACATCTACAGTTTATAAATCTTGCATGATCCAAGTTGGCACTATCACATTACCTGTTGATCTTATCTCTTTAAAGATACTTGCTTTTGATGTGATTTTAGGAATTGATTGGTTAACCACTCATCATGCTAAAATTGATTGTTTTCGTAAGGTTGTTAGTTTTCATATTCCTAACCAACCTGTCATACGAATTCAAACTACTAAACCACTAAAATCAGTCACTGTCATATCAAGCCACAAAGCTATTCGTTTATTAAAAAACGGATGTCAAGCTTTCTTAGCCCATGTTATGGATTTGAACAAAGACAAGTCAGATTTGAATAATATTTCTATTGTTAGAGAATTTTCCGATGTATTTCCTGAAGAACTTCCCGGTCTACCCCCGGAACGAGAAATTGAATTCTTTATTGACCTTGAACCCGGTACAAAGCCCATTTCTAAAACCCCATATCGAATGGATCCTATTGAACTTCAGGAGTTAAAAGTCCAACTACAGGAGTTGTTGGACATCGGTTTTATTCGTCCTAGTACGTCTCCTTGGGGTGCTCCTGTTTTATTCGTAAAGAAGAAAGACGGGAGTATGCGACTTTGTATTGACTATCGAGAATTGAACCATGTCACCATCAAGAATAGGTATCCGCTACCTCGCATTGATGACCTGTTTGACCAGTTGCAAGGAGCACAATTCTTTTCAAAGATCGATCTTCGTTCTGGATATCATCAGCTGAAGATTAAAACTGAGGATATTCCAAAGATTGCCTTCAGAACTCGGTACGGGCATTATGAATTCTTAGTAATGTCTTTTGGATTGACTAATGCTCCTGCTGCCTTCATGGATATGATGAACCGTGTATTCAAAGAATATTTGGATCAGTTCGTTGTTGTCTTTATTGATGACATCCTCATCTATTCCAAAAGCCGTGAAGATCATGAGCGCCATTTGAAGCTGGTACTGCAAAGGCTTCGTGAAAACAAGCTATATGCCAAACTGAAGAAATGCGAGTTCTGGCTTGAGGAAGTAGCATTCCTTGGGCACGTGGTGTCAAACATGGAGTATCTGTCGACCCGGCGAAGATTGAAGCCATACAAAGTTGGGAGCAACCGAAGTCGGTAACCGAAGTACGTAGCTTTCTGGGCTTAGCTGGTTATTATCGGAGATTTGTGGAAGGATTTTCTCGAATCGCTACTCCGTTAACTCAGCTGACTCGGAAAGATACAAAATTCGTATGGAGTGAGGAATGCGAGAAGAGTTTCCAAGAACTCAAGAGGAGACTCATTTCGGCACTTGTTCTGACAATACCATCTGGTTCGGATGGATTTGTTATCTACAGCGATGCTTCAGGCAAAGGGTTAGGATGTGTTCTCATGCAACATGGGAAAGTCATAGCCTATGCCTCACGACAACTCAAAGAATATGAGAGGAATTATCCTACTCATGATTTGGAGTTGGCAGCAGTCGTTTTTGCGTTGAAGATCTGGAGACACTACCTGTATGGGGAGAAAGTGGAGATCTATACAGATCATAAAAGCCTCAAATATTTCTTCACCCAAAAGGAACTCAACATGCGGCAGCGACGTTGGCTCGAGCTGTTGAAAGATTACGATCATACCATCCAATATCATCCTGGAAAAGCAAACGTAGTAGCTGACGCATTGAGTAGAAGATCATATGCGGGTACGAGTGCAATGTTTTTAACACAAAGGCCCATTTTGTATGACTTGCAAAGGATGGAGATAGAGATGAAGGCTCCAAGTACCCACATGATGATATCAAATATACGAGTAGAACCGACTTTAATCGATAAAGTTAAAGCTGCTCAAGCTACGGATATAGAGCTGATGCGTATGAAGAAGAAAGTGCAAGAAGGTGCTATTCCAGAAGCAAGAATCGATGAAGAAGGAATACTTCGAGTCAACTCCAGACTTTGTGTTCCTAACGATTTTGACTTGAAGCATAGAATAATGATGGAGGCACACAACACACCGTTTGCAATCCATCCTGGGAGTACCAAAATGTATCACGATCTTCGACATACATTTTGGTGGAGCAATATGAAAAGAGAGATCGCGGAGTTTATCTCGAGATGTTTAACTTGTCAACGTGTAAAAGCGGAGCATCAAGTACCAAAGGGTCCATTGCAACCACTTGAGATTCCGAAATGGAAGTGGGAACACATTACTATGGATTTTGTTACAGGTCTTCCCAAGGTTTCTCAAGGCATAGATGCGATTTGGGTTATTGTTGATAGATTAACCAAGTCCGCTCATTTCTTGCCGATACGTGAGACTTATTCCCTTGAACGTCTTGCTAGTATGTACGTGAACGAGATTGTGAGATTGCATGGCATGCCAGTATCCATAGTTTCGGATCGTGACCCAAGATTCACTTCACGATTTTGGGTTAGCTTGCAGAAAGCTATGGGCACGGATTTACGATTCAGTTCGGCATACCATCCTCAAACGGACGGACAATCAGAGAGGACTATTCAAACTCTTGAAGATCTATTAAGACTTTGTGTCCTAGATCTCAAAGGGAGTTGGGATAAGTACCTACCATTGGTGGAATTCTCCTACAACAACAGTTATCAGGCGAGCATAGGTGTGGCTCCATTTGAGGCGTTGTATGGAAGAAAATGTCGTTCTCCAGTATGCTGGGACGAGGTGGGTGAAGCAACATTGTTGGGACCAGAATTGGTACGCATTACTACAGAGAAGATCCAAACGATTCGACAACGTATACAAACGGCACAGGATCGACAAAAGAGTTATGCGGATCTTCATCGGAAGGACGTGGAATTTAATATTGGGGATCATGTATTGTTACGTGTTGCACCATGGAAGGGAGTTACAAGATTTGGGAAGAGAGGAAAGCTCAATCCAAGATTTGTTGGTCCATTTGAGATTCTTGAGCGAATAGGAAATGTGGCATATAGACTCGCATTACCTCCAAGCATGTCTCGTGTTCATAATGTTTTTCACATATCTATGCTTCGTAAATATGTTAAAGACCCGAACCACATTATTGAGTTAGAACCAGACGAGATAGCTGAAGATTTAACGTACGAGGAGGTACCTGTTAAGATCTTGGATAGGAAAGAGCATGTCCTACGCACGAAGGTTATACCACAAGTTAAGGTTTTGTGGAGAAACCATGCTATTGAAGAAATGACCTGGGAGTTGGAATCAGAAATGAAAGCGAGGTATCCTCACCTTTTTGAAACATCAGGTACGTACGTCAATTTCGAGGACGAAATTTCATAAGGAGGGGAGGTTGTAAGACCCCAACTTATTAATGAATAAAATCAAATTTTCTCTAAATATTATTGTGAATAATAAGGGGTTAATTTGATATAATACTTTGGTTATGGGTGAAATGTGCAAATTTTGCAAAATAAGCAAGTGGTTATAAAATATTTATTTTTGGTCGGTGAATATTCGGTTGGTCGTGGAATATTCTTGCTGTCGGGGAATATTCGTACGACGACGCAGCCTTGTGTGGGCCCCATAACGGAAAGCGATTGGATGAAGAAAACAACAAGTATAAGTTGTTTATAAATAACAGCGTAGTTACCGTTAATACTGTTGGAATACCCGGTGGTTAAAATACAGTAGCACACGGTATTGCACCAATTATTGATTCTTACGTAAGAAGGCACTACTCAATAATTGTTACAGTAGTTATTATTCAATATTTTATTTTATTGATTCAATAATTGCTGCGTTGATATTTTATATTATTGTTGTTTCAATAATTGTTGCTGCACAGTATTTTTATTTATCAGATCAATAATTCATATTATTTGAATAATATTATTAGATAACATTATTGGCAATGTCTAGAAAGTTCTGTCTAAGGAGAGGTTTGGTCATCTAATTGCGCGCCAGTAAGGAGAAATCCTTATTGGAAAGCCCCCTCTTTCCTGGGAACGGCCTGGTTGTCATAAATGTGATTCTGTAATATTATTTGTGAATAATTAATTATTGATTCATATGATAAGGAAATATTTATTTTATGTGGATATAAATGAGGGATATATTTTGTGGTTAAAAATGAAGGAGTTAATGTTGAGGTTTTTGTCAGTATTTTTGTCGGAATGGAGGTATTAAAAATCAGGGTTTTTGAGATAGTTTGCGGGGGTTATAATTTTTAATCCGACCGTTGGATCGTGGTAATTTTTGGATATGTTATACATATATAAGTTGAGTATATGTCCACAAATTTTGAACCGTTAAAAATGAACGTATGATTTATTACGAATTTTACAAGATGACTGGTTCAGAAATTGTTAAATTTTCGGAGTTTATCATTTTGGTGGAAAATTCTAGAATTGGTGGGCCCCACTTGTGGTTGGTGAAGAAATGTGCTGAATTATATTTCAAATGTGGTGGGTGGGAATAGTAGCAGGTAAAGCCATCAGGTTGCAGGTCAAACCTACCAAAATTTTCCTATAAATAGAGGGCTAAGTTAGAATTGAAAATCACACCAGAAACAAGTTTTCTCTCTTTCTCTCTCTAGATTATTGAGTGTATTTTGTGAGTATTTAGATACTTTGAGAGTTTCTATTCATCAGAGCAAGTTTCTTTCAGCCTTATACCGGTATTCCGACCAGAAGTACTGATATTTTGAGGTAAGGGATATTATTTTCTTCTTAATGATATTATTTTCTTCAATATCATTATGCTGAAATATTGATATGAGTTTTTATCAAATTTGGAACTTTTTGTGTCGGGGTTACTATTCACGTATACGGCACTATTCACGTATACGGCACTATTCACGAATACGGCACTATTCACCGAAAAATAAAATTTTTCCTTTTTGTCCAAGATGTCTATTATGGTTACTATCTTTGATTGTATCCATGTTTTGATCTTTATTTTTGAATTCTGCTTCACAATTGATTATTATGAAGTATTATTGATCTTGGATAAACTGTTATACGAATCCCTAATATTTGTCCTTCTGTCTCACTGGATTCGTTCTCTTTAAGATATTTTTCATCATCCTCAGTCCTAAATGATGATATTACTGAATATCTTTGGCCTGTAGTGCAAAGATGTATAATTACTTGATGAATATCTTTGGCCTGTAGTGCAAAGATGAACAGGTGTTGAGATGAACATGACCGACTGATGATACAAATGAATATCTTTGGCCTGTAGTGCAAAGATGAATATTTGGTTAAAGATGATTATTAATTGATGTTACAGGGATAAAATATTGATGATGGACTTTTAAATCTTAGAAGATAGTAGAATTCTTTCTCTACTTGACTCTTCTAATGGTTTGCTGTTTCCGCTGCAGTTGTTGATCTAAAACTTGTTGTCGATTATATTTAATCAGATTTTTCCCTGTTGAAGACTAACGATAATTTGTTGTATATTATCTTAGTCATAATATTCTTTACTGGGCTAGTTGAGCTCACCCTTTTCGTTTTTGTTCCATTTTTCTTCTCAGGAGGTGAGAACATAGCAGGATCTAGTCGGGGTATGGAGTGATGGTTCTAGAAAGATGTATTAGCAGTCCTCACTATTTCTGTAAAATAGTGTTTGAATAATTGTAATGAGGATTTATTTGAGTGTGGATATTGTCCAGAAGACAATATTTGTATTTAAACTCACAGTATGTGTTGTCGTATTTTGCACGATAATTGTATTATTGAAGTTGTAGTTTGCTTTCTGTACCATGTATTTGGCGACTCAGAATGGGTGTTGTATACCTATTTTGGGGGCGTCACAACAAGCCCTGGAGAAACAAGCAAATATCAAGCAAGTAATAAGGCACAACTAAAAGGGAAGTGAATCAACATATATTTTCCTGCCATATATAATTCTATTTGATATATACAATATGTGTTGTACATGACAAAAATGGCTAAGCTAGTCTATGCAGGAAAATACAAGCCCATCTACAAGTCAGTGTATATGCACGCTATCAAGTCCAACATGGCATCCCTCTCAGAAGAAGGAGGTAACACTGTGATCTCCTGCCTAAGGGTCTCTACACGAGCTAACAGGTCTACAGCCAACTGCATGGTGACACTATTCTCATCAATATATATGCTCATCTCTGCAATGATGCAAATAGTAAGGGACCTCACTATAGTACTATCTGCAACAACGATATCTCGGGCAGATATATTGTGACAACCCCAAAATAGGTCCATTCCATCCAACCTATTCTGAGTTGCCAAATACATGGTACAGAAAATAACTACAACTTTATTACAACAATTGTCGTGCAAAATATAACAACACATATGCTGTGAGTTTGGATATAAATATATACCAAATGTGACTCATGTCCCAACCGTGGACAACACCTCACAATGACACCTTACATAAAGGTATAGTCAAAAACTGTTTTAGAAATTAGAATATTTGGGAAGTGCTCAAGGAAACCTTCGTACATGGGAGGCCATGCGTCTAGGTTATGATAGATATCATATGGCCACAAAATTATCTTTGGTTGACCCAATAGACCCCAAAGAAAAACGAGAAGTTTACTATCATATTCTTCCCAATGGTGAGTCTTCTCTTGACATATCATTATCTCCACTGTCTCTAATTGAAAATTATACTTCAAACAAACACCAAGATTATATAGGTAGTGCTCGTAAAGATACTCAGCAAGTGGATGAGCACAACCCTATCTTATGATGACACGAGGTTGTATGTCATTAGACATCTTGTATGATAGTGACAAAACACCCTTCCAACGTTGGGTTCGCCTCACCCTATTTTATTCACCAAATATAACTACTAAATGATGACCACCTTTCTATTCCCTTGTTACCCCCGCTCGACCCAGCTACACTCTTATTACCTGAAAGGAATTGTGAAACAGAAGGGTGAGCACAACTAGCCCAGTAAAGAATATCATGACTAAAGATAAATAAATTATCAATAGTCTTCATCAGTAATAAATCAGAGATTTATAACATATGGTAGATGATAAAAATTTTCAACCATAGTTGCAGCGAAACGAGCAATCCATTAGAAGAGTCAAATAGACTACAAAATCTATTATCTTCTCCATGTTAAAAATCCACCAACAATATTTTATCCCTGTAACATCAATCAACAATTCTGGTCCACAATCATATGAATAACTCATAATCATAATTGTAGTTCTAAATTCCTCTTCTCATCCAGAACGAAGATAATTTTTATCACCTATCTTTACCTGAAACATCAAAGATCATGGTTAAACCAAATCACAGTTCATGTTCATAATCATACTAATAACTTCATCATTGCACTACGGCCAAAGATATTCATTCGTATCACCAGTTAGTCATGTTCACCTCAACACCTGTTCATCTTTGCACTACTGGCCAAAGATATTCAACAACATGTCATCTTTGCACTACGGGTCAAAGATATTCATCAACAATTCATCTTTGCACTACTGGCCAAAGATATTCAACCACAGGTCATCTTTGCACTACAGGCCAAAGATATTCATCAATAATTCATATTTTCACTACAGGCCAAATATATTAATATCTCAAAGAAATATATAATCATTTATATAAACAATAATTATAACCATGTTGATCATTTCACCTTTGCACTTAAGTTGAAGATATTTAATTATAAATTTAATGGTCATGATCATACTAGTCAATAATTCAACTTTACACTACTGGCCAAAGAGAACACAAAGTCATGATCATACCAAAAATCTACCCATCTTTACACTCAAGTCAAAGAGAAATATCATCATTAGGGTTATAAAAATATTATATATGATAATAAAATCAATATAATCAATATATAGATTTAATCTCAAGAGTAATATTCATAAATCAACTATAATTTGGTCAGAAAAAGAAACCAATTTTGTCGTGAATAGTAACTCGTGAATAGTAACTCATGAATAGTAACTCGTGAATAGTAATTCATGAATAGTAACTCGACATGAAAAAGGTAGAAATTCCACAATAAAATCCATACCAATATTTCGGTATAATGATATTGAAAGAATAATATTTCTTAAGCTTATAAACAATTTATTTAAATTATTTACAATTTACTAATTAATGCATTTAATCATCATAAAATACCAACTCTTAAGATTTCATCACCAATAACCAAAATCCTCATAAAAAATCTGCATATAACTCATATATGATTCTCAAGCCATAAAATCATATTTTCTAATTTTCTTACTTCACATAACATATTTAATTCATTTACTCATAACTAGACTATTTTCATAAAAAATACCAAATCAGTCCCAAAAATATTTTTTTTTGAGATTTAGCAGAATATAGTCCCATATTGAACATATATTTTTCTCAGAATTTTTAAAATTCATTTCCTATTTTTCATATGGCCAAAACCGCCGAATATTTAGACATTTATCATAAATTGTATTTTTATCCAAAAATTCCAAAATTCACAGAGTACACTAATATTATATAGATGTACTCCCAATAAAAATTTCATCAATTGTGGAGTTAACCGCAAGGAGTTATAAGCGGTTACTTTTAAAATAGTCTTTTTTCATAAAATTCATAACTATTAATCTATACATCCAAAAATCACTATTTTTGGACACAATCAAGAAAACTCATCAAAATATCATTTCAAATTTTTTTACAGAATTTTTTGAAGGTCAGAAGAATTACGAACTGAAAAACATAATAATCCTTAAAATCCCTTACTATCCCTTACCTCAAAAGTGCAGTATTTCTGACTGAAATGCAAAATCGAAGGAAACTTGCACTGAATAGTAACTCTCAACGTATCTAAATACTCATAAAATATGCTTCATAATATAGAGAGAGAAAGAGAGAAAGCTTATATTTCTGGTGTGATTTTTAATTCTAACTTAGCCATCAATTTATAGGAAAATGTTAGCACGCCAAAGCAGACTTATCCTGCAACCTGATGGCTTTACCTGCTACTATTCCCACCCACCACATTTAAATAAAAATCTCAGCACATTTCTTCACCAACCAAGAGTAGGGCCCACCAATTCTAGAATTTTTCACCAAAATGATAAATTCTGAAACTTCAACAATTTCTAAACCAGTCATCTCTTAAAATTCATAACAAATCATACGTTCATTTTAACGGTTCAAAATTTGTGGATATATACTCAACTTATATATGTATAACATATCCAAAAATCACAACGATCCAACGGTCGGATTAAAAATTATAACCCCCGCAATATATCTCAAAAACCCTGATTGATTTTTAATACCTCCATTCCGATAAAAATACTGATAAAACACCTCAACATTAACTCCTTCATTTTTAACCACAAAATATATCCAACATTTATATTCACATAAAATAAATATTTCCTTATCATATGAATCAATAATTAATTATTCACAATTAATATTACAGAATCACATTTATGACAACCAGACCGTTCCTAGGAAAGAGGGGACTTTCCAATAAGGATTTCTCCTTACTGGCGCGTAATTAGATGACCAAACCTTTCCTTAGACAGAACTTTTTAGACATTGCCAATAATGTTATCTAATAATATTATTCAAATAATATGAATTATTGATCTGATAATGGGAAATACTGTGCAGCAACAATTATTGAAACAACAATAATATAAAATATCAACGCAGCAATTATTGAATCAATAAAATAAAATATTGAATAGTAATTACTGTGACAATTATTCAGTAGTGCCTTCTTACGTAAGAATCAATAATTTTAAAAATACTGTGTAATAACGCGTATTACTGTATTTTAACCACCGGGTATTCCAATAGTGTCAACGGTAACAACTACGCCGTTAATTATAAAAACTCTATTTTTGTCGTTATCTTCATCCGACCGTTTTTCGTTATGGGGCCCACAAATAGCTGCGCCGTCAAACGAATATTTTCCGACAGAAAGAATATTCCACGACCAACGAATATTCCCCGACAACAATGATTATTTTATAACCACTTGTTTATTTTGAAAAATTTTCACATTTCACCCATAACTGTAACTTTTTATCAATTTAACCATTTACTGAATTGTAATTATAAGAAAAATTGAATACTTTTATTTCATAAAATTCGGGGTCTTACAATCTCCCCTCCTTATGAAATTTCGTCCCCGAAATTTACGTACCTGGTATTTCGAAGAGTTGAGAATACCTTGCTTTCATTTCAGATTCTATCTCTCAGATCATCATGATTTTTCCATTGCTCATCTCCCATGATAACTTTATTTGGGTTCCTCATTTGTTGGGAAGTCATGACAACCGCCATCCCTTGAACTACTCGGCTTTGACTTGTCTGGGGCAAAATTTGGTGTCATCACTACCGTTGGAATATACTTTTCTATAGGGCATATTCCACCCTCAACTGCTTCGTCGTACTCCTGATTCATGATCTGAATCATCAATCTTCGATCTATATCGAATTCAGGTTGACCGCTCTGTATAGGGTAATTTAAAACTCGATGTTGGGTTCTCCCAATTGCTTTCCAAAAAGAGAAATTCATATCATCTATTTTAGCCTTCTTAGATCGGACATCTCTTTCCACAATATCCACGTGTCGTGTGGCTTTTGCCTATGCATCACTTATTCTCACACGTTCAGTTTTTTCTTCTTTTAGCTCAGATTCCATCTTTATCATCTTATACTCTTCCAAAGAATGCTTCTGTTCAAGCATCACATATCGGGTAACACAAGCTTGAATTGTTGCATCCTTTTGCTCCACGACCGCCTGTCGTTCTTGAGCCTGCTCTTCTAACTAATGAATACGATTTTGCAATTCTACATTTTGATCATATAATATCTCTAACAAACTCTCCTCAGGTACCTCTTCTTCCTCTTCTTCCTCACTCTCAGCTGTTACCTCTGCGACCATTTCGGGTGCAACTATCAATTCTTCACTCACCACATGGATTTCTCTAATTCCTTCTTAATCTGACATCACATTATCATGGTTAGTGATTAGAGGTATCCCCACAGTCTCATTCACTCAATTGTTAGCATTCTCAGCTGCCATTCTCAAATACTGTCATAAAATAAGGGTTAATTAAGCAAATTAACGTATCACATAATATCCATATATTATGACCAACCAACAATTAAGCTTAGGTAGGACACACTAGCAAAGGATTTACTCATCTCTCCCCTCCTAGTTATATTCCCCGATCTCCACCAGAGACCATATCCCTAAGCTCTGATACCAAAATGTAACTCTGGACACCAACCTATGTCAGCACCTTACATTTGTGAGGACCCCAAACTCGGATACTTAAAACCCGAACTCGGTTCTTCACGATACCATTTCTATGAGCGGAATAATACTAATAATAATAACAATAATATAAAAGATCAAATTAATTTACATAATTATCAGAGTCTAGCTCCCAAGTACGTAACCTTTAAGCATTCATTACAACCCATGATAGATAATATATATCATAATTGTCTTAATAACCTTAAACTATTACATAACATAGTAATTCGTTCATTCAGCAACCTTCCCTTTTCCTTTGTTCTTAGCAGAGTTCTCTGATCGTTCGCACTTAGCTGAAAACATTTAAATTTAAGCAAGGATGAGCATTTGAGTGCCCAGCAAGCAATATCAATTATATATATATATAAGCTGAAAGGATTTAAATATTTTCTTTGTACTATTCTTCTACAACAAGTCAATAGTTGTGAAGTATTCTGGACCAATAATAATAACATAACAACTCTCTTTCAAATTTTTGAAACTACATAATGACTATAACTGGGGTTATGGTGACATGCCATGAACATTGTTTTCATTTTCGAAAAGGTTAAACAGAAATTCATCTGTAAACCGTCATAACTTACGGGCACGGGGGTGATCAGCCCGTTATGCCCTGCATTGATCAATACTACATTGCTAGAACGATATTATCGTTCATCCTTTGTCCGCCGGAGCGCATAAAAATTTTCCCGTGTAGGGATGTTCATACCTGTCTGGGTTCTAAATCAAAAGTTTTATCTTGTTCAACAATAATCTATAATTCAACATATATGTATACGGGTAATTGACAAAGATATATCAACATGTGATTAAATACAATGATTATCCAAGTGGGGACACTCGTTTAACCATTTTTAGAAATTAACGAACAGAATATATATATCCGAATTATCATATACTAACATGTTGATATTCAATGAGCTTATATAATATAAAGTTCATAATCTGTACAATAATAATATAGTTTAGAAACATTCTTACTCACATCCATTGCATAAAGAAAATGCAAAGGTTAGATACTTGCCTGAAGCGCTGCTTACAACTTGTAATTAAGATCTATCGCTTATCTCACGACCTATCATTAATAAGATAGTTCGTTTGATTAGAACAACATACTATAACACATAACACTGCTTATTGTAGTCAACACATAACCTAATCACATTAGCACCTATGTTTAATAACCATTGAATCACAAATAATCACTTATACAATCAAAATATCTAAGTCCAGATCAATTTCTGAAACATGTCGGTCTACCGACAACTTTATTGTATAATCATCGAGTCTAAGACTCTATTTTATAACTTAACATCAGTACGTATCAGTCATATTATTTTTAAATGACTCAATATAATTTTAAAATATTTATTATAATTTATCATAAATTTTCAAACATCGGAATCATATTTAAATGATTTAAATACCAATCAATTCTATTATAATAAATATTTAATTAGTATTAAACTATTAATGAAATCATTTCCAAAATATTAAAGTTATGTATAATAACTCAAAATACTTTTAAAGTATTAATATTACCCTTAAATGATTTTTAAAATATTTAAAATCATTTTTAAATAATTATCATTAATATTAAAGTATTAATGTTCTATTTATCAAAATATTAAAAGTCATTTTTCATAACTTAAAATATTTTTAATTCATTTATATCCTTTTTAAATGATTTTTAAAGTAATAAAACCATTTTTAAACTATTTATTTAATATAATTATTAAATAAATTTAATATCAATAATAATAACTTAATAATCATTAATATTAAATTATTAATGAAATTATCCTTTAATTATTAAAAGTTATATTTTATAACTTAAAATATTTTTAAACACTTTATTTTCATTTAAAATGATTTTTAATATAATAAAATCATTTTTAATTAATTTATTTAATTCATTTAGTAAATAAATTAATTACCATTAATATCAATTTATTAATGAAATTTATCATAAAATATTAAAAGTCATTAAAAATAACTTAAAATATTTTCTTATATCATAATATAATTTTTAATAATTTTTTTAATATTAAAATCATTTTTAAATAATTTATTTAATATTATAATTAAATAAATTAAATACTTTTAATATTCCAAAAATATTAAATATTTATGAAATATAATAAAAATAATTAAAAACTAATTTTCGGAATTTTTTATAATTTTTAATAATTTATTTTGTATTTTTAATAATTTAAAACTATTTTTTTTCTATTTTTTATTAATTTCCGGAAAATAGAATATTATCTGTCGCTAAAGACAACCTATAGCGACAGAACCGTCGCTATAGGTGTTCTTCATGTTCTTGGCCAAACCCAGAAATGCATAGTCAGTTTCCGAGTTGCTTACTTTGACCAAGATTAAAACCGAGTGTGATGTGTTTCTGAACATGTTGTTGATAAGATAATGTAGTACAAGTACAAGACTACACGATTCAACAAACAACATCATCAAACCATGCATAACTAACGAGATCCGAAGCGTTGAACAAGCTGTCAGAGCTGTTCTTCATTTTCTGGGCTACCCAGAAATGAAGAACAGTTCGACTGGCTCGTTTTGGGCTTCCACAACTTGTGATCTAGGTGAGTTTTTAGCGACTTAAGAGGTCTAGCTTGTAGAACACATGTAGTACTACATATCTATCACCAAACATTCTCATAACATCAACACAATCATAAAGATACATTCCGGTCAAAGGTTGTCAGTCGTCATGTTCATCAGTTTTCTGGGTTACCCAGAAAACCGATGTCATGAACTTCTTCCCTCCTTTGACCAACCACAAAATCCTGTATACTTGATATCTGAAGTTACTAAAAGCATAGATCGGGAGTTAAACTAATATGCTAGAACATGGATTCAAAAACAAACTAAACACATAAATACACAGAAAGATATAGCTGGATCAAAATCTTGTCAGGCCTTTTTGGGCTCGTTCTGGGTTACCCAGAACTTGTCCAGTCATGGTTGGTCAACGCCTTTTGACCGACTCTAACTTGCAATCTAGACCAGATATGAGCTTTATTCTTGAACCAGATCAAAGAAAACATAACAGACTACATATTTAAAACATAAAATAACCAATAACATAAACCAATAAGGATCTACAGGCTCTGACATTCGCTGTCAGACGCCTCTTTAAAAAATTTCCAGACTTTGAAGATCTTCAAATCCGAGCCTCTAGATGTTATGGATCTAACATCTAGCAACCCAGATCATCCTTAGACACCTTATACAACATATTTTAACAATCAAACATAACATCTGACACAGAATCGTTGGACAGAAATTTTAGGTTTCGTTTATACCTTCTTGAGCAAATCTTGATTTCTGGCTTCTGATGTTTGTTAGGGATTTTCGTGGGGCTGTTCTTAGGGACTGATATAGCTTATAATTTCAGAGGTTTGAAGTTTGAGAAAGAAGGTTTAAGTGTTGGACAAAATGTAAGTGAACAAATGAATTTTCTCTCTCCTAAATCTACTTATACTAGTCTAGATGCATGTAATGGCTGATGCAAGAGGCTTGTGGCTATCATTTTGAGCATGTGGAGTTGGTAAGGTTGTTCAACAACTCAAAATATGGAAAGATTTGCAAGTTATCTCATGAAAATATCCAATGAGGGGTATTTTAGTAAACTAATAAAATAATTTAAGGGTATTCTTGTCCATGCCACTTGAATCTAGATTCTAATCACTAGATTTTAAACATTAAGGTTTCCTAAATAATTCCTAGGGTTTGAACAATTTTATATAGAGTTCAATAAAAATTAAATTATAACTAAATAATTATAATTAGAGTTTTTAAATAGAAACTTAGGGTTTTAAAAATATATTTAGGGTTTTCTTGATATTATTAGGTTTCCCCAATTTATGTATTAGGTTTCCTAATTAACATAATTATTTACTAAAATAATAATTAGAGTTATGATTTTAGCAATTAGGCTTTCAAATTAGAAATTAGGGTTTCTAATTTACAATTAGGGTTTCTAGATTATAATTAGGGTTTAACCTAATTAATCACTTAATACACAATATAAAACATATAACATAGTTATATAACAGTCTTAAACTCACAATTGATTTTCAATTTAGAGTTTTCCTAAGTAAAAATTAGGGTTTAACCAATTAATACTAGGGTTTTGAAATTAAACACCATACTTGACCAATTATCATCAATACGTACATGCAGTACATATTCATAGCACTGAAAAATCAAAATATAATTAATATTATATTATTATTCTCATACCTTGGCAATAATCCAAAATTAGGGTTTGGATTCCATATCTGATTTATCTGCCAAATTTACCCTTAATAATTAAGGTAAAATAATTAACTTAATAGCTGTACTAAAATTCATATAATAAAATAATTATTATATTTATTCTAAAAATCACTCCATATATTATTTAAATAATATATCATTATATATTTTCATGGAAAATATTTCTACCATAAATTAATTATTATAATTATATCTTAATAATCAATAATTTTAAAATAAATTCATTTGTAAATAATTATGTAATAAATATATTTTTACTTACCACATAAATACATATACACATAATCTTGTACAAATCCTCATCCTTAATATAAAAAAAAAAAATTTATTCGCAAAATTTCTTATTTATTTACATAGAAAATATCGGGTTGTTACATTCACCCTCCCTTATAAAGATTCCGTCCCCGGAATCACCGTTTTAAAACCTATACATACACGGTCACATAGCGTACATAATCATTGTAAGTAAATCTCGATCAACTTTGATCGAACTGATCTTTAACTATTCATATGAAGCTTGTCTTTCTGATTACACAGAAAAATTGATTTCTAAAAGAACTCAAATTCCTCCTCAAAATTTCTTTATAAAATAATTTTACTATATATAGGAAAATCATGCATAAGAAAATAAAAAGGCATACGAATAATACCTGGAGTTCCAGTGCCAGCTGCTGCCGTATCCTGAACTGTCATGTTGTAGACCCTTGCCGTAGATTTTGTTGGCTTGCTTGACGAAGTCGGTCCCGTGATTGCTAACGTTCCGCTGCCAGTGCCCATGTTCACACTTCCTGTCTCCACCCTCCTTTTTGGACAATCTTTCACCCTGTGCTCTGTCGATCCGCATATAAAACATCCACTATTCATCCTAGGATTGGGGCAGTTGGGAGAAATATGGCCCTCCTGTCCGCACTTATAGCAAACAAATTTTCCTTGCAAACACTCCCCCGAGTGATTCTTCCCACATGTCTTACATGGCACTATCTGTTTCTTAACACCTTCCTGTTTCACTTGTACACTTGCAAAACTGCTCACCTTCGTCTTACTATCTCCACTCCTGCTCCCACTATTAATTTCCACCTTCCTAGCTCCTTCTATCTTACCCTTATTCCTCCTCTCCTTATTGTAAAGGCTCATGGCCTCACTTCCCTCCTCAGCTATGATCGCTTTCTCCATGAGTGCTGCAAATGTAGGAATTTGCAACACCGCCACTTTGTTATAGAGCCAGGGTTTCAATCCCAGCTCAAACCTTCTAGCTTTCCTAGCCTCCGTATCAACTTGATGCGGAGCAAACCTAGCTAACTCATTAAATTTGGCGGCGTATTCAGACACCGTCATATTCTCCTGCTTCAACTCTAAAAATTTAACCTCCATCCTCGCCTGCATACTTGGTGAAAAATAATTTTCGAAAAACAAAGTTTTAAATCTGTCCCATGTGACTACACCTTCTCCTGCCCTAGCCTGATTCGCTTCCCACCAAAAATTTGCTTCCCCCTTCATCATGTAAGTGGCAAAAGCAGTTTTCTGCCCCTCATCTACCCTAGCTACCATAAACGCTTTTTCAATTTCCTTAACCCAAATTTGAGCTTCTACAGGGTCAGTTGTACCTTTGAATTCTGGTGGTCCTACAGGCTTAAAGTCTTTGAAGTTCGCTAAGCGGTTGCCCGGCTGGTTTTCAGCGACCGGTATTCCCTGTTGCATAGCCTGAGCTATCATGTTCGCAAATTGCCGCATCGGATCTGGTTGTTGTTGTCCCTCAACGTTGTTGACAGATTCCTCTGCCCTTTGATTGCGAGTTCGACGTCTTGGCGGCATTATCTGATTGAAAAAAAAATCATAATTTAACTTACGTTCTAAACCTTATCACATAAGTTTAATATTTTAAACTTATTTCATCATTTCTCAAACATAGATTCATATTCATTTAACGAATATTTTACATAGCACAAAATACTTTGAACTTCAGCTATCCCTTTATGACCTCAAAAGTCGGGATTTACAGTCTTGACTTAATACAAAAGTTGGAAACATTACATTACACAAACATACTTATCATATGTATTATATTAAACACTCCTACACCACAGAACCTATACTACCTATTTATTACACCTTTTTTGTGGACATTCTCTCGCCTGATGACCTTCTATACCACAGACATAACATGCTCCTTTTTTGTAGTCAGGACAGTACGGGGTGGTATGTCCTTCATAGCCACAAAGATAACAAATTCCTTTCCATTTCTTCTTATTAGATTTTCCTAAATCATGGTCTTCTATCTTTCTTTTCCCCTTCTTATCCGGAGCTGCACACGATGTGTTGCTTGTAGCTCCCATCTGACCAATTTGGATTTTAAGCTTATCTTGTCCTTCCAATATTTCTATTAACGCTTGACGCAACTGACTATTCAACAGCCTTTCTATCTCCCACAGCCTTTCCAGAGAAGAAACCTTGTTCTTCAGATTCTGCACCTCTGTTGATGCTTGATCAGCTCCAACTTTAGTGTCTGAATCGCTATCTGTCAGCTCCACCATCTCCGGATCTGGTACTATATTTTCTACAATAACCACATCTTCTGAGTTATTTTCATTCTGAGCCTCTATGTCAGCTATCGGCTTCGATATGGGCTCCTTCTTTACGATCCGAGGGTAATCGAATCCTTTTTCACCTGACATCTATACACATAAATTCTCCTAATTAGCATATAGTATATACACACAACAAATAAGAGTTTTATACAAGTTATCTTTTATTTAGTTTGACGATGAATTTAGTCAATTCATCTCTTTTTAAACTCTATATGAGTTATTTATATTTTCAACGTTTCCCTCTGTTCTAAGGTTATAGCCTAAGGTCTAACCCACCTAAGGTTTCTAACCCTATAGCTCTGATACCAACCTGTGAGGACCCCAAACTCGGATACTTGAAACCCGAACTCGGTTCTTCACGATACCATTTCTATGAGCGGAATAATACTAATAATAATAACAATAATATAAAAGATCAAATTAATTTACATAATTATCAGAGTCTAGCTCCCAAGTACGTAACCTTTAAGCATTCATTACAACCCATGATAGATAATATATATCATAATTGTCTTAATAACCTTAAACTATTACATAACATAGTAATTCGTTCATTCAGCAACCTTCCCTTTTCCTTTGTTCTTAGCAGAGTTCTCTGATCGTTCGCACTTAGCTGAAAACATTTAAATTTAAGCAAGGATGAGCATTTGAGTGCCCAGCAAGCAATATCAATTATATATATATATAAGCTGAAAGGATTTAAATATTTTCTTTGTACTATTCTTCTACAACAAGTCAATAGTTGTGAAGTATTCTGGACCAATAATAATAACATAACAACTCTCTTTCAAATTTTTGAAACTACATAATGACTATAACTGGGGTTATGGTGACATGCCATGAACATTGTTTTCATTTTCGAAAAGGTTAAACAGAAATTCATCTGTAAACCGTCATAACTTACGGGCACGGGGGTGATCAGCCCGTTATGCCCTGCATTGATCAATACTACATTGCTAGAACGATATTATCGTTCATCCTTTGTCCGCCGGAGCGCATAAAAATTTTCCCGTGTAGGGATGTTCATACCTGTCTGGGTTCTAAATCAAAAGTTTTATCTTGTTCAACAATAATCTATAATTCAACATATATGTATACGGGTAATTGACAAAGATATATCAACATGTGATTAAATACAATGATTATCCAAGTGGGGACACTCGTTTAACCATTTTTAGAAATTAACGAACAGAATATATATATCCGAATTATCATATACTAACATGTTGATATTCAATGAGCTTATATAATATAAAGTTCATAATCTGTACAATAATAATATAGTTTAGAAACATTCTTACTCACATCCATTGCATAAAGAAAATGCAAAGGTTAGATACTTGCCTGAAGCGCTGCTTACAACTTGTAATTAAGATCTATCGCTTATCTCACGACCTATCATTAATAAGATAGTTCGTTTGATTAGAACAACATACTATAACACATAACACTGCTTATTGTAGTCAACACATAACCTAATCACATTAGCACCTATGTTTAATAACCATTGAATCACAAATAATCACTTATACAATCAAAATATCTAAGTCCAGATCAATTTCTGAAACATGTCGGTCTACCGACAACTTTATTGTATAATCATCGAGTCTAAGACTCTATTTTATAACTTAACATCAGTACGTATCAGTCATATTATTTTTAAATGACTCAATATAATTTTAAAATATTTATTATAATTTATCATAAATTTTCAAACATCGGAATCATATTTAAATGATTTAAATACCAATCAATTCTATTATAATAAATATTTAATTAGTATTAAACTATTAATGAAATCATTTCCAAAATATTAAAGTTATGTATAATAACTCAAAATACTTTTAAAGTATTAATATTACCCTTAAATGATTTTTAAAACATTTAAAATCATTTTTAAATAATTATCATTAATATTAAAGTATTAATGTTCTATTTATCAAAATATTAAAAGTCATTTTTCATAACTTAAAATATTTTTAATTCATTTATATCCTTTTTAAATGATTTTTAAAGTAATAAAACCATTTTTAAACTATTTATTTAATATAATTATTAAATAAATTTAATATCAATAATAATAACTTAATAATCATTAATATTAAATTATTAATGAAATTATCCTTTAATTATTAAAAGTTATATTTTATAACTTAAAATATTTTTAAACACTTTATTTTCATTTAAAATGATTTTTAATATAATAAAATCATTTTTAATTAATTTATTTAATTCATTTAGTAAATAAATTAATTACCATTAATATCAATTTATTAATGAAATTTATCATAAAATATTAAAAGTCATTAAAAATAACTTAAAATATTTTCTTATATCATAATATAATTTTTAATGATTTTTCTAATATTAAAATCATTTTTAAATAATTTATTTAATATTATAATTAAATAAATTAAATACTTTTAATATTCCAAAAATATTAAATATTTATGAAATATAATAAAAATAATTAAAAACTAATTTTCGGAATTTTTTATAATTTTTAATAATTTATTTTGTATTTTTAATAATTTAAAACTATTTTTTTTCTATTTTTTTATTAATTTCCGGAAAATAGAATATTATCTGTCGCTAAAGACAACCTATAGCGACAGAACCGTCGCTATAGGTGTTCTTCATGTTCTTGGCCAAACCCAGAAATGCATAGTCAGTTTCCGAGTTGCTTACTTTGACCAAGATTAAAACCGAGTGTGATGTGTTTCTGAACATGTTGATAAGATAATGTAGTACAAGTACAAGACTACACGATTCAACAAACAACATCATCAAACCATGCATAACTAACGAGATCCGAAGCGTTGAACAAGCTGTCAGAGCTGTTCTTCATTTTCTGGGCTTCCCAGAAATGAAGAACAGTTCGACTGGCTCGTTTTGGGCTTCCACAACTTGTGATCTAGGTGAGTTTTTAGCGACTTAAGAGGTCTAGCTTGTAGAACACATGTAGTACTACATATCTATCACCAAACATTCTCATAACATCAACACAATCATAAAGATACATTCCGGTCAAAGGTTGTCAGTCGTCATGTTCATCAGTTTTCTGGGTTACCCAGAAAACCGATGTCATGAACTTCTTCCCTCCTTTGACCAACCACAAAATCCTGTATACTTGATATCTGAAGTTACTAAAAGCATAGACCGGGAGTTAAACTAATATGCTAGAACATGGATTCAAAAACAAACTAAACACATAAATACACAGAAAGATATAGCTGGCTCAAAATCTTGTCAGGCCTTTCTGGGCTCGTTCTGGGTTACCCAGAACTTGTCCAGTCATGGTTGGTCAACGCCTTTTGACCGACTCTAACTTGCAATCTAGACCAGATATGAGCTTTATTCTTGAACCAGATCAAAGAAAACATAACAGACTACATATTTAAAACATAAAATAACCAAAAACATAAACCAATAAGGATCTACAGGCTCTGACATTCGCTGTCAGACGCCTCTTTAAAAAATTTCCAGACTTTGAAGATCTTCAAATCCGAGCCTCTAGATGTTATGGATCTAACATCTAGCAACCCAGATCATCCTTAGACACCTTATACAACATATTTTAACAATCAAACATAACATCTAACACAGAATCGTTGGACAGAAATTTTAGGTTTCGTTTATACCTTCTTGAGCAAATCTTGATTTCTGGCTTCTGATGTTTGTTAGGGATTTTCGTGGGGCTGTTCTTAGGGACTGATATAGCTTATAATTTCAGAGGTTTGAAGTTTGAGAAAGAAGGTTTAAGTGTTGGACAAAATGTAAGTGAACAAATGAATTTTCTCTCTCCTAAATCTACTTATACTAGTCTAGATGCATGTAATGGCTGATGCAAGAGGCTTGTGGCTATCATTTTGAGCATGTGGAGTTGGTAAGGTTGTTCAACAACTCAAAATATGGAAAGATTTGCAAGTTATCTCATGAAAATATCCAATGAGGGGTATTTTAGTAAACTAATAAAATAATTTAAGGGTATTCTTGTCCATGCCACTTGAATCTAGATTCTAATCACTAGATTTTAAACATTAAGGTTTCCTAAATAATTCCTAGGGTTTGAACAATTTTATATAGAGTTCAATAAAAATTAAATTATAACTAAATAATTATAATTAGGGTTTTTAAATAGAAACTTAGGGTTTTAAAAATATATTTAGGGTTTTCTTGATATTATTAGGTTTCCCCAATTTATGTATTAGGTTTCCTAATTAACATAATTATTTACTAAAATAATAATTAGAGTTATGATTTTAGCAATTAGGCTTTCAAATTAGAAATTAGGGTTTCTAATTTACAATTAGGGTTTCTAGATTATAATTAGGGTTTAACCTAATTAATCACTTAATACACAATATAAAACATATAACATAGTTATATAACAGTCTTAAACTCACAATTGATTTTCAATTTAGAGTTTTCCTAAGTAAAAATTAGGGTTTAACCAATTAATACTAGGGTTTTGAAATTAAACACCATACTTGACCAATTATCATCAATACGTACATGCAGTACATATTCATAGCACTGAAAAATCAAAATATAATTAATATTATATTATTATTCTCATACCTTGGCAATAATCCAAAATTAGGGTTTGGATTCCATATCTGATTTATCTGCCAAATTTACCCTTAATAATTAAGGTAAAATAATTAACTTAATACCTGTACTAAAATTCATATAATAAAATAATTATTATATTTATTCTAAAAATCACTCCATATATTATTTAAATAATATATCATTATATATTTTCATGGAAAATATTTCTACCATAAATTAATTATTATAATTATATACTTTTTAATAATCAATAATTTTAAAATAAATTCATTTGTAAATAATTATGTAATAAATATATTTTTACTTACCACATAAATACATATACACATAATCTTGTACAAATCCTCATCCTTAATATAAAAAAAAAAATTTATTCGCAAAATTTCTTATTTATTTACATAGAAAATATCGGGTTGTTACAACATTGATACCTATCAGCTTGCCACCGCAGAATGGCGTCCCCTACAGAGAGTCTGGCTTCGGTGAATCCCCCATCAACAGGAAGTCACCAGCGAGAGGCTCGGGGCTCTTTACTTATAGCTCTGATTACAACTGTGACAACCCCAAAACAGGTCCATTCCATCCAACCTATTCTGAGTTGCCAAATACATGGTACAGAAAATAACTACAACTTTATTACAACAATTGTCGTGCAAAATATAACAACACATATGCTGTGAGTTTGGATATAAATATATACAAAATGTGACTCATGTCCCAACCGTGGACAACACCTCACAATGACACCTTACATAAAGGTATAGTCAAAAACTGTTTTAGAAATTAGAATCTTTGGGAAGTGCTCAAGGAAATCTTCGTACATGGGCAGCCATGCGTCTAGGTTATGATAGATATCATATGACCACAAAATTATCCTTGGTTGACCCAATAGACCCCAAAGAAAAAGGAGAAGTTTACTATCATATTCTTCCCAATGGTGAGTCTTCTCTTGACATATCATTATCTCCACAGTCTCTAATTGAAAATTATACTTCAAACAAACACCAAGATTATATAGGTAGTGCTCGTAAAGATACTCAGCAAGTGGATGAGCACAACCCTGTCTTATGATGACACGAGGTTGTATGTCATTAGACATCTTGTATGATAGTGACAAAACACCCTTCCAACGTTGGGTTCGCCTCACCCTATTTTATTCACTAAATATAACTACTGAATGATGACCACCTTTCTATTCCCTTGTTACCCCCGCTCGACCCAGCTACACTCTTATTACCTGAAAGGAATTGTGAAACAGAAGGGTGAGCACAACTAGCCCAGTAAAGAATATCATGACTAAAGATAAATAAATTATCAATAGTCTTCATCAGTAATAAATCAGAGATTTATAACATATGGTAGATGATAAAAATTTTCAACCATAGTTGCAGCGAAACGAGCAATCCATTAGAAGAGTCAAATAGACTACAAAATCTATTATCTTCTCCATGTTAAAAATCCACCAACAATATTTTATCCCTGTAACATCAATCAACAATTCTGGTCCACAATTATATGAATAACTCATAATCATAATTGTAGTTCTAAATTTCTCTTCTCATCCAGGACGAAGATAATTTTTATCACCTATCTTTACCTGAAATATCAAAGATCATGGTTAAACCAAATCACAGTTCATGTTCATAATCATACTAATAACTTCATCATTGCACTACGGCTAAAGATATTCATTCGTATCACCAGTTGGTCATGTTCATCTCAACACCTGTTCATCTTTGCACTACTGGCCAAAGATATTCAACAACATGTCATCTTTGCACTACGGGTCAAAGATATTCATCAACAATTCATCTTTGCATTACTGGCCAAAGATATTCAACCACAGGTCATCTTTGCACTACAGGCCAAAGATATTCATCAATAATTCATATTTGCACTACAGGCCAAATATATTAATATCTCAAAGAAATATATAATCATTTATATAAACAATAATTATAACCATGTTGATCATTTCACCTTTGCACTTAAGTTGAAGATATTTAATTATAAATTTAATGGTCATGATCATACTAGTCAATAATTCAACTTTACACTACTGGCCAAAGAGAACACAAAGTCATGATCATACCAAAAATCTACCCATCTTTACACTCAAGTCAAAGAGAAATATCATCATTAGGGTTATAAAAATATTATATATGATAATAAAATCAATATAATCAACATATAGATTGAATCTCAAGAGTAATATTCATAAATCAACTATAATTTGGTCAGAAAAAGAAACCAATTTTATCGTGAATAGTAACTCGTGAATAGTAACTCATGAATAGTAATTCGTGAATAGTAATTCATGAATAGTAACTCGACATGAAAAAGGTAGAAATTCCACAATAAAATCCATACCAATATTTCGGTATAATGATATTGAAAGAATAATATTTCTTAAGCTTATAAACAATTTATTTAAATTATTTACAATTTACTAATTAATGCATTTAATCATCATAAAATACCAACTCTTAAGATTTCATCACCAATAATCAAAATCCTCATCAAAAATCTGCATATAACTCATATATGATTCTCAAGCCATAAAATCATATTTTCTAATTTTCTTATTACACATAGCATATTTAATTCATTTACTCATAACTAGACTATTTTCATAAAAAATACCAAATCAGTCCCAAATTTTTTTTTTTTGAGATTTAGCAGAATATAGTCCCATATTGAACATATATTTTTCTCAGAATTTTTAAAATTCATTTACTATTTTTCATATGGCCAAAACCGCCGAATATTTAGACATTTATCATAAATTGTACTTTTATCTAAAAATTCCAAAATTCACAGAGTACACTAATATTATATAGATATACTCCCAATAAAAATTTTATCAATTGTGGAGTTAATCGCAAGGAGTTATAAGCGGTTACTTTTAAAATAGTCTTTTTTCATAAAATTCATAACTCTTAATCTATACATCCAAAAATCACTATTTTTGGACACAATCAAGAAAACTCATCAAAATATCATTTCAAATTTTTTTACAGAATTTTTTGAAGGTCAGAAGAATTGCGAACTGAAAAACATAATAATCCTTAAAATCCCTTACTATCCCTTACCTCAAAAGTGCAGTATTTCTGACTGAAATGCAAAATCGAAGGAAACTTGCACTGAATAGTAACTCTCAACGTATCTAAATACTCATAAAATATGCTTCATAATATAGAGAGAGAAAGAGAGAAAGCTTATGTTTCTGGTATGATTTTTAATTCTAACTTAGCCATCAATTTATAGGAAAATGTTAGCACGCCGAATCAGACTTATCCTGCAACCTGATGGCTTTACCTGCTACTATTCCTACCCACCACATTTGAATAAAAATTTTAGCACATTTTTTCACTAACCAAGAGTAGGGCCCACAAATTCTAGAATTTTCCACCAAAATGATAAATTCTGAAACTTCAACAATTTCTAAACCAGTCATCTCTTAAAATTCATAACAAATCATACGTTCATTTTTAACGGTTCAAAATTTGTGGATATATACTCAACTTATATATGTATAACATATCCAAAAATCACAACGATCCAACGGTCGGATTAAAAATTATAACCCCCGCAATATATCTCAAAAACCCTGATTGATTTTTAATACCTCCATTCCGATAAAAATACTGATAAAACACCTCAACATTAACTCCTTCATTTTTAACCACAAAATATATCCAACATTTATATTCACATAAAATAAATATTTCCTTATCATATGAATCAATAATTAATTATTCACAATTAATATTACAGAATCACATTTATGATAACCAGACCGTTCCTAGAAAAGAGGGGGCTTTCCAATAAGGATTTCTCCTTACTGGCGCGTAATTAGATGACCAAATCTTTCCTTAGACAGAACTTTTTAGACATTGCCAATAATGTTATCTAATAATATTATTCAAATAATATGAATTATTGATCTGATAATGGGAAATACTGTGCAGCAACAATTATTGAAACAACAATAATATAAAATATCAACGCAGCAATTATTGAATCAATAAAATAAAATATTAAATAGTAATTACTGTGACAATTATTTAGTAGTGCCTTCTTACGTAAGAATCAATAATTTTAAAAATACTGTGCAATAACGCGTATTACTGTATTTTAACCACCGGGTATTCCAACAGTGTCAACGGTAACAACTACGCCGTTAATTATAAAAACTTAATTTTTGTCGTTATCTTCATCCGACCGTTTTTCGTTATGGGGCCCACAAATAGCTGCGCCGTCGAACGAATATTTTCCGACAGAAAGAATATTCCACGACCAACGAATATTCCCCGACAACAATGATTATTTTATAACCACTTGTTTATTTTGAAAAATTTTCACATTTCACCCATAACTTTAACTTTTTATCAATTTAACCATTTACTGAATTGTAATTATAAGAAAAATTGAATACTTTTATTTCATAAAATTCGGGGTCTTACAATCTCCCCTCCTTATGAAATTTCGTCCCCGAAATTTACGTACCTGGTATTTCGAAGAGTTGAGAATACCTTGCTTTCATTTCAGATTCTATCTCTCAGATCATCATGATTTTTCCATTGCTCATCTCCCATGATAACTTTATTTGGGTTCCTCATTTGTTGGGAAGTCATGACAACCGCCATCCCTTGAACTACTCGGCTTTGACTTGTCTGGGGCAGCATTTGGTGTCATCACTACCGTTGGAATACACTTTTCTATAGGGCATATTCCACCCTCAACTGCTTCGTCGTACTCCTGATTCATGATCTGAATCATCAATCTTCGATCTATATCGAATTCAGGTTGACCGCTATGTATAGGGTAATTTAAAACTCGATGTTGGGTTCTCCCAATTGCTTTCCAAAAAGAGAAATTCATATCATCTATTTTTGTCTTCTTAGATCGGACATCTCTTTCCACAATATCCACGTGTCGTGTGGCTTTTGCCTATGCATCACTTATTCTCACTCGTTCAGTTTTTTCTTCTTTCAGCTCAGATTCCATCTTTATCATCTTATACTCTTCCAAAGAATGCTTCTGTTCAAGCATCACATATCGGGTAACACAAGCTTGAATTGTTGCATCCTTTTGCTCCACGACCGCCTGTCGTTCTTGAGCCTGCTCTTCTAACAAATGAATACGATTTTGCAATTCTACATTTTGATCATATAATATCTCTAACAAACTCTCCTCAGGTACCTCTTCTTCCTCTTCTTCCTCACTCTCAGCTGTTACCTCTGCGACCATTTCGGGTGCAACTATCAATTCTTCACTCACCACATGGATTTCTCTAATTCCTTCTTAATCTGACATCACATTATCATAGTTAGTGATTAGAGGTATCCCCACAGTCTCATTCACTCCATTGTTAGCATTCTCAGCTGCCATTCTCAAATACTGTCATAAAATAAGGGTTAATTAAGCAAATTAACGTATCACATAATATCCATATATTATGACCAACCAACAATTAAGCTTAGGTAGGACACACTAGCAAAGGATTTACTCATCTCTCCCCTCCTAGTTATATTCCCCGATCTCCACCAGAGACCATATCCCTAAGCTCTGATACCAAAATGTAACTCTGGACACCAACCTATGTCAGCACCTTACATTGATACCTATCAGCTTGCCACCGCAGAACGTCGTCCCCTACAGAGAGTCTGGCTTCGGTGAATCCCCCATCAACAGGAAGTCACCAGCGAGAGGCTCGGGGCTCTTTACTTATAGCTCTGATACCAACTGTGACAACCCCAAAACAGGTCCATTCCATCCAACCTATTCTGAGTTGCCAAATACATGGTACATAAAATAACTACAACTTTATTACAACAATTGTCGTGCAAAATATAACAACACATATGCTGTGAGTTTGGATATAAATATATACAAAATGTGACTCATGTCCCAACCGTGGACAACACCTCACAATGACACCTTACATAAAGGTATAGTCAAAAACTGTTTTAGAAATTAGAATCTTTGGGAAGTGCTCAAGGAAACCTTCGTACATGGGAGGCCATGCGTCTAGGTTATGATAGATATCATATGGCCACAAAATTATCCTTGGTTGACCCAATAGACCCCAAAGAAAAACGAGAAGTTTACTATCATATTCTTCCCAATGGTGAGTCTTCTCTTGACATATCATTATCTCCACTGTCTCTAATTGAAAATTATACTTCAAACAAACACTAAGATTATATAGGTAGTGCTCGTAAAGATACTCAGCAAGTGGATGAGCACAACCCTGTCTTATGATGACACGAGGTTGTATGTCATTAGACATCTTGTATGATAGTGACAAAACACCCTTCCAACGTTGGGTTCGCCTCACCCTATTTTATTCACTAAATATAACTACTGAATGATGACCACCTTTCTATTCCCTTGTTACCCCCGCTCGACCCAGCTACACTCTTATTACCTGAAAGGAATTGTGAAACAGAAGGGTGAGCACAACTAGCCCAGTAAAGAATATCATGACTAAAGATAAATAAATTATCAATAGTCTTCATCAGTAATAAATCAGAGATTTATAACATATGGTAGATGATAAAAATTTTCAACCATAGTTGCAGCGAAACGAGCAATCCATTAGAAGAGTCAAATAGACTACAAAATCTATTATCTTCTCCATGTTAAAAATCCACCAACAATATTTTATCCCTGTAACATCAATCAACAATTCTGGTCCACAATTATATGAATAACTCATAATCATAATTGTAGTTCTAAATTTCTCTTCTCATCCAGGACGAAGATAATTTTTATCACCTATCTTTACCTGAAACATCAAAGATCATGGTTAAACCAAATCACAGTTCATGTTCATAATCATACTAATAACTTCATCATTACACCTGTTCATCTTTGCACTACTGGCCAAAGATATTCAACAACATGTCATCTTTGCACTACGGGTCAAAGATATTCATCAACAATTCATCTTTGCATTAGTGGCCAAAGATATTCAACCACAGGTCATCTTTGCACTACAGGCCAAAGATATTCATCAATAATTCATATTTGCACTACAGGCCAAATATATTAATATCTCAAAGAAATATATAATCATTTATATAAACAATAATTATAACCATGTTGATCATTTCACCTTTGCACTTAAGTTGAAGATATTCAATTATAAATTTAATGGTCATGATCATACTAGTCAATAATTCAACTTTGCACTACTGGCCAAAGAGAACCCAAAGTCATGATCATACCAAAAATCTACCCATCTTTACACTCAAGTCAAAGAGAAATATCATCATTAGGGTTATAAAAATGTTATATATGATAATAAAATCAATATAATCAACATATAGATTTAATCTCAAGAGTAATATTCATAAATCAACTATAATTTGGTCAGAAAAAGAAACCAATTTTGTCGTGAATAGTAACTCGTGAATAGTAACTCATGAATAGTAACTCGTGAATAGTAATTTATGAATAGTAACTCGACATGAAAAAGGTAGAAATTCCACAATAAAATCCATACCAATATTTCGGTATAATGATATTGAAAGAATAATATTTCTTAAGCTTATAAACAATTTATTTAAATTGTTTACACTTTACTAATTAATGCATTTAATCATCATAAAATGCTAACTCTTAAGATTTCATCACCAATAACCAAAATCCTCATCAAAAATCTGCATATAACTCATATATGATTCTCAAGCCATAAAATCATATTTTCTAATTTTCTTACTTCACATAACATATTTAATTCATTTACTCATAACTAGACTATTTTCATGAAAAATACTAAATCAGTCCCAAAAATATTTTTTTTTTGAGATTTAGCAGAATATAGTCCCATATTGAACATATATTTTTCTCAGAATTTTAAAATTCAATTACTATTTTTCATATGGCCAAAACCGCCGAATATTTAGACATTTATCATAAATTGTACTTTTATCCAAAAATTTCAAAATTCACAGAGTACACTAATATTATATAGATGTACTCCCAATAAAAATTTCATCAATTTTAGAGTTAACCACAAGGAGTTATAAGTGGTTACTTTTAAAATAGTCTTTTTTTCATAAAATTCATAACTCTTAATCTATACATCCAAAAATCACAATTTTTGGACACAATCAAGAAAGCTCATCAAAATATCATTTTAAATTTTTTTCCAGAATTTTCTGAAGGTCAGAAGAATTACGAACTGAAAAATATAATAACCCTTAAAATCCCTTACCTCAAAAGTGCAGTATTTCTGACTGGAATGCAAAGTCGAAGGAAACTTGCACTGAATAGTAACTCTCAAAGTATCTAAATACTCACAAAATATGCTTCATAATATAGAGAGAGAAAGAGAGAAAGCTTATGTTTCTGGTGTGATTTTTAATTCTAACTTAGCCCTCTATTTATAGGAAAATGTTAGCACGCCGAAGCAGACTTAACCTGAAACCTGATGGCTTTACTTGCTACTATTCTCACCCACCACATTTGAATAAAAATCTCAGCACATTTCTTCACCAACCAAGAGGGGAGCCCACCAATTCTAGAATTTTTCACCAAAATGATAAATTCCAAAACTTTAATAATTTCTAAACCAGTCATCTCTTAAAATTCATAACAAATCATACGTTCATTTTTAACGGTTCAAAATTTGTGGACATATACTCAACTTATATATGTATAACATATCCAAAAATCACAACGATCCAACGGTCGGATTAAAAATTATAACCCCCGCAATATATCTCAAAAACCCTACTTGATTTTTAATACCTCCATTCCGATAAAAATACTGATAAAACACCTCAACATTAACTCCTTCATTTTTAACCACAAAATATATCCAACATTTATATTCACATAAAATAAATATTTCCTTATCATATGAATCAATAATTAATTATTCACAATTAATATTACAGATTCACATTTATGACAATCAGATCGTTCCTAGGAAAGAGGGGGCTTTCCAATAAGGATTTTTCCTTACTGGCGCGCAATTAGATGACCAAACCTCTCCTTAGACAGAATTTTCTAGATATTGCCAATAATGTTATCTAATAATATTATTCAAATAATATGAATTATTGATCTGATAATGGGAAATACTGTGCAGCAATAATTATTGAAACAACAATAATATAAAATATCAACGCAACAATTATTGAATCAATAAAATAAAATATTAAACAGTAATTACCGTGACAATTATTCAGTAGTGTATTCTTACGTAAGAATCAATAATTTTAAAAATACTGTGCAATAACGCGTATTACTGTATTTTAACCACCGGGTATTCCAATAGTGTTAACGGTAACAACTACGCCGTTAATTATAAAAACTCAATTTTTGTCGTTATCTTCATCCGACCGTTTTTCGTTATGGGGCCCACAAATAGCTGCGCCGTCGTACGAATATTTTCCGACAGAAAGAATATTCCACGACTAACGAATATTCCCCGACAACAATGATTATTTTATAACCACTTGTTTATTTTGAAAAATTTTCACATTTCACCCATAACTTTAACTTTTTATCAATTTAACCATTTATTGAATTGTAATTATAAGAAAAATTGAATACTTTTATTTCATAAAATTCGGGGTCTTACATATAACTCCATCCCGCTCAACAATCACATCATCTCTAGATGATCTGGCCTCATCCCGCTCAACAACAGCGGTGTCTCTATGAGCTAAAGCATCATCTCTCTCTAACAGAGCGACATCTCTCCCAACAAGAGCTGTCAACATCAAGGCCCTAGCCTGATCTCTCTCAAATGTCATCAGATGAAGACTCTGCTCTAAATACTCTGCTAAATACGGAATCACAGTAGCAGTCATATAGGGAGAATCTACAAGAGCTGCTGGCAACCTAGCAAATGGCTCTACCTCGGTGGGAAAATCAATGTCCTCAATGGGCTCCCCACTGACAAACTCAATCCCTGGAATGGTGGATACGACCCTAGATGACGTAATCTCTGCCTCCATCCATGCAGAATACTCTGTAGAACGGCCCGGATGGCTAACAGTTAACTCAGCATGCTCACGCTGATCCCAATAGGCATACACCCTGGATCTATCCTCTGCTGACAAATGCCGAGAAGACAAACGCTGACCTAATGACCCCTCAAAAGGATGAAAATCCTGAAACTAGTCAAACTGTGACATCACGGCCAGTGGGTGATATGTGGTCATGCCCCTCAAACCAGCCAGAGGGAGATAATCCATGCTAGGTGCATAAGTAATGAAGCTGTAGGGAGAGTTGAGCCCTGTACCCGATAAAATGTCAAATGGATCTTTGATCCCTGCCAAAAACACCGACCAGGATGTAGCGTCTGTACACTCCACTGGCTGAAAGGAGCAAGACATGGCTATCTCATGGGAAAAACAGTACCCATGTTGTCGGAAAGCGCCAATTGGTCTCAAGTGTGACATAAACCACATATACAACAAGACCGAGCTGCCTATAAATACCCCTACTGAATGGGTGTGGCAATACGTGGTCGACCTTAATGTCTCTACCACAATCATCGGTACAATGGTATGACCCTCCCTAAGAGCTCTAACTGCCCTAACAATACTGATGTCCAGATGATCCATATACAATGGCATGTACAAATAATCTACTATGCACATCACGAGTGTATAAACTCTAGCAACACGCTTCTGATCCTCCGACGTGGTGAAATCCCCGGAATGTTGTTCATAACTGTCTAGTGAGCCAAATCTGTCTATCAAAAAATGTTGGGACACTACATGCCCGGATGTAATCTCATCCTGTGCTACTCTACGCCTCAACCCAATGAAGGTCATGAACTATCAGCTCATATCTTCGACAACCATATCAGCATAAGGCCTGTCCAGTGGCAAAGCCGTCAACCACTCATAGTCCTCTAAGATGGGAGTTAACTCCTGGGTCTCAAATTGGAAAACCTACCTCTCTGGTACCCAATGCTCCAATATGCCCTCTACAAAGCCCAATGGAACCTGGAACATCAGGAGGGTCATCGAATGCGGCAAAAACTAATCTACAATCACTCTATCTGAAGGGGATACACTATCATACCAAGATCTCAAGCATGAGGCCACCAATACTGGTGGGGTGTGAGAAATGCGGCTAATTGTCGAGAAAGACATCTGTGTCGACCGTATCATAAGACCGTCCAGGGGTCAATGCTGAATATCTCTGGACATACATATGCATAACATAATACATACATAACAAATAATAGATGGCAACATGATGTAGGGAATGGAAAATAGTACACATACATTCCTAAGTACATCATCATCTTAATACATCATCTCTGTACAGCTAAAAAATATAGGGAAATGGGGCACAGACGCCCTATAACTAATAGAGGCCTATCAAAAGATATAACGAGAATGGGGCACAACCACCCAATATCTAACAGATGCCTATTAAAAGATATAGCTAGAATATACATCAGAAGAAGTCAATGGTGTTGATGTCTACATCATCAATCCTGTCCATCTGATGTAACTCCTCCTGAGTCACTGGATCTCTGCCAAGAGGGATGTCAGGCATATACAACGGAGGATTTGCACTGGCAAAGCCATATGGGTCATCTGAAGGGCCAGTCGCCGAGTTAGAAGGATCAAAAGTATCCGTCTCTGAAGGATCTCTGCCCAAATGCCGGATGAAAAAATGTGCCCGGTCCAACTACCGGGTCAAATTGTCAATCTGCGTCAAATGAGTAAGATCTCGGACGCATGCCATCCAATCCGTTATCATCACAGATCCAGGAATCATATCCCTCATGAACTGAGTGGCGCAGATCTGAGCTTCGATAGTATGAAGGGACCACCAGCGATAGAATGCCTCCTGAGTGAACGGACCCTCTAATAATTTAAAGCCGTCAACGCCCATCAACGGGATATCACTGACAGGCAACCGCGACACATGCCAATAATGCCTAGCAGGAGGTAAGATCGCTACACGAATCTCTCTTGTGGTGCTACTAATAGCACGCTATCCTAAATAGAGCTCCCATCCTCTATCTGTGAAGAGAGGAATATGGCGGGTGGAAATCACATACTCGACACCAGTCGAGTCTCCACCCTCAAAGCCAACTATTAAATGTTCCCCAGAATAAAGAACCCAAGTGATGGCATCAGCTGTCAATAACTCCAACTGTAAGCGATAATGGGTGAAACCCTCAACTATAGGAACCTCCGCCAAAATAGAGTGATGCCATCGCCGTCCCCGTGGATATGTATCTAAACCTAACACGTTAATGGGACACAGACATGGGAGCCTCTCATAGGCCTAAAGCTGTCAACACAAAGGCAAACATTTGCTGTCAGTCAATACACTTAACCTGTACATGGGAAATCAAAAGAGAAATACTCACCAGCAGAAACGGGAAAAATCCTAGCCAAGCCTTTGTCAAGCTCTGCGAATGCATGCGCATTCCCCTGAGGAAATAGGCAAAGGTGTAGGAGCCCCAGTCATACTCTCCAATACAGTCCACCTCTCACGTGGCCCTGATCAAAGCTAATGACACCATGGAAGAGTTGTCTGCTATGAAACAACCTCTGATAATAACCAAGAACAATCGCCGAAGAATGCGATCCCTGACTCTCACATCAGCGGGTATGGGCTCACTCAATAGCCCACTCATAACATCTACGCTCAAAGGACCTGTACGAACTGTCCTGCCCTTGAGTGCCTCAACCGAAACTCCTAGCAAGGATCTGACGACAGTCAGGGTAATGTTCACCGTACAAGGCATTGATGCCCCTCCAAACTCCATACTGGTGATAAACCGACAATCTATCGGCGTCATCATCACCTCATAATCCAGCAAATAGAGAGACTGAGTCTGGTGAAACCAGCGCTCAGATAATGCCCTGAGGTAACCCCAAGGACAACGGCGGGGGAGGATGGAAAAGAATGCCTTGATGCCCCAACAAATGAAGAGCCTGATATAAGGAGTGTATGTTGAACCAGTACCCTCGAGGCTGTGTAAAGCCATCACAAAATCAAGTCAAAATCAGAATCCTTGCTCCTCATCAATAGGAAAAAGGAAGATCAAATCCAGTTTTTATCTCATTTGCCTGCAAATAAACTGAGGGGTGGAGACTTAAATCACCCAGAAGATATAGAATCATCACATTAATGCTTAGAAAATCCCTATGGTAAGCATGAGCAGCAGGAGCTGGAGCCGCAACTGGTACATCCTCCTACTCGTCCTCAACATCCTGTACCTCAACCCGGATAGGATGAATCACCGCCTCCACCAAACGACAAGGTTGTTTGACTGAACGGGGTCGAGGCACATCAGAAGCCCTCCTCCGCACACCTGAAGTAGTCCTGCGGGAACTACTCAGCTGATCTGGATCCATAATATCTGGACAAAAGTCTCCAAATCACCTTAGAAAGGGTGTGGTAAATTCTAACCTGGAGCTTTTCAAATGCATTTTATGACTACATACATGCATGTATTACTTTAACATACGCCTACAATAGAGTTAAAAATGCATGTCTACCCAATGCTTAGGCTCATGGAATTTTTTTTCCAGAGTCTCCTTTATACAAAGGACTATCCATATGCACATAGGCATGACTAGGTGGCCATTCAGTAGCTCACCTACCCACAGTCATAAACATCCTATATGCATAACAATATCGAAGTCATAATTCGTAAGGGTAGCCTAATTACCAGGATTACTTTGTTTTACCACCTTTGCTGATTTGTCCTCAAATAGGATAAGAAATAGCAAAAAAAAGGTGCCAATTTGACTGTTTCAAAAGTCAAATTTTTTCACATCATTATGTTTAACATGATTAAATACTAACATTTACTATGTTGAATATTTTTTATCAAGTCATATGAGCATGCATATTCACTACTATGTGTTTAGAAGCATTTCATGTGATAACTCATTTTCCAACGGATAAAAACTGGAAAAAGAGACATGCATACGTTACCAGGATAGTGCAGAACACTTGTACGGTGACAGATTTCACAGAAAGCGGCCCAAACTCAACAAATCTGAAGAAGAATTCTCGGATTCTCTGTGTGGCGCAACGTAAAATTGACATGTGAAAGGCAAGCAGCCTACAAGTACACACACGAATGGCCATAGGTGTACCTATGGCTACCCTATGTGGGTCCCACCCCTCCAGCTCGGTCCAAATTGAGTTACAAAGGAGGTCTCACAAGTTGAAAAAGTCAAATCAGGAAAAAAGATGCTATACGATTGAGCGAAAAAGTCTGAAATCCTGGTTTTCAAAGACCAAACTGGGGGTCTACATGTCACTCATTGGTATTCGCCCGGACACAGGGTACACAACATTAATGATCACAGCTGTTGTAAACTACACTCGATAATATCTCACAAAGGTCCGATGTCGTCAGTTCGGGGTCATAACTCCAGAATAGCTCTCCCCTACGGGAGTTTCATACATTTCAGTCGTTGATGCACATTTTAACGAAGGTCAAGCAACCTTGACGTTATCTTAGCTGTTGGCAAGTAAATCCAACGAAGCATCGGAAGCCATTCGATGACATCAGCCGTTGATGTATATTTCAACGAAGGTTAATCAACCTTGACATTATCTCAGCCGTTGGCAAGTAAATCCAATGAAGCATCGGAAGCCATCCGATGACATCAACCGTTGAAGTACATTTCAACGAAGGTCAAGCAATCTTGATGTTATCTCAGCCATTGGCAAGTAAATCCCATGAAGCATCAGAAGCCATCCGATGATATCAGCCGTAGATGCACATTTCAATGAAGGTTAAGCAACCTTGACGTTATCTTAGCCCTTGGCAAGAAAATCCAATGAAGCATCAGAAGCCATCCGATGGCATCAGCCATTGATACACATTTCAACGAAGGTCAAGGACCCTTAACGTTATATCAGCCGTTGGTAATTAAACCCAGCGAGGCATCGGGGATGGTCCGGTGATGATACCCATTGAAGTACATTTCAATGAAGGTCAGGCAACCTTGACAACACCAATTGTTGGCAGTAACTCCGACAGGACACTGGAAAGACCTAGCGATACAAACTAGGGAAACCATCCTCATCGGGGAGGACAGATGATGGACTCTGTTATACAAATCTTCCTCAACATAAATCCCCATGAATCTCTCGTACATAAGAGATACATCCTCAGTGGGAAGTCTGTACCAAGGATTAAGGACTTTGGTGATAACCCCAACGTCAACATCCTAGAAGTTCTTGAGAACTTTGGAACACACATCTAAGAAGTTCATCAGAGTCACCAGTGGTAACTCCTGTCCCCATTTGAAGTTATGGGAGCAAACAGTTATCACATCCCGTTGGAAAACGGTCCAACAAACCACATTCATCATACATTTACATCATGCTGCAGTACATTACATCATGATTATCTTGTCACATTTTAAGTGTCTAGTATTCTTTATCATATCCATGCCATTACACTGCATGAATATGATAAAGAGGGGCATCTGTAGACACTCAAAATTTTGCATTCCTGTTACTAACCTTACAGGAGGGCAAAATCGTCTTCTGGAGAAAACCCTGGAAGTCAATTCAGTTGCAGTCTCAGAGACAACCCCGGGATACTCTATTTGCCATCTTAGAGACAACCCCGAGATATTCAGTTGCAGTCCCGGAGATAACCCCGGGATACTCAATTTGCCATCTCGGAGATAACCTTGAGATATTCAGTTCCAGTCCCGAAGACAATCCCGGGATACTCAATTTGCCATCTCGGAGACAACCCCGGGATACTCAGTTTGTCATCTCAGAGACAACCCCGAGATATTCAGCTCCAGTCTTGGAGACAACCCCGGGATACTCAGTTTGCCATCTCGGAGAGAACCCCGAGATATTCAGTCCCAACCCCGGAGACAACCCTGGAAGATTCTGTTCCAACCTTGGAGACAACCCCGAGGGATGTAGTTGCAGTTCCAGAGATAACCCTGAAAAAACTCATTCCAATCCACAGTAATTAGCTTCAACCTCGGAGATAACCCCAAGGCACTCAGTTCTAACCCCGGAGATAACTCTAGGAGGTCAGGCACACCTCAAAGACAACTCTGAGGACATTAAGCACTTACAACAACCCAATCTTAGAGATAACCCTGAGCAACGACTGCTAAATTAGCCCAGAACTAGAGATAACCCCGGTGAGGGGCAAAATCATCATTTTGACACCTCGATCCCACATTCACGCCGTCTCAACAACATTTCAACATACATTCTACACATAAATGTCCTAGAAGAACCATAGCCCAAATCCCGAGTGACTACTACACAAGACAGCACACTGAATAGAATTTGAAGACCTGGGCATGGACCCATCTTCCTGACTTCGTACAATCTCTTATCCTATGCCATTGTGTAGCTCTTGACAACAACATTTCAGAAAGGTATTATACGCCTCAATCGGATGCTCGGATTGAAAGTTATGAACGTTTGAGCGGACAACGAGTTGTATGGGTGCACGTACTATTCGACAGTGGGGCCCACAGAGCCTGGGGCACCCTGGGTAGCCGCAGATACATCTACTACTGCCGCAGGTACACCTGCGGCCCCCCTCTATATATAGAGGGTCTGGGGTGGCCATTTTGGAAGAAAAAAAGGCGAGGAAGCCCTATCCATTTTGCTCTGTACACACTATAAACTGAGTGCTTTCTCATTTCAAACACTTGTGAGCTTATATTTTGCTACATTTTGCTGGTGGAAATCGAGTGGTCATTCATTTAAAGCTATTTGAAGTCTTCTTGGCAGCCCACTGTAAGCCTTCTCACATTTCTTAAAGCCTTTCTCCACTTTTGTTCACACACAATTATTCACGTTGAGAGTCGTGTTGTGTGCGTATGCCCAGATTGTCGATCCGTGGCGTTTATTGCTTTTATATATGTAAATACTTATATATATATATATATATATATATATATATATATTTATATGTGATGCCCCCAAAATAGGTATACATTACTCATCTTGGGTCGCCAAATACATGGTACAAAATACAAATACAAACTTAATTATACAACAAGAGCTGACAGTTTTTACACGAATATTGTCTCACACACAATATCCAAACTCAAATTCAATCCTCATTACATTTATTATCACACTAAATAGTAAAGATTACTAAAGCAACCATCACGGACAATCACTCTATTCCCCGACTAGTCCCGGTTATGTTCTCATTTCCTTAGTAGAAGACTAGATACTACAATAGTGAAGTAGCAGAATACTCTTCTTCTTGCTCTCTTAGTTTCTCTTGTGAGTTTCAGTGAATTGGTGAGAATGAAAGAAGAATTAAGCTTCTATTTATAGAAGAATGGACTAAATAGTAACTGATTCATGAACGGTCCAGGTTGATTTACTATTAGAACGGACGGTCCATATTGATTACTATTAAAACCACAACCGACGGTACAGATTGATTACTTTTAAAACAACCACCGACGGTCCAGATTGATTACTTTTCAAACCTCCACTGACGGTCCAGATTGATTTCTTTGAAAACCACCATCAACGGTCCAGATTAATTTACTATTAAAACCACCATCGACGGTCCAGATTGATTTACTATTAAAACCACCACTGACAATCCAAATTGATTTGCTATTAAAACCACCATCGATGGTCCAGATTGATTTACTATTAAAACCACCACCGGCGGACCATAAAATTAGTAAATCTTCCCATGGATTACTAAGTCAAACTTACAACTAACGCCTCATAACAAATCCTTATATTTATATCAAAAAAATTAAATAAATATTTACCACAAATCCTTTATCTTTAATAAACACATTTTTAATATTTTCAAAATTATTCATCATTAATATTATAACTTACAATATCGACAACCAGATCATTCCCAGGTAAGGGGGGCTTTCCGATAAAGATTTCTCCTTATTGGCGCGTAATTAGATGACCTAACCCAGTTTCTCGACAGAACTTTCTAGACATTGTCAATAATGTAAATAATATTATGAATAAATGTATTGTCTTAATTATTGACTTAATAATATAAAATATTATGCAGATGATACTGTGATAATAATTGAATCAAATAACGTGAGATACTATGCAACAATTACTGTACCAATAATTGAGTAAACTGTAAGACCCCAAATTATTAATAAATAAAATTTAATTTCCTCTATTTATTATTCTGAAATAGTAAGGGTTGATTTGATTAATGTGGTTAATTATGAATAAAATGCGCAAATATTTTAAATAAGTAAGTGGTTATAAAATATTCATTGTTGTCGGGGAATATTCGCTTGGTCGTTGAATATTCTTACTGTCGGAGAATATTCGCACGACGGCAGAGTCTTTTGTGGGCCCCATAACGGAAAGCGATTGGATGAAGAAAACGACAAAAATAAGTTGTTTATAAATAACGGCATAGTTGTTACCGTTAATACTGTTGGAATACCCGGTGGTTAAAACACAATAATACGCGTTGTTGCACAGTAGCATACGGTATTGCACCAATTATTGATTCTTACGTAAGAAGGCATTACTCAATAATTGTTACAGTAATTACTGTTCAGTATTTTATTTTATTGATTCAATAATTGCTGCGTTGATATTTTATATTACTGTTATTTTAATAATTGTCACTACACAGTATTTTCTATTATCGGAGCAATAATTCATATTATCTGAATAATATTATTAGATAACATTATTGGTAATGTCTAGAAAGTTCTGTCTAAGGAGAGGTTTGGTCATCTAATTGCGCGCCAGTAAGGAGAGATCCTTATTGGAAAGCCCCCTCTTTCCTGGGAACGGCCTGGTTGTCAGTACTGTGATTCTGTAATATTATTTGTGTATAATTAATTATTGATTTATATGATGAGGAAAATAGTGATTTTATGTGGATATAGATGGAGAAAATTTTTAATGTGACAATTGTTGAAAATTAATATTTTATCTTTTTTTGATAAAATAATTCATTTAAATATATTATTTTAATAATATATTGATGGTGATATTTTTACAATGAATGTGGGATATATGAGTATATGAGGAGGAAGAGTATTTTTGTGGCATTAAATGATTAACACATGTTTTGTGTGTTGGTGGACACAATTCTTGACCGAAAATTTATTATTGACTGTAAAATCGCCCGTTTGTGGATTTCGGTCAATTTCTGTTTGGAATTTGGAAAAACTTTCTTCTGCAAAGTTGTAGAGAATTGAATTTCCTATACAAACTCGCGAGATTTGAATTTTCTGACAAAAGAGCTATTTATTATGAATTATTGAAGTTTCGAAGTTCCGAAATAATTGATTTTTGGGAGTTTTAGTTAATTATTTTGAGAAAAATATTTTTTGTATTTTTTTGGACATCATAAACATGTGCAAGGTGGCTGATTTCAGATTTTCTAAGGTGGGCTTGAAAATTTATATATATATATATATATATATATATTATATATATAAATTTTCTGCTTTGGTGTTCTAAGCATTTTCCTATAAATAGGGTGCTTAGGTTAGAATTGAAAATCACACCAGAAACACAAGTTTCTCTCTATTTCTCTCTCTATATCGAGCGTATTCTTGTGAGTATTTGATACTTTGAGTGTTGCTATACGGTGCAAGTTTTCTTCAGCACTATATCTAGTATTCCAGTCAGAAGTACCGTCTTTCCGAGGTAAGGGATGTTATTTTATTCGTAAATGATATTATTTCTTCAATATCATTATGCCGAAATATTGGTTGGAAATTTTTATCAAATTTAGAACTTTTCATGTCGGAGTTACTATTCATGAGTTACTATTCACGAGTTACTATTTACCGAAAAATAAAATGTTCTTCTTTTCGTCTAAAATATCTATTCTGGATACTAGCTTTGATTGTATCCATGTTTTGATCATTCTTGAATTTTACTCCACTATGATTATTTATGAGGTATTTTTGGACATGGAATAGCTGAAATACGAATCCTTAATATTTATTATTTTGTTTCACTGGATTCGTTTCCTTTAAAATATTTTTCATCATCCTCAGTCCTAAATGATGATATAATTGAATATCTTTGGCCTGTAGTGCAAAGATGAATGATTTCTGATGAATATCTTTGGCCTGTAGTGCAAAGATGAACAGGTGTTGAGATGAATATGACCAACTGATGAATATTTTTGGCCTGTAGTGCAAAGATGACAATTTGATTTAAGATATTTATTGATTGATGTTACAGGGATAAAATATTGATGATGAGCTTTTAAATTCATAGATAATCGTAGATTTCATTCTTTACGTAACTCTTCTATGAATTATTATTTTTCGCTGCGAATATTGATTTAAAACTTGTTGTCTATTGTATTCTATTAAATTTTTTCCTGTTGAAGACTAACGATAATTTGTTGTATATTATCTTAGTCATAATATTCTTTACTGAGCTAGTTGAGCTCACCCTTTTCCTTGTTGTTCCATTTTTCTTCTCAGGAGGCGAGAATGTAGCGAGTACTAGTCGGGGTGTGGAATGATGGTTCAAGACAGTTGTTTTAGTAGTCCTCACTATTTTGTAAAATAGTGTATCAATAAGTATAATGAGGACTTAATTGAGTATGAATACTGTCTAGATGACAATATTTGTATTTAAACTCACAGTATATGTGTTGTCGTATTTTGCACGACAATTGTAATAATAAAGTTGTACTTATTTTCTGTACCATGTATTTGGCGACTCAGAATGGGTTGGATGGATTGGACCTATTTTGGGGGCGTCACAGTTGGTATTAGAGCTTAGGGATATGATCTCTGGCGGAGATCGGGGAATAGAACTAGGAGGGGAGAGACGAGTAAATCCTTCTCTAGTGTGTCCTACCTAAGCTTATTTGTTGGTCGGTCATAATATAGGGGTATTATGTGATATGTTAATTGCTTAAATTAACCCTTGTTTTATGGCAGTATTTGAGAATGTCGACTGAGAATGTTAACAGTGGAGTAAATGAGACCGTGGAGACACCTGTGCTCACCAACGAGGAGAACGTGTAACAGGCTGGCAATGTTCCTCCTGTGAATAACACCAGTGAGCAGATGATGAACGATGGGATGTTTAGAAGCTTTTTGCAGTTCATGCAAAATCAGACGAGGGAGACTCGTGTACAGAATACGGGTGGAAATGACAGCAATGCGCGACTTGTCACAGCCAAGCAGTTCAAAGAGTTGGGACCACCCAAATTTAAGGGAAAGCCGGATCCGATCATGGCGGAAACATGGGTCAAGCAAATTACCAAGATATTCGATGTCTTGGGATGCACGGAGGAACAGAAGGTTCCATTCGCCACCTTTATGTTCCGTGGCGAGGCAGACTATTGGTGGGAGTCTGTGAAACGTACCCATCTAGCCGCACTCAGCATGTCTTGGGAGACATTTCAGAAACTGTTCAATGACAAGTACTTTCCTGAAAGTATTCGTCATATGAAGGAGGTGGAGTTTATTAGACTGGAGCAGAACAACATGACGGTGTCCCAGTACGAGGCGAAGTTTGCAGAGTTGTCCAGGTTTGCACCTCATTTGGTGGAGAATGAACGTATGATGCGGATGTTTCTGAGAGGTTTGAAACCCGGCATACGTCAATATCTCATTTCTCATAAATTTTCTCTCTATTCAGATGTTGTCAACAGGGCTCAATTATTAGAGCGAGATAACGAGTACGGTCAACCGAGGGACCACAACCAGGATCATACCGGTGACAGCAGTCATCAGAACAATGATAACCAGCGAAGAAAGAAAAATACAGACAAGAATGGCAACCACTCTGGTGGTAATCGTGGCCATGAAAATAGAAGAAGCGAGTCGGGAGGAAATTTTAAAAAGAGGAGATTTAACAATGACAATACGAAGACGTCAGCACCAGCAGCAACTGGTTCCAAGGGAGGAGAGCGACCATCGGTCATATGCTATAAATGTGGAAAAGAGGGACATATCAGCCCAAACTGCCCATAACAGTTTAAGGTATGTTATAACTGTGGAAAGGAAGGACATATCGCTCGAGATTGCACTGTAGCAAAACCAAGTACAACGGGGGTGGTGACTCAAAAAGCTGTCCCAGAAAAGTCAAAGTCAACGGTTCCTGGAAGAGCGTTTGTCGTGACTGGTCAACATACGAGGAACCTAAACGAAGTTAGCACGGGTTAGTTAATTATAAATTCTTGCGAAGTTTATACCTTACTAGATACCGGTGTTATCCATTCATTTATCTCTCCTGCTTATACTCAACGTTTAAACTTGACTCCGGAGAAAATTAGACTTTGACTTATCTGTTGAAACTCCGTTAGGAGAAACTTTCGTTACATCCACTGTTTATAAATCTTGTTTGATCCAAGTTGGCACCATCACATTACCTGTTGACCTTATTTCTTTAAAGATACTTGCATTTGACGTGATTTTAGGGATTAATTGGTTAACTACTCATCATGCCAAAATTGATTGCTTTCGTAAGGTTGTTAGTTTTCATATTCCTAAGCAACCTGTTATTCGAATTCAAGCAACCAAACCATTGAAGTCAAACTCTTTCATATCAAGCCGTAAAGTCATTCGTTTATTGAAAAACGGATGTCAAGCTTTCTTAGCTATGTTATGGACTTGAACAAAAATACGTCAGATTTGAATGATATTTCTATTGTTAGTAAATCCCTGACGTATTTCCTGAAGAATTTCTTGGCCTACGCGTGATATTAAATTTTGTATCATCTTTGAATCTGGTACAAAACCCACTTCTAAAATCTCATATCGAATAGCTCCTATTGAACTTCAAGAGTTAAAAACCTAACTGTAGAAGTTTGTACCCGAGCCTCTATCTGGTGACTTCCTTTGTGGAATGCACCAAAGCCAGACTCTCCGTAGGGGACACCATATTCGTATGGTAGTAAACTGATAGGTGCCATTGTGACGTGCTATCCAAGATTGGGATATGAGTCACAATTGAGAGCAACCTAAGTCAGTAATCGAAATACCTAGCTTTCTGGGCTTAACTGGTTACTATCTGAGATTCGTGGAAGGATTTTCTCGAATCACTACTCCGTTAACTTAGCTGACTCGGAAGGATATCAAATTCGTATGGAGCGAAGAATGCGAGAAGAGTTTCCAAGAGCTTAAGAGGAGACTCATTTCAGCACCTGTTCTGACAATACCATCTGGTTCGGATGGATTTGTTATCTACAGCGATGCTTCAGGCAAAGGGTTAGGATGTGTTCTCATGCAACGTGGGAAAGTCATAGCCTATGCCTCGCGACAACTTAAAGAATATGAGAGGAATTATCCTACTCATGATCTAGAGTTGGCAGCAGTCGTTTTCGCGCTAAAGATCTGGAGGCACTATCTATATGGGGAGAAAGTGAAGATATATTCAGACCATAAAAGCCTCAAATATTTCTTCACTCAAAAAGAACTCAACTTGCGGCAACGACGTTGGCTCGAGCTGTTGAAATATTACGACCACATTATTCAATACCATCCTGGAAAAGCAAACGTGGTAGCTGACGCGTTGAGTAAAAGATCATATGCAGGACCGAGTGCGATGATGTCAAGTATACGCGTAGAACCAACTTTAATCGATAAAGTTAAAGTTGCTCAGGCTACAGACCCGGACCTGATGCGTATGAAGAAGAAAGTGCAAGAAGGTGCTATTCCAGAAGCAAGAATCGATGAAGAAGGAATACTTCGAGTCCACTCCAGACTTTGTGTTCCTAACGATTTTGATTTTAAGTATAAGATCATGATGGAGGCACACAATACACCATTTGCAATCCATCCTGGAAGTACTAAAATGTATCGTGATCTTCGACATACATTTTGGTGGAACAATATGAAGAGAGAGATTGCAAAGTTTATCTCGAGGTGTTTAACTTGTCAACGTGTAAAGGCGGAGCATCAAGTACCAAAGGGTCTATTGCAACCACTTGAGATTCCGAAATGGAAGTGGGAACACATTACCATGGATTTCGTTACGGGTCTTCCCACGATTTCTCAAGGCATAAATGCTATTTGAGTTATAGTTGATAGATTAACCAAGTCTGCTCATTTCTTGCTGATACGGGAGACTTATTCCCTTGAACGTCTTGCTAGTATGTACGTGAATGAGATTGTAAGGTTGCATGGCATGCCAGTATCCATAGTTTCGGATTGTGACCCAAGATTCACTTCAAGATTTTGGGTTAGCTTGCAAAAATCTATGGGCACGGATTTACGGTTCAGTTCGGCATACCATCCTTAAACGGACGGGCAATCAGAGAGGACTATTCAAACTCTTGAAGATCTATTAAGACTTTGTGTCCTAGATTTCAAAGGAAGTTGGGATAAGTACCTACCATTGGTGGAATTCTCCTACAATAATAGTTATCAGGCAAGTATAGGTGTGGCTCCCTTTGAAGCATTTTATGGATGAAAGTGTCGCTCTCCAGTATGTTGGGATGAGGTGGGAGAAGCAGCGTTGTTGGGACCAGAGTTAGTACGAATGACTACAGAGAAGATCCAAACGATTCGACAACGTATACAAACGGCACAGGATCGACAAAAGAGTTATGTGGATCTTCATCGAAAGGACGTGGAATTTGACATTGGGGATCATGTATTATTATGTGTAGCTCCATGGAAAGGAGTTACAAGATTTGGGAAGAGAGGAAAGCTCAATCCACGATTTATTGGTCCATTTTAGATTCTTGACCGAGTAGGAAATGTGGCCTATAGACTCGCGTTACCTCCAAGTATGTCTCGTGTTCATAATGTTTTTCATATATCTGTGCTTCGTAAATATGTGAAAGACCCGAACCACGTTATTGAGTTAGAACCGGACGAGATAACCGAAGACTTAACGTACGAGGAGGTACCTGTCAAGATCCTGGATAGGAAGGAGCATGTCCTACGCACGAAGGTTATACCACAAGTTAAAGTTTTGTGGAAAAACCATGCTATTGAGGAAATGACCTGGAAGTTAGAAACGGAAATGAAAGCGAGGTATCCTCATCTTTTCGAAACACCAGGTACGTATGTCAATTTCGAGGACGAAATTTCATAAGGAGGGGAGGTTGTAAGACCCCAAATTATTAATAAATGAAATTTAATTTCCTTTATTTATTATTCTGAAATAGTAAGGGTTGATTTGATTAATGTGGTTAGTTATGGATAAAATGCGCAAATATTTTAAATAAGTAAGTGGTTATAAAATATTCATTATTGTCGGGGAATATTCGCTTGGTCGTGGAATATTCTTACTGTCGGAGAATATTCGTACGACGGCGGAGTCTTTTGTGGGCCCCATAACGGAAAGCGATTGGATGAAGAAAACGACAAAAATAAGTTGTTTATAAATAACGGCATAGTTGTTACCGTTAATACTGTTGGAATACCCGGTGGTTAAAACACAGTAATACGCGTTGTTGCACAGTAGCATACGGTATTGCACCAATTATTGATTCTTACGTAAGAAGGCATTACTCAATAATTGTTACAGTAATTACTGTTCAGTATTTTATTTTATTGATTCAATAATTGCTGCGTTGATATTTTATATTACTGTTGTTTTAATAATTGTCACTACACATTATTTTCTATTATCGGAGCAATAATTCATATTATCTGAATAATATTATTAGATAACATTATTGGCAATGTCTAGAAAGTTCTGTCTAAGGAGAGGTTTGGTCATTTAATTGCGCGCCAGTAAGGAGAGATCCTTATTGGAAAGCCCCCTCTTTCCTGGGAACGGCCTGGTTGTCAGTACTGTGATTCTGTAATATTATTTGTGTATAATTAATTATTAATTTATATGATGAGGAAAATAGTGATTTTATGTGGATATAGATGGAAAAAATTTTTAATGTGACAATTGTTGAAAATTAATATTTTATCTTTTTTGATAAAATAATTTATTTAAATATATTATTTTAATAATATATTGATGGTGATATTTTTACAATGAATGTGGGATATATGAGTATGAGGAGGAAGAGTATTTTTGTGGCATTAAATGATTAACACATGTTTTGTGTGTTGGTGGACACAATTCTTGACCGAAAATTTATTATTGACTGTAAAATCGCCCGTTTGTGGATTTCGGTCAATTTCTGTTTGGAATTTAGAAAAACTTTCTTCTGCAAAGTTGTAGAGAATTGAATTTCCTATACAAACTCGCGAGATTCAAATTTTCTGACAAAAGGGCTATTTATTATGAATTATTGAAGTTTCGAAGTTCCGAAATAATTGATTTTTGGGAGTTTTAGTTAATTATTTTGAGAAAAATGTTTTTTGTATTTTTTTGGACATCATAAACATGTGCAAGGTGGCTGATTTCAGATTTTCTAAGGTGGGCTTGAAAATTTTTATATATATATATATATATATATATATATATATATATATATATATATATATTAAATTTTCTGCTTTGGTGTTCTAAGCATTTTTCTATAAATAGGGTGCTTAGGTTAGAATTGAAAATCACACCAGAAACACAAGTTTCTCTTTATTTCTCTCTCTATATCGAGCGTATTCTTGTGAGTATTTGATACTTTGAGTGTTGCTATACGGTGCAAGTTTCCTTCAACACTATATCTAGTATTCCAGTCAGAAGTACCGTCTTTCCGAGGTAAGGGATGTTATTTTATTCGTAAATGATATTATTTCTTCAATATCATTATGCCGAAATATTGGTTGGAAATTTTTATCAAATTTGGAACTTTTCATGTCGGGGTTACTATTCATGAGTTACTATCATGAGTTACTATTCACCAAAAAATAAAATGTTCTTCTTTTCGTCTAAAATATCTATTCTGGATACTAGCTTTGATTGTATCCATGTTTTGATCATTCTTGAATTTTACTCCACTATGATTATTTATGAGGTATTTTTGGACATGGAATAGCTGAAATACGAATCCTTAATATTTATTATTTTGTTTCACTGGATTCGTTTCCTTTAAAATATTTTTCATCATCCTCAGTCCTAAATGATGATATAATTGAATATCTTTGGCCTGTAGTGCAAAGATGAATGATTTCTGATGAATATCTTTGGCCCGTAGTGCAAAGATGAATAGGTGTTGAGATGAACATGACCAACTGATGAATATCTTTGGACTGTAGTGCAAAGATGACAATTTGATTTAAGATATTTATTGATTGATGTTACAGGGATAAAATATTGATGATGAGCTTTTAAATTCATAGATAATCGTAGATTTCATTCTCTAAGTAACTCTTCTATGAATTATTATTTTTCGCTGCGAATATTGATTTAAAACTTGTTGTCTATTGTATTCTATTAAATTTTTCCCTGTTGAAGACTAACAATAATTCGTTGTATATTATCTTAGTCATAATATTCTTTACTGGGCTAGTTGAGCTCACCCTTTTCCTTGTTGTTCTATTTTTCTTCTCAGGAGGCGAGAATGTAGCGAGTACTAGTCGGGGTGTGGAATGATAGTTCAACACAGTTGTTTTAGTAGTCCTCACTATTTTGTAAAATAGTGTATCAATAAGTATAATGAGGACTTAATTGAGTATGAATACTGTCTAGATGACAATATTTGTATTTAAACTCACAGTATATGTGTTGTCGTATTTTGCACGACAATTGTAATAATAAAGTTGTAGTTATTTTCTGTACCATGTATTTGGCGACTCAGAATGGGTTGGATGGATTGGACCTATTTTGGGGGCGTCACATAAACTGAGTGGCTTCTTACGTAAGGATTAATAATCAATACCGTGTGCTACTATGCAACCACGCGTATTATAATATTTTTACCACCAGGTATCTCAACAGTTTAACAGTAAAACTTTCGTCGTTATTTTTATAAAAAGATATTTCTGTCGTTTTTTAATTATGACAATACTTCTGTTGTGGGGTCCACCAATGATTGTGTCGTCGTACGGATATTCCCTGACAAAAAGAATATTCTTCGACCAAACGAATATTCTCCGACACAACGAATATTTTATATCAACTTATTTACTTTGAAAATTCTCAAATATCACCCATAACTTTAATTTTTTATCAATTTAACAATTTTCTAAATAGAATAATAATTATAAGAAAATTGAATACTTTCATTTCATAAAATTTGGGGTCTTACAATCTCCCCTCCTTATGAAATTTTGCCCTCAAAATTTACATACGTACCTGATATATCGAAGAGATAAGAATACCTTGCTTTCTTTTCGGATTGTACCTTCCCGATTATTTCCTCTGTATCATGATTTTTCCATTGCTCATCTCATGTATTTCAGATATCATTCTAGAATACAACTTCAAAACAAAGGTTAATTGACATGCCACATATTTTCCCTATGCCCTGACCGACAAATTAAATAACAAATAAACTTAGGTAGGTCATACTAACAAAGGATTTACCCATCTCACCCCTCCTAGTTCTAGCTTCACACCTCAACCAAGGATCATATCCCTAAGCTTTGATACCAACTGTGACACCCTCAAAATAGGTATACATCACCCATCTTGGGTCGCCAAATACATGGTACAGAATACAAATACAAACTTAATTATACAACAAGAGCTGAGAGTTTTTACACGAATATTGTCTCATAGACAATATCTAAACATAAATTCAGTCCTGATTACATTTATTATCACACTAAATATTGAGGATTGCTAAAACAACCATCTCAGACCATCACTCCGTTTTCCGACTAGTCCTTTCTATGTTCTCATTTCTTTAGTAGAAGACTTGATATTGGAATAGTGAAGTACCATAATACTCTTCTTCTTGCTCTCTATAGTTTCTCTCTCTATAATTTCTCTTGTGAGTCTCAGTGAATTGGTGAGAATGAAGAAAGAATTAAGCTTCTATTTATAGGAGAATGGACTAAATAGTAACTGATTCACGAACAGTCCAGGTTGATTTACTATTAGAACGGACGGTCCATATTGATTACTATTAAAACCACAACCGACGGTCTAGATTGATTACTTTTAAAAGACCACCGACGGTCCAGATTGATTACTTTTAAAACCACCATCAACGGTCCAAATTGCTTTACTATTAAAACCACCATCGACGGTCTAGATTGATTTACTATTAAAACTACCATCGACAGTCCAGATTGATTTACTATTAAAATCACCACCGACGGTCCATAAAATTAGTAAATCTTCCCATGGAATACTAAGTCAAACTTACAACAAATGCCTCATAACAAATCCCTATATTTATATCAAAAAAATTGAATAAATATTTACCACAAATCCTTTATCTTTAATAAACACATTTTTAATAATTCAAAAATTATTCATCATTAATATTATAACTTACAATATCGACAACCAGATCATTCTCAGGTAAGATGGGGTTTTTCGATAAAGATTTCTCCTTATTGGCGCGCAATTAGATGACCTAACCCCTTTCCTCGACAGAACTTTCTAGACATTATCAATAATGTAAATAATATTATGAATAAATGTATTGTCTCAATTATTGACTTAATAATATAAAATATTATGCAGATGATACTGTGACAATAATTGAATCAAATAACGTGAGATACTATGCAACCATTACTGTAACAATTATTAAGTAAACTAAGTGGCTTTTTACGTAAGCATCAATAATCAATACCGCGTGCTACTATGCAACCATGCGTATTACAATATTTTTACCACCGGGTATCTCAACAGTTTAACAGTAAAACTTTCACAACTATTTTTATAAAAACATATTTCTGTCGTTTTCTAACTACGACAATACTTTCGTTGTGGGGTCCACTAATGATTGTGTCGTCGTACGGATATTCCCTGACAAAAAAAATATTCTTCGACCAAATGAATATTCTCCGACACAACGAATATTTTATATCAATTTGTTTACTTTGAAAATTTTCAAATATCACCCTTAACTTTAACCTTTTATCAATTTAACCATTTTCTAAATAGAATAATAATTATAAAAAAATTGAATACTTTCATTTCAAAAAAATTCGGGGTACCTAGTATGTCGAAGAGATGAGAATACCTTGCTTTCTTTTCGGATTGTACCTTCCCGGTTATTTCCTCTGTATCATGATTTTCTCATTGCTCATCTCATGTATTTCAGATATCATTCTAGAATACAGCTTTAAAATAAAGGTTAATTGACATGCCACATATTATCCCTATACACTGACCGACCAATTAAATAACAAATAAACTTAGATAGGTCATACTAGCGAAGTATTTACCCATCTTACCCCTCCTAGTTTTAGCTTCACACCTTAGCCAGGGATCATATCCCTAAGCTTGAATACCAACTGTGACGCATCTTGGGTCGCCAAATACATCACCCATCTTGGGTCGCCAAATACATGATACATAATACAAATACAAACTTAATTATACAACAAGAGTTGAGAGTTTTTACATGAATATTGTCTCATAGACAATATCCAAACTTAAATTCAGTCCTCATTACATTTATTATCACACTAAATAGTGAGGATTACTAAAACAGCCATCTCGGACCATCATTCCGTTCCCCGACTAGTCCCGGCTATGTTCTCATTTCCTTAGTAGAAGACTGGATACTGCAATAGTGAAGTAGCATAATACTCTTCTTCTTGCTCTCTATAGTTTCCCTCTCTATAGTTTCTCTTATGAGTCTCAGTGAATTGGTGAGAATAAAAGAAGAATTAAGCTTCCATTTATAGGAGAATGGACTAAATAGTAACTGATTCACGAACGGTCCAGGTTGATTTACTATCAGAACAGACGATCCATATTGATTACTATTAAAACCAAAATCGATGGTCCAGATTGATTACTTTTAAAACCACCATCGGCGGTTCAGATTGATTTACTATTAAAACCACCATCGACGATCCAGATTGATTTACTATTAAAACCACCATCGATGGTCTAGATTGAGTTACTATTAAAACCACCACTGACGGTCCATATAAATTAGTAAATCTTCCCATGGAATACTAAGTCAAACTTACAACAAACGCCTCATAACAAATCCCTATATTTGTATCAAAAAAATTCAATAAATATTTATCACAAATCCTTTATCTTTAATAAACACATTTTTAATATTTCAAAAATTATTCATCATTAATATTATAACATACAATATCGATAACCAGATCATTTTCAGGTAAAAGGGGGCTTTCCGATAAAGATTTCTCATTATTGGCGCGCAATTAGATGACCTAACCCCTTTCCTCGACAGAACTTTCTAGACATTGTCAATAATGTAAATAATATTATGAATAAATGTATTGTCTCAATTATTGACTTAATAATATAAACTATTATGTAGATGATACTGTGACAATAATTGAATCAAATAACGTGAGACAATATGCAACAACTATTGTAGCAATAATTGAGTAAACTGAGTGGCTTCTTACGTAAGCATCAATAATCAATACCCTGTGCTACTATGCAATCACGCGTATTATAGTATTTTTACAACAGGGTATCTCAACAGTTTAACGGTAAAACTTTCGCCGTTATTTTTATAAAAAGGTATTTCTGTCGTTTTCTAACTACGACAATACTTTCGTTGTGGGGTCCACCAATGATTGTGTCGTTGTATAGATATTCCCTGACAAAAAGAATATTCTCCGACCAAACGAATATTCCCCGACACAACGAATATTTTATATCAACGTGTTTACTTTGAAAATTTTCAAATATCACCCTTAACTTTAACCTTTTATCAATTTAACCATTTTCTAAATAGAATAATAATTATAAGAAAATTGAATACTTTTATTTCATAAAATTCGGGGTCTTACATATATATATATATATATATATATATATATATATATATATATATATATATATATATATATATATATATATAGTCCCGCCTAGAGTTTACTTTGTGGTGGTTGATCGTCTTTATATATATATTAACATTTAGTCCCGCCTGGAGTTTACTTCGTGACGGTTGATCGTCTTTATATATATATATATATATATATATATATATATATATATATATATATATATATATGTTTACAGCTTTCTTACATACTATATCATCATGTGAGCCTATGAATCATGTGATCATAGATTCAGTTCCTATGATGGATATTTTCAGCTGTGACCAGCTTGTAAATTATTCACGGTGTTTGAATTTCCTTAGACGACTCTCATGCCCACAAGGAGTTCAACACTGCTATGTATCTTATTTTCTCGAAGATGTTTCGCATCTCGAAATTAAAAGCAATTCAGGCGAACACATAATAAAATGGAAGTATCAAAAGCCTCAATTACTATTGAGCATAAAGGTTTGAAAAACCTCTTTTACAAAACATCACTGCTATATCTTGTTAAAACTGAACTTTTATACAAAATTTAAACCCTTTGTATATAGGTGCAAACGAGGCATAACATTACTTCCAGATAATTACACATAGACCTATACACACACACATTCAGATAAATGTTTAAAATGAAAAGTAGCGATCACTGTGTTACCACGGATGTCAGGGGGTGCCTAACACCTTCCCTGCAATAACCAAGCTCCCGGACCCTAACGAATCTCGGTTTCATATGCCAGTTACACAGTTTCACATCACTTGGTCTATGTGCAAACCTTTTCTCAGTTGAGTTGGTGCAACCATTTAAAAATACCAACTGGCGACTCTTATAGTTAAATCGTCGACATATACATGTCGGACCTTTTCACAACTTATTTTTTCAAATAATTCTCACCTATCATGAGAACACCAAAAGACAAGAACAGAAAAGGGACAAATAAAAATCCCAACGTCGACACCCTTTATTTACTGTTTAATTGTTAAACTCAAGGTTTTACTCATCATTCAAGATGTTACATTTCATGACTATTATATTCATACTTGCCCCTTAATTTTCACCCAAAAAGTTGGATAATAAAAAGCTCATCGCAGAAAAATTTTAGTTAATGGTGTTGCAGGGCCACTTCCTCTACAAAATAGGGTGTTGCGGCACCATTCTCCAGCAACTAGAGCCCGGAACCGGTGGGGCTGCGCCTCTTTCCCTTTGTTGGGCAACGCTACGGCGCTGTTGCGTGTAAAATTGATACGCGTAAAACACGCAAGTGTACGTGGTCAACAAGTAATAAAGTGATGAATAGAGTATCGTTCCCACATAGACAATTTAGTAAGAAACTTAACTTCACAATTATCAATTTCCTATTAATCCTAATTTTATTAAACTATCCAATTCAATCATTAAAAATTATAGAAACTAAATTAAAAACAAATAAAATACCCCAAACCAATCACCAATATCAAAATCTGGAATTCCAACAATTAATGGAGAATTAGACTTATGATTTCATCCTAAGCTTCACTCTGATTTTAACACTCTTATTCCAATTCAGTTCACTATCCTAGTTTATTAATCAAGAACACGAACGTAGTATTAACCACCTCTCGATGCACTAATACCGTATTAACGTCAATCCACAATTAAGATAGAAATCCGTTAAACACCTTAATCAACTAACTCACTATATCTCTATGTGAATTACAATTAAAGAAGGTTTAAGCTTAAGTTCTCTATCCGATTACATGTGATGTCAAGCATATCTCTACCTCAACAATAATCAAAAATATGCTATTCACAAAATTCATGACACATGCTATATTAACTAGGTCTAGATTCGAATATCCTCTCTCGATTCCATACAAATCCACAAGGAATTGTTGATCAAGCAATTCATAAGTTCACGCTCGAATTAACATTGATAAACTAATAATACTTTATTGAATTGAAAATCAAAGTTATAAAATCATCGTTTCACCAAAGGATCCATCACAAGTCTAATAAGCGAATTAGTTCATAACGAATGAATCAAAAACTGAATAATCTAATGAAACCATCCTTTGTATTACAAATAAAAAACTAAAGAGAAGAAGAATAATGAAAACCCCTTCACGTAGCCTAGATTTGCACCTCAAATTATTCCTCCAATCATCCCTTTGAATTCGAGAATTAATCTCTCTATATTATCCTCCTTCTGTGTGTGATTGTTGTTTTCAACGTAATATTCAGCTCCATACCTCCATCCTAATCCAACTCTAACTCTCCTCATAAGAAATCAAGTGGAAACATGAAACCTTTTCAAAATCAACCACTCATTAGTCAAAGACTCCCACACATACTCCTACTATTATTACATTACATAAAGAATTATTAGTTCCCAACATAGCCCAACTTCTAGCCAAACAACAAAATTCGCCCAACAAATTTCCCGACGCAGCGCGGCCCGCGCTACGTAACACATGCTAATAGCACGCCCCGCGCTATCGCCCCAGTAAGTGATCTCGTTCCAGCGCACCCTGATCTATTTCCCAATGCAGCACAGAGCGCCCCGCGCTAGGTAGTCAGAACTCTAAAATTGTTCAAAATCTCTTCCAATTATAACATTTTGATAGGCCCCTTGGATTATCCTGCAACAAGCAAACAACCTATCAAAAGTAACATGAAATTACCAAAGACTAACAATATATCAAGTTAAACGAACATAAATCGTAGATTAGAAACCTACTCATCAAATTCCCCCAAACTTGAACATTGCTTGTCCTCAAGAAAAATGCAATGCAATGTACTAACAACTAAACTACGAATCCAGAATTTAAGAAAGTAAATATGATTTAGTCAAACGACCTCAGAAAAACTAGTAAACATGTCACACTTTATATCAAAATCAATTTGCACTCACTAACAATCCGTACATCTTACCCTGTTATCACTAATACAGTGTGTGTGTGCAACACTCATGCTAACTGATATCGAATCAAATTCAGTTACATAACCAGTTTCTTATAAGGAATCATACAATATAAACTCAAAAAAAAAATTCAAAAACAACCAGTTCTATCTTAGCGCAAACAATTACCAAAGTTTAGGTTCCAAAAAAGGTATTCATGCTCACTTCTTTTTGCACCATTTTTTTTCATTGATGGGGGCTCTTTACCCTTATTTGTCCGTCTTTCTTTAATTCATTTTTAGATAGATAGTTGGTGAGTGCGTTTTACGCTCCATCTCACGCTTGTGTTTAGGGGGAGTATTTCTTCTCAACCCACCACAAGACTCAACTAATTTCCATATTAAATTTTTTTATATAACATAGAGCTTACATACCCCAATCTTCCCCCAAACTTAGGTTCATGCTATATTTGTCATTTTTTTTCGTTTATACTAGCACTATCCTTTAGAAAATCTTTATGTAACAATTTGAGCTAATCCATTAACACAGATGTTATTAATGTGCTATCCTTATTATACTAGTTTCAATCAGAACAAGATCCACATCATAATAGAAACTGCATCAAGATTCTTATACTTAGTAATAAACTTGTCTACATCATTTCAGTCTCATCATTGGCCAATAATCATATACACTCTCATAACTAGATTCATGCAACTATATGCAGAAGATAATATTTCTTTTTTATATATATTTTTTTCATTATTTCTTTTTTTTATTCATTTTTTTTAGATATGACAATTAAAAATTACTAAAAAGCATGAAACAGAACGCCCAAACTTAAAACAAGTAATGACCTCATTACGCCAAAATAATTTAAAGAAAAGTATGAGGCCTTCCGTGTAAACGAGTCACTGCTCGTCATCGTCCTCTAGAAGATAAGCAGGCAAATTGGGAGGAATGGGCATGATTAATGGAGATGTAGTTGGATTGCAGCGTGAAAATGCATCAGCAAGCGTGTTGAATGCATTTGCATTGTACTGATGCATTAAATCTTGACGTTGGGCCAACCATAGAAAGTGATTCCTTGAAGTCCTCGGTGGTGGCTCCTGCGTTGGTTTCGCTGTCGCTGGGGGTGAGGGTTGTCGGATCATAATATAGCCTTCACCGCGTGGATGTGATCTTGCCCCTTCCCAAGCTTTATACTTCTCAATTGTTGCATGATTGATAATTGCCATGGGATGTTGGATAGGTTCGGTTGGTTGCCACTACACTCTCGCTTTACGGCACAAATCAGTGATTAAAAATCCATACAATAAACCTCCAGTAGTGCTCCCGCGTAACACCCGGTCAATGGACTCTTGAATACATTCCCCCACATCTATATTATAGAAAGCAATTGAGTTGTCCACATTGAAATGGTGGTGTACAATTCCATACAATAACTGAGCTCGTGCCTTAGTGATTTCGGTCTGATGGCGCGTAGGCACTAATCGGGCACATAAAAACGCATACCAAGCTTTTCCATATCGACTCAGTGTAGAGTGTGGAAAACTTATCTTTTCATTTGTTCCGGTCTGAATGACCCATTGTGTACCCGGTTTGCATAGTCTAACAATCAATTCGTCTAACTTGGGCAAGTCATCTTCATATCTATCATCTTGTGGTGCCTCTAACCCAAAATACTCATTGATAGCATCGGCGTGAAATGCCACCGGTTTCCCCCGAACCATGACTACGTGATTGACATGCTCCATTGCATTTGCGTAAAACTCTTTCACTATGTTAGTTGCCACTGGAAGTGGTTGTTCAACCAACTGAAACCAATTTCGCTCCACAATTTGCAAAGCCATATCGCCATCCAAATTAGCATTCGGCTTCAACCCACGTTCGAGAACCAATGTTTTCTTCTCAATGGTTGACTTGAATTGGTCAGTGGCCCTCTCACTAACAAACCTAGTGTGGCCATATTGAGGCCTAACAGTGGAAGAGGATGGGCATTGTCTTTTATTGGAAGACATGGTAGTTTGTTGAATGAATAGGTTCAAAGTTTGGTTCAGGCGTTTTATCGAACAATTGGTGGGTGAGCTGAGTTTTCCCCCCAAAATAGGGTGCTTAGAGCAATCTTACTAGCCAAATTATTGAAACAAACCCCAATACCCAAATTGTTCTACTTACTTGCTATTCAAAATAGAGAAGAAGATCAGGCAAGAGATGAGATGTAATTCCTTGCGCTAATGGAGTTCCCCGATTTGAGTACGTCTCCCCAAGTGATTGGTGTAAGGTATGTGATGGATGTAGGATTAGCTTGTAGTGTATAGTTGATATGAATTGGGAGATTGAAGTTGGAGTTTATATAGGAGAAGGGAATCCAACGTGAATTAGAAAATTAGAGATGGAAGGTGAGTGGGTATCAATGGAGTAGAAGTGGAGAAGGATTTATGAGGTGTTGTCATGATTGTTGAAGTTAATGAGGGTTGGAATTTGAAGTGGTGGGAGAGAAGTGGAAGAATTCTATTTGGTGAAGGAGAGGTGAAAGAGTTTGATTTGGTGAAGGAGAGGAAAGGTCACGGTTTTTCATTCAATTTGGCGTTTGGGATTTAAATGCAGCGCGGCCTGCGCTGTGATATAGGTGGAGATAGCGCGGTCAGCGCTAGTGGGTCAGGAGATATAGTAGATCTGGCGCGCCCCGCGCTGATAGTAGTGCACCCCGCGCTGAGTTGACGGCGAATCAGCGTGCCCAGCGCTGCATGGCATGATTGTCTGGTCTTGTAGCGTGCCCCCGCGCTGCTTCTATATATTGGACAGCGCGGCGGGTGCTGTGATGGCAGAAATGCCTTCCTTCTTCGTCCTGCGAATCAATCAAAATTGATGTAAAAATTCAACGAAAATAAATTAACTATAAAAAGAAAAGGTAAAACAAAAAGAAAAAATGTAGGACATGGGTTACCTCCCAAGTAGCGCTAGTTTTAACGTCGTAAGCCCGACGATGACTCTCGTATCACTGAGCATCAGCTAGGGTAATGTTGTCAGCATCCCAGTTCGCATCACCGCCCCAATAATGCTTTATCCGTTGACCATTGACCTTGAATGTCTCTAATGGATTTCGGCTGTAGAGTTCGACTACGCCTTATGGAAACACGATTTTGATGGTGTATGGTCCCGACCATCTTGACTTAAGCTTACCGGGGAACAACCGCAAACGAGAGTTGAACAATAATACCGATTGGCCCGATTCAAAAGTTCTGTGCATAATTTTCTTGTCGTGCCATTTCTTGACATTCTCCTTGTATAGTTTAGCGTTCTTGTATGCCTAAATTCAAAATTCATCGAGCTCGTTTAGTTGTAGCAACCTCTTTTCCCCTATAGCTGTTTGATCGAAGTTTAGTTTCTGAATGGCCCAATAGGCCTTGTGCTGTAGCTCGACTGGTAGGTGACATGCCTTTCTGTACAGGAGTTGATATGGTGACATCCCGATTGGTGTTTTGTATACAGCCTGGTAAGCCCATAATGCGTCATCCAACCGAAGTGACCAATCTTTTCGACTTGGATTTACGACTTTTTCCAATATCTTCTTAACTTCTCTATTTGATACCTCAGCCTATCCATTTGTTTGAGTGTGATACACTGTAGCCACCTTGTGGTTAACCCCATACTTAGCCAAAAGAGCTGTAAAAGACTTATTGCAGAAATGACTACCTTCGTTACTGATTATTGCTCTTGGCGTGCCAAACCTCGTAAAAATATTTTTCTGTAGGAATTTTAGGACCACCTTGGCATCGTTGGACGGTAGTGCTGCAGCTTCAACCCACTTCGAGACGTAGTCCACCGCTAGTAGAATATACTAATTACTCAAAGACGAAGGGAATGACCCCATGAAATCGATGCCCCATACATCAAAGATTTCCACTTCAAGAATTGTTTGAAGAGGCATCTCATTCCGTTTGGAGATGTTTCCCACCCTTTGGCATCTATCACATGTTTTCACAAATTGGTGGGCGTCTTTGAACAATGTTGGCCAATAAAACCTGGATTAAAGCACTTTTGCTGCGGTGCACTCACTCCCATAATGTCCCCCATAAGCCGATGAGTGGCATTCCTGCAATATGTTGTGAACTTCACTGTAGGGGATACACCTTCTAATCATCTTGTCGGTGCATTGCTTGAATAGATAAGGCTCATCCCACATGTACCACTTGACGTCATGGAGAAACTTCTTTTTCTGTTGTCTCGTAAGATCAGGGGGAAGCATGTTGCTCACCAGATAATTCGCGAAGTCTGCATACCAAGGAAATTCTGCATTTAACCCGAATAGTTGATCATCCGGGAATGACTCATTGATTGCGCATCTATCTTCATCCTTTTTCTCCAAATTTTCCAGTCTTGATAAATGGTCGGCAACTTGATTCTCCGTCCCCTTTCTATCTTTAATTTCTAAGTTAAACTCTTGAAGTAGGAGAATCCATCGGATAAGGCGTGGCTTAGCATCTTTTTTCGCTATTAGGTACCGAATTGCCGAATGGTCCGTGTAGACTATCACCTTAGTCCTGATCAAGTATGACCGAAATTTGTCGAACGCATACACTACTGCAAGCAATTCCTTTTCCGTGGTAGTGTAATTCATTTGAGTCTTTATGAGTGTTTTGCTTGCATAGTATATGGCTTGAAACACCCTGTCTTGTCTTTGGCCCAAAACAGCCCCAACCGCATAGTCGCTCGCATCACACATAAGCTCGAATCGCATTTTCCAGTCCGGTGCGACTATCACGGGGGCTGTAGTTAATTTCTTCTTCAATAGGTCAAACGCTAACTTGTATTCTACAGTAAAGTTGAAAGTAACATCCTTCTCTAAAAGACTGAATAGAGGTTTTGCAATCTTAGAGAAGTCTTTTATGAACTTCCTATAGAACCCAGCATTCCCCAGAAAACTTCTAATACCCTTAACGGAGCTCGGTGGAGACAATTTCTCGATCGTATCCAGCTTTGCTTTGTCCACCTCTAATCCTTGTGCCGACACCTTATGGCCTACAATTATGCCTTCTTCAACCATGAAGTGGCATTTTTCCCAATTGAGTATGAGGTTTGTATCCTTACATCGCTGCAATACCATGACCAGATTCCCTAGGCAAGTATCAAAGTTGTCTCCATAGACAGAGAAATCGTCCATGAAGACTTCAACATTCTTCTCCACCATATCCAAAAAAATGGCCATCATACACCGTTGGAAAGTTGCAGGTGCATTGCATAACCCGAATGACATCCTCCTGAATGCAAATGTGCCGTAAGGGCATGTAAATGTTGTCTTCTCTTGATCCTGAGGAGAGATGGCGATCTGGTTATAGCCCGAGTATCCATCCAATATACAATAGCACTCATGTCCCCCTAATCTGTCTAACATTTGATCAATAAAGGGCAGCGGGAAATGATCTTTTCGGGTTGCCTTATTCAATCTCCTATAATCGATGCACACCCTCCATCCTGTAACTGTTCTTGTTGGAATTAACTCGTTGTCCTCATTCTGTACCACAGTCATTCCCCCCTTTTTCGGTACACAATGAACCGGACTAACCCATTTACTGTCGGAAATTGGATATATGATACCGGTATCCAATAATTTTAGAATTTCCTTCTTTACCTCTTCCTTCATAATTGGGTTAAGTCGACGTTGATGCTCCACCGACGGTCTTGTATCATCCTCCATCAGAATCTTGTGCATGCAGAATGACGGACTAATTCCCTTTATATCCGCAATCGTCCAACTAATCGCTAATTTGTGCTCCCTAAGCACCCTCAGCAACTTTTCTTCCTGCAATTCGTTAAGTGCAGCAAAAATAATTGCAGGTAAAGAATTTGAATTGTCTAAATACGCATACCTGAGATGTTTAGGGAGTGGCTTAAGCTCCAATGTTGGTGGCTCCTCCAATGACGGTTTCAATTTTTTAGCAGCTTTTTCCTCCATGTGAAAAGGTTCAAACGGTGCTCTGAATCTGCTAACTCGTGGCAATGAGTCTAGCATCTGTAAGAAGTCCACAAATTCTAGGTCGTTCTTTTCTTCATCTCCCAGTAAGGTTGTTTCTAATGGATTGTTAACCAAACTCTTGCTCATATCTTCACTGATGATTTGCTCAATTAAATCCATCCGAAAACATTCTTCCTCATCCGTAGGAAATTTCATGGCCTTGAACACATTAAATTTGATTTTTTGATCTTGGACTCTCATAGTAAGTTCTCCTTTTTGCACGTCTATGAGTGTCCTTCCCGTAGCCAAGAAAGGTCTCCCTAAGATAATCGGTATGTTCTTATCCTCCTCGAAATCCAGAATGATAAAGTTCGCAGGGAATATAAACCTATCCACCTTCACTAAAATGTCCTCTACTATGCCTCTCGGATATGTGACTGACCTATCTGCCAATTGTAATGAAATGTTCGTCGGCCTTGGTGCAGGTAAACCCAATTCTAAGTATACTGACAATGGCATCAGGTTTACACTTGCCCCCAAATCACATAAACACTTGCTGAAATGCATACTCCCGATTGTGCATGGGATAGTGAAGCTCCCTGGGTCCTTTAGTTTTGGTGGTAATTTCTGCTGTAATACTGTACTACACTCCTCTGTTAGTGCCACAGTCTCAAAATCTTCCCATTTCTTCTTCCTTGACAGAATCCCTTTCATAAATTTTGTGTAGCTCAGCATTTGTTCTTGGGCCTCTGCAAATGGTATGTTGATTTGAAGTTTCTTGAAAACTTCCAAAAATTTGGCAAATTGTTTGTCTAATTTTTGTTTTTTAACTCTTTGCTGGAATGGTGGGGGAGGATAAACAGCTGGTTCATTAACTGGTTTGTTCTTTTCCATGTGTTTTTCGTGCCGTTGCTTAACCTTACCCACTGTATTTTCTTTATCTGGTTCAACCTCCTTTGTACCCGAAATTTCAGGCTCTTGACCATCAAGCTGTTTTTCACTTCTCAACATAATAGCTTGACACTACTCGTGATTACCCTTAGGATTTCTCTCGGTGTCACTTGGTAATATCCCTTGTGGTCTATTATTCAACACCAACACAATTTGACCTATCTGATTCTCTAGATTTTTGATAGCCATCTCTTGTGATTTCGTAGCCACAACTTGATTTTTTATAGCCAAATCGGTGCTTGTCATGAATTTTGCCAACACTTCCTCCAGATCGGATTTCCTTTCTTGATATTGAGCTGGTTGTTGTTGGTTCTGAAATCCTGGTGGATATGATTGTCGTGAAGCTTGATTTTGCTGATTGTTGCTCCATGAGAAATTCGGATGATTCCTATTTCCTGGATTGTATGTGTTCTGATTTGTGTTTTGCGAAATTCTGTTGTAACTGTCGATGAACTGCATAGCTGCTGGATTAATCGCACATTGCTCCGTTGGGTGCTCTCCCGCGCACAACTCGCATATTATTACCGCTTGCTGTACTTGCTGTGTTTGTTGTGCTTGTGGTACTATTATCGATTCCAACATCTTTGAAAGCACAGATATCTGTGCTTGCATCGTTGTCATACTATCTACTTCTAACACCCCAGTTGCCTTCGCTTGTGTCATTCTTGCTGTGGGCCACTGGTAGTTATTAGCCGCCATGGTTTCAATCAACTCATATGCTTCCTCGTAACTCTTAGCCATGAATGCTCCTCCCGATGCTGCATCAATACTTGTTCTGAGATTCCCATGTAACCCGTTGTAAAAAGTGTTCATCTGCAGCCACTTGGGCAATCCATGATGTGGGCATTTTCTGAGCAATTCTTTGTATCTCTCCCAAGCCTCATATAACGACTCCCCATGTTGCTATTCAAACATCGTTATCTCGTTTCTCATCTTTGCAGTTTTTGCCGGTGGAAAGAATTTTGCGAGGAATTTTTGAGCTAAATCCTCCCATGTAGTTATCGAACCGGATGGTAAAGAATGTAACCAGCTCTTTGCCTTGTCCCGTAAAGAGAATGGGAACAATCGAAGTTTCACAGCTTCATCTGACACCCCATTGAACCTAAAGGTGTCACATAGTTCCAAAAAACTGACTAGATGCTCGTTCGGATCGTCGTTTGCCAATCCCCCAAACTGAACTAAATTCTGAATCATTTGTATCATCCCTGGCTTGATTTCAAATGTATTCGCTGCTATTGCGGGCCTGGTGATGCTTGATTGCAGTTCCGTCACCTTGGGCGTGGCGTAGTCCCTTAATGCTTTCCGATCTTCGGTTGCCATTTCCTCTTCTTTCTTAGGTGTTTCAAATTCTTGTCTCGTTTCCTTGATCCACTTGCTTAACCTCTGAAACCTTTTGTCAATGTCGTCGTCAAAAGGCAGCAAATCTGGATTTTTGGACCGAGTTTGCATAAACTACTTCCACACCTGATATAGAAGGAACAAAACAAAAATAAAAATGTCTAAGTAAAACTGGATTAATTAAACTGATATTGTAAAACTATTGAGATTTATACTAAATGGCTCCCCGGCAACGGCGGCAAAAACTTGTTGGGTGTAAAATCGATACGCGCAAAACACACAAGTGTACGTGGTCAACAAGTAATAAAGTGATGAATAGAGTATCGTTCCCACAGAGACAATTTAGTAAGAAACTTAACTTCACAATTATCAATTTCTTATTAATCCTAATTTTATTAAACTATCCAATTCAATCATTAAAAATTATAGAAACTAAATTAAAAACAAATAAAATACCCCAAACCAATCACCAATATCAATATCTGGAATTCCAACAATTAATGGAGAATTAGACTTTTGATTTCACCCTAAGCTTCACTCTGATTTTAACACCCTTATTCCAATTCAATTCACTATCCCAGTTTATTAATCAAGAACACGAACGTAGTATTAACCACCTCTCGATGCACTAATACCGTATTAACGTCAATCCACAATTAAGATAGAAATCTGTTAAACACCTTAATCAACTAACTCACTATATCTCTATGTGAATTACAATTAAAGAAGGTTTAAGCTTAAGTTCTCTATCCGATTACATGTGATGTCAAGCATATCTCTACCTCAACAATAATCAAAAATCTGCTATTCACAAAATTCATGACACATGCTATATTAACTAGGTCTAGATTCGAATATCCTCTCTCGATTCCATACAAATTCACAAGGAATTGTTAATCAAGCAATTCATAAGTTCACGCTCGAATTAACGTAGATAAATTGATAATACTTTATTAAATTGGAAATCAAAGTTATAAAATCATCGTTTCACCAAAGGATCCATCACAAGTCTAATAAGCGAATTAGTTCATAACGAATGAATCAAAAACTGAATAATCTAATGAAACCATCCTTTGTATTACAAATAAAAAAACTAAAGAGAAGAAGAATAATGAAAACCCCTTCACGTAGCCTAGATTTGCAACCGTCACGATAAACTCCTCAAATTATTCCTCCAATCCTCCCTTTGAATCCGAGAATTGATCTCTCTATATTATCCTCCTTCTGTGTGTGATTGTTGTTTTCAACGTAATATTCAGCTCCATACCTCCATCCTAATCCAACTCTAACTCTTCTTATAAGAAATCAAGTGGAAACATGAAACCTTTTCAAAATCAACCACTCATTAGTCAAAGACTCCCACACATACTCCTACTATTATCACATTACATAAAGAATTATTAGTTCCCAACATAGCCCAACTTCTAGCCAAACAACAAAATTCGCCAAACAAATTTCCCGACGCAGCACGGCCCGCGCAATGTAACACATGCCAACAGCGCGCCCCACGCTAGGTAGTCAGAACTCTAAAATTGCTTAAAATCTCTTCCAATTATAACATTTTGATAAGCCCCTTGGATTATCCTGCAACAAGCAAACAACCTATCAAAAGTAACATGAAATTACCAAAGACTAACAATATATCAAGCTAAACGAACATAAATCGTAGATTAAAAACCTACTCATCAGGCGACTCTGGTAAAACCTAGAAAACTTTCTAAGTTTTCTTACACATACGAATTGCCTACTTTGGAAATTCATTACTTCTTCGTTCTAACTCGAAACTTGGTTGATCCAAAGACATTTTCTTACTTTCATTACATACTATGATTTCCCCATAACAGAATAATTTTCTAAATTCGTTAACGAGACTTTTCGTTTGTTCAAATTTCACCGTTCGTTCGTTTTATGTTATTAACGTTCTTCATTCGTTCGTCTGTAATTCGATCATTCGAACTCGAAATTATTTCGTTCTTGAGTCCGCGACTCACATTCTAAATGTTTTCCAACATTCTTATGAAACGTTATTAATTAGGGTTCATTACTCCTTTCAAAGGATTATCCTCCGTTCCATATTTACCTTTTTGAATAATAAGAACCTTCACAATTGTTCAATAATTGGGAAGTGATATGAATAACTCAAGAATTTAAAAGATTTCAAATCATGCTAAGGGGTCACAAGACCTTGAACTCTTCTCTAGGTTTAACACTATAAACATTATACAAAATGTTTATCAATCACAATGAATGGAAACACTCTCTACAAGTACTCTAGGTGATCAGCCTATTGTACCTCTACGTCGTGCACAACGTATTACATCATAAAATCATAACGACTATATGCATTACTTTCGAAACCATTGTCTCTGATAACATGTCCCATTTTATTGGGTTGTTCACCTCAGCTTCTCAACATCTGAATCCGCACTAGAGCAATCTGGTTTGGAATAACTTCTCAAAGAATGCTTGAATTTCATAAACATCTTTCAACAACCGTCAAGCCGAATCAAGTAGCTTAGACTTTCAGAAACAACTCAGATAACAATCAAAATATTTTTAGCCAATTCAGTTGGCATATCTTTTCATAGTTTAAAGAAAACCAAAAATCCTCTTTATGATGTCAAGATATTGTACCATTTTAATAGTTCGTTGAGGATTCAGTCATTATATGTCTTCGTCATGCTACATATACCATAGTGAGCTGACGATCCTATGATCACATCCAACACTAGGCTCAATTACACTGATGACTTCCTCGTTTGTCATATCAGCATCATATTTAGTGATGCTTTAATGACTATGGAAAAAATATACATTTTTATATTTTTAAATCATTTTTGTCTTAGCCGAAACAAATAGCATAGATAGGCGAATACCGATATTGTGTTTAAAACTCAACGATTCAATCATTTGATCCAATGTTTATTTTTCAGAAGTGAAAATATTAGCACAATGTCAATAAATTTCAAAAATCTAGCATAGCTAGATATTTTGGAATATCTAACTTTCTCCATAAACTTCAATCTTTACTCCATTACTTCATTACTTACTAATTCTTTTTATTTCTGGCAGCACCAATGGCCTTATACTAAATATTCTTATATCTCAATTTACAATCTTCCTATACCCCAGTATAATTCATCAAACTTACCATACATTGGAAGTTTAGGAACTTATCACAATAATATGAGTTTAAGAACTTATCCTAGTAATATGTAGTCCAAGAACCCATCAGGAACTGTCCATACGCTTAAGGGCACAAAAATATACATATTATTATGAGTAATCAACTTACCATAAGTATGAGTTTTAAGAACTTGCACCTAACCTTAATATTATCCAACTAATCTTAATAGTCTCTAACTATCAAATATAAATATGAGAAAAGAATCACCTTCTCGCCATATGTATATCGATAGCTCGACACCAACATTCAACGATTATCAATGTGATAAACTAAGTACAAGCACAAAACCCATGCCCATAGAAAGGTTTGTATAACTCAGTCTTCACATGAGTCCTTGAGTGAAATCCCAACTAATTCTTGCTTGTCTTAACTTTCTCTTTCCTCGATACGAATTTCCAGTATCTCATCACTTATAACACCTCGTGAGTTTACCTCGTACTATGTCATAATACATGTTAGAGTTTATGCCCTAGATGTGACGCCCCCAAAATAGGTATACATCGCCAATTCTGAGTCCTGAAATACATGGTACAGAAACAACTACAAACTTCATTATTACAATTGTCGTGCAAAATATGACAACACATAAACTATGAGTTTAAATACAAATATTGTCTTCTAGACAATATCTACACTAAAATAAGTCCATATTAAAATTATTGATACACTATTTTACAAAATAGTGAAGACTGCTAAAACAATTGTCTGGACCCATCACTTCACACCCCGACTAGTTCCTGCTATATTCTCGCCTCCTGAGAAGAAACATGGAACAAAAAAGAAAAGGGTGAGCTCAACTAGCCCAGTAAAGAATATTATGACTAAGATAATGTAGAACAAATTATCGTTAGCCTTCAATAAATCAGATAAAATATAATGGACAACCAGTTTTAGATCAATATTCGCAGCGGAAATAATAATTCATTAGAAGAGTTAAGTAGAGAATGAAGTCTACTATCTTCTATGATTTAAAAGTTTATCATCAATATTTTATCCCTATAACATCAATCAATATACATCTTGAACCAAATATTCATCTTTCCACTACGGCTAAAGATATTAATTTGTATCACCAATTGGTCATGTTCATCTCAATACCTGTCCATCTTTGCACTACGGGCCAAAGATATTCATCAGGTAATCATTCATCTTTGCACTGTAGGCCAAAGATATTCATTTGTATCACCAGTTGGTGATGTTCATCTCAACACCTGTCCATCTTTGCACTACGGGCCAAAGATATTCATTAGGTAATCATTCATCTTTGCACTACAGGCCAAAGATATTCATTTGTATCACCAGTTAGTCATGTTCATCTCAACACCTGTCCATCTTTGCACTACGGGCCAAAGATATTCATCAGGTAATCATTCATCTTTGCACTATAGGCCAAAGATATTTATTTGTATCACCAGTTGGTCATGTTCATCTCAACACCTGTCCATCTTTGCACTACGGGCCAAAGTTATTCATCAGGTAATCATTCATCTTTGCATTACAGGCCAAATATATTCATTTGTATCACCAGTTGGTCATGTTCATCTCAACACCTGTCCATCTTTACACTACAAGCCAAAGATATTCATCAGGTAATCATTCATCTTTGCACTACAGGCCAAAGATATTCATTTGTATCACTAGTTGGTCATGTTCATCTCAACACCTGTCCATATTTACACTACAAGCCAAAGATATTCATCAGGTAATCATTCATCTTTGCACTACAGGCCAAAGATATTCAGTTATATCATCATTTAGGACTGAGGATGATGAAAACTATCTTAAAGAAAATGAATCCAGTAAGACAAAAGGACAAAGATTTGGGATTCGTACTTCGGTTTATCTAAATTCAAAAATACTCTATAATAATCAATTGTAGAGCAAAATTAAAGAATAAAGATCAAAACATGGATACAATCAAAGATAGTAACCATAATAGACAACTTGGACAAAGAAAAGAAAATTTAATTTTTCTGTTAATAGTGTCGTATGCGTGAATAGTGTCGTATACGTGAATAGTAACCCCGACACGAAAAGGTAGGAATTCCAGAAAAAAATTATACTTCGTGAATAGTACTCGTGAATAATACCGTATCTGTGAATAGTGTCATAAACGTGAATATTGTCGTATACGTGAATAGTAACCTCGACATAAAAAGGCAAAAATTTCATAATAAGATTCATACCAATATTTCGGCATAATGATATTGAACGAAATAACATCATTTATGAAGAAAATAACATCCCTTACCTCAAAAGAACAGTACTTTCGACTGAAATATCGGATATAAAGCTGAAGGAAACTTGCACTAAATAGCAACTGTCAAAGTATCTAAATACACACAAAATATACTTGATATTATAGAGAGAGAAAACTTATGATTCTTGTGTGATTTTTAATTCTAACTAAACACCCTATTTATAGGAAAATGCTAGAACGCCAAAGTAGACTAACCTGCTACTTGATGACTTTACCTGCTACTATTCACGCACACCACTTTTGAAACAAAATTTTAGCACATTTCTCACCAATCAAAAGTGGGGCCCACCCATTCTAGAAAATTTCTAAATTTTTTTAAATTTAAATAATAATTAGCAACTTCAATAATTTATAATAAATAGCCTTTTATCTGAAAAATTCAAATCTCATGCCTATTCCATATGAAATTTAATTCTCTAAAACTTTGTAGAAGAATGTTTTTCCAAAACCCAAACAGAAAATGTCCGAAATCCACATTCGGATGATTTTTAATACCTCTATTCTGACAAAATACTAATAAAATACCTCAACATTAATTCCTTCATTTATATCCACATAAAAATAAATATTTTCATATCATATAAATTAATAATTAATTATTCATAAATAATATTACAGAATCACAATAATGACAACCAGGTCATTCCCAAGAAAGAGGGGACTTTTTGATAAGGATTTTCTCCTTACTGGCACACAATTAGGTGATCAAATCCCTTTCCTAGACAAAATTTCCTTAGACATTGTCAATAATGCTATCTAATAATATTATTCAAATAATATAAATTATTGATCTGATAATGGAAAATATTGTGCAGTGACAATTATTGAAACAACAATAATATAAAATATCAACGCAGCAATTATTGAATCAATAAAATAAAATATTGAACAGTAATTATTGTAACAATTATTGAGTAGTGTCTTCTTATGTAAGAATCAATAATTCAAAAATACTGTGCAATACCGTGTGCTATTGTGCAACCACGCGTATTACTGTATTTTAACCACCGGGTATTCCAACAGTGTTAACGGTAACAACTACGCCGTTATTTATAAAAACTCAAACTTGTCGATTTCTTCATCTGAACATTTTTCGGTATGTGGCCCACAAATGACTGCACCATCGTACGAATATTCCCCGACAGCAAGAATATTCCACGACCAAATGAATATTCCCCGATAAAAATGAATATTTTATAACCACTTGCTTATTTTGCAAAATTTGCACATTCCACCCATAACCAAAGCATTATATCAAATTAACACCTTATTATTTAAAATAATAATTAGAGGAAATTTAATTTTATTTATAAAAAGTTAGGGTCTTACAACCTCCCCTCCTTATGAAATTTCATCATCGAAATTGATGTGCGTACCTGATGTTTCGAAAAGGTGAGGGTACCTCGCTTTCATTTTCGATTCCAACTCCCAGGTCATTTTCCCAATAACATGGTTCCTCCACAAAACCTTGACTTGTGGTATAACCTTTGTGCGTAGGATATTCTCCTTCCTATCTAAGATTTTGACAGGTACCTCCTCGTACGTTAAATCTTCGGCTATCTTGTCTGGTTCTAACTCACTAATGTGGTTCGGGTCTTTCACATATTTACGTAACATCGATACGTGAAAAATGTTATGAACACGCGACATACTTAACGGTAAAGCGAGTTTATAGGCAACAGTTCCTACTCGATCGAGGATTTCAAATGAACCAATAAATCGAGGGTTAAGATTTTCTCTTTTTGTCGATTCTCACTTCTAGAATAATGCCTTCTTGCACATTCTTCTTCATATGTATCAGCTTTGCGTCTATAGCTTGAGCAGCTTAACTTTATCAATTAAAGTCTGTTCTACGCGTATATTTGACATCATCACGTGGGTCCCTAGAGTTTTTAACTCTATCTCCATCATTTGTAAGTAATACGAAATGGGTCTTTGTGCTAACAACGTCGCACTCGTAACCGCATGCGATCTTCTACTCAATGCGTCAACTACCACGTTCACTTTTCCAGATGGTATTGAATGGTATAATCGTAATCTTTCAATAAGCTTAAGCCAATGTCGTTGTCGCATATTGAGTTCGTGGAAGCTCTTTTCACATTCCTCGCTCCATTCGAATTTTGTATCTTTTCGAGTCAACTGAGTTAATGGAGTAGCGATTCGAGAAAATTGTTCCACGAATTTTTGATAATAACCAGCTAAGCCTAGAAAGCTACGTATTTCAATTACTGACTTAGATTATTGTCAACTGTGACTCATATCCCAATCTTGGACAACACATCACAATGACACCTATCAGTTTACCACCGCACGAATATGGCGTCCCCTACGGAGGAGAGTCTGGCTTTGGGGCATTCCGTGAAGGAAGTCACCAGCGAGAGGCTCGGGTACCAACTCCCTGTAGTTGGGTTTTTAACTCCTGAAGTTCAATAGGAGCCATTCGATATGGGGTTTTTAAAATGGGTTTTGTACTGGGTTCAAAGTCGATACAAAATTCAATATCACGCTCTGGGGGTAAGCCATGAAGTTCTTGAGAAAATACGTCAGGAAATTCACTAACAATAGAAATATCATTCAAATCTGACGTATTTTTGTTTAAATCCATAACACGGGCTAAGAAAGCTTGACATCCATTTTTCAATAAACGAATGGCTTTATGGCTTGATATGATAGTGATTGACTTTAGTGGTTTGGTTGCTTGAATTCACATAACAGGTTGGTTAGGAATATGAAAACTAGCAACCTTACGAAAATAATCAATTTTGGCATGATGAGTGGTTAACCAATCAATCTCTAAAATCACATCAAATGTAAGTTTTTTCAAAGAAATAAGATCGATAGGTAATGTGATGGTCCGAACTTGAATCAAGGAAGATTTATAAATCGTGGATGTAATAAAAGTTTCTCCTAACGGAGTCTCAATAGATAAGTCAAAGTCTAATTTCTCCGGAGTCAAGTTCAAACATTGAGCACAAGTAAGAGAGATAAAAGAATGGGTAGAACCGGTATCTAGTAAGGAATAAACTTCGCAAGAGTTTATGATTAGCTTACCTATGATCACCTCGTTCGGTTCCTCTCTTTTTGGGAAGTTACGAAAGCGCTCTCACTTGAACCACCGATTTTGACTTGTCTGGGACAGCCTTTGGTGTCACCATCCCCATTGGACTTGATTTCTCTATAGAAAAATATCGAACTATATGACCTTCCTTTCCACAGTTATAACATACCCTGAATTATTGTTGGCAGTTTGGGCTGATGTGTCCCTCTTTACAACATTTATAACATACGACCGGTGGTCGTTCTCCTCCCATAGGAATAGTTGATGCTGGTGCTGATGCCTTCACGTTGTCATTATTGTACCTTCTCTTTTTGAAATCTCCCCCCGACTCGCTTCTTCTACTATCGTGGCCACGATTACCACCAGAGTGGTTATCGTTTTTGTCCGAATGTTTTCCTCCCTACAGGTTGTCATTGCTCCAATGACTGCTACCACCGGTATGACCCTGGTTGTAGTCACTCGGTTGAACATACTCATTATCTCGCTCTAATAATTGAACCATGTTCACAACATCTAAATATAGACAAAATTTGTGAGAAATAAGATATTACCGAATCTCGGGTTTCAGACATCTCAGAAACATCCGTGTCATACGTTCCTCATTCTCTACCAAATGAGATGCAAACCTAGATAACTCCGCGAACTTAGCCTCGTACTGGGAAACAGTCATGTTATTCTATTCCAATCTAATAAACTCTACCTCCTTCATATGACGAATACTTTCAGGAAAGTACTTGTCATTGAATAATTTCTAAAACGTTTCCCAGGACATATTGAGTTCGGCTGGCTGATTACGCTTCACAGATTCTCACCAGTAATCTGCCTCACCGCGAAACATAAAGGTAGCGAATGGAACCTTATGTTCCTCCATGCATCCCAAGCCATCGAATATATTGGTAATTTACCTGACCCACGTTTTCGCCTTAATCGGATCTGGCTTTCACAAGAATTCTGGTGGTCCCAACTCTTTGAACTACTTGGCTGTGCCAAGTCGCGTGTTACTATTATTTCCACCAGTATTTTGTACATGAGTCTCCCTCGTCTGATTTTACATGAACTGTAAAAAGCTTCTAAACATCCCATTATTCATCGTTTGATTGGTGATGTTGTTTGCATGAGGAACAGTATCGTCCTATTGCACATTCTCCTGATTGGTGACTAAAGGTGTCTCAACGGTCTCATTCACTCCATTATTAACATTTTCAGCTGCTATTCTCAAATACTGCCATAAAACAAGGGTTAATTAAAGAAATTGATATACCACTTATTATCCTTATATTCTGACCGACCAATTAAACACAAATAAGCTTAGGTAGGACACACTAGCGAAAGATTTACTCGTCTCTCCCCTCCTAGTTATATTCCCCGATCTTCGCTAGAGACCATATCTCTAAGCTCTGATACCAATTGTGATGCCCCCAAAATAGGTATACATCATCCATTCTGAGTCGCCAAATACATGGTACATAAACAACTACAAACTTTATTATTACAATTGTCGTGCAAAATACGACAACACATAAACTGCGAGTTTAAATACAAATATTATCTTCTAGACAATATCCATACTCAAGTAAGTCCTCATTAAAATTATTGATACACTATTTTACAAAATAGTGAGGACTGCTAAAACAACTGTCTGAACCCATCACTCCACACCCCGATTAGTTCCTGCTATATTCTCGCCTCTTGAGAAGAAATATGGAACAAAAAGAAAAAGGGTGAGCTCAACTAGCCAAGTAAATAATATTATGACTAAGATAATTTAGAAAAATTTATCTTTAGCCTTCAATAAATCAGATAAAATATAATGGACAACCAGTTTTAGACCAATATTCGCAACGAAAATAACAATTTATTAGAAGAGTTAAGTAGAGAATGAAGTCTACTATCTTCTATGATTTAAAAGTCCATCATCAATATTTTATCCCTGTAACATCAATCAATATATATCTTGAACCAAATATTCATATTTGCACTACGGCCAAAGATATTCATTTGTATCACCAGTTGGTCATGTTCATCTCAACACCTGTCTATTTTTGCACTACGGGCCAAAGATATTCATTAGGTAATCATTCATCTTTGCACTACAGGCCAAAGATATTCATTTGTATCACCAGTTGGTCATGTTCATCTCAACACCTGTCCATCTTTGCACTACGGGCCAAAGATATTTATCAGGTAATCATTCATCTTTGCACTACATGCCAAAGATATTCATTTGTATCACCAGTTGGTCATGTTCATCTCAACACCTGTCCATCTTTACACTACGGGCCAAAGATATTTATTAGGTAATCATTCATCTTTGCACTACATGTCAAAGATATTCAGTTATATCATCATTCAGGACTGAGGATGATCAAAAAAATCTTAAAGAAAAAAATCCAGTGAGATAAAAGGACAAAGATTAGGGATTCGTACTTTGGTTTATCTAAGTTCAAAAATACTCCATAATAATCAATTGTGGAGCAAAATTCAAGAATGAAGATCAAAATATGGATACAATCAAAGATAGTAACCATAATAGACAACTTGGACAAAGAAAAGAAAATTTAATTTTTCTGTGAATAGTGTCATATTTGTGAATAGTGCCGTATACGTAAATAGTGTCGTATACGTGAATAGTGCCGTATACGTGAATAGTAATCCCGACACGAAAAGGTAGGAATTCCACAAGAAAAATCATACTTCGTGAATAGTACTCGTGAATAGTACCGTATTCGTGAATAGTGTCGTATACGTGAATAGTGCCGTGTACGTGAATAATAACCTCAACATAAAAAGGTAAAAATTTCATAATAAAATTCATACCAATATTTTGGCATAATGATATTGAACGAAATAACATCATTTATGAATAGAATAACATCCCTTAGCTCAAAAGAATAGTACTTCCGGCTGAAATATCGGATATAAAGCTGGAAGAAACTTGCACTGAATAGCAACTGTCAAAGTATCTAAATACTCACAAAATATGTTCGATATTATAGAGAGAGAAAACTTATGATTCTGGTGTAATTTTCAATTCTAACTAAGCACCCTATTTATAGGAAAATGATAGAACGTCAAAGCAGACTAACCTGCTACCTGATGGCTTTACCTGTTACTATTCACGCACACTACTTTTGAAATAAAATTTCAGCACATTTCTTACCAACCAAAAGTGGGGCCCACCCATTCTAGAAAATTTCCAAAATGTTTTAAATTTAAACAATAATCAGCAACTTCAATAATTCATAATAAATAGCCCTTTAATCAGAAAAATTCAAATATCATGTTTATTCAATAGAAAATTTAATTCTCTACAACTTTGTACAAGAATGTTTTCCAAATTTCAAACAGAAAATGTCTGGAATCCACATACGGATGATTTTTAATACCTCCATTAAGACAAAATATTGATAAAATACCTCAACATTAATTCCTTCATTTATATCCACATAAAAATAAATATTTTCATATCATATAAATTAATAATTAATTATTCACAAATAATATTACAGAATCACAATAATGACAACCAGGTCATTCCCAAGAAAGATGAGGCTTTCCGATAAGGATTTCTCCTTACTGGCGCACAATTAGGTGACCAAATCCCTTTCCTAGACAAAACTTCCTTAGACATTATCAATAATGCTATCTAATAATATTATTCAAATAATATGAATTATTGATCTGATAATGAGAAATAATGTGCAGTGACAATTATTGAAACAACAATAATATAAAATATCAACGTAGCAATTATTGAATCAATAAAATAAAATATTGAACAGTGATTACTGTAATAATTATTGAGTAGTGCCTTCTTATTTAAGAATCAATAATCTAAAAATACTATGCAATACCGTGTGCTACTGTGCAACCACGTGTATTATTGTATTTTAACTACTGGGTATTCCAACAGTGTTAACGGTAACAACTATGACGTTATTTTTAAAAACTCAAACTTGTCGTTTTCTTCATCCAACCGTTTTCCGTTATGGGGCTCACAAATGACTGCGCCATTGTACAAATAGTCCCCGACAACTAGAATATTCTACAACCAAACGAATATTCCCTGACAAAAATGAATATTTTATAACCACTTGTTTATTTTTCAAAATTTGTACATTTCACCCATAACCAAAGTATTATATCAAATTAACACCTAATTATTCAAAATAATAATTAGAGGAAATTTAATTTTATTTATAAAAAGTTGGGGCCTTACACTAGAGGCCAATTATTTGATATAATTGCTTAATATTTTGATATTATATTTGATTGAATAAATAAATTATTTTATTATGATTTTATTTATTGCGTTATATAAACGTTAGCATAATAAAAGTCCTTAGAATAATGATACAAATTATATAGCTTCAAGTATGTGACTTGAACATGAGATTATATAATTACAATTAGTATCATTGCTCTTAAATGTCCCTAGTCAAGTATCATTGTTAATAGGACAACAATGATACATTAAGACTAGTATGTGGATTTACTGATGACCAAATCTCATTGGTCATAAATATATGAGATATTGAGTCAATGCATAGGTACATGTTAGAGAACGATGTACTGGACAGACCCACCATGAGAATTCTACGTGGACCATTATGCAAAGTGTTATTAGCGATTCTCATAGTGACAATGACGTAATGATCCTCCGACCTGAAATTACTATATTACTACACAAGAATTTATGTACTTTGATATCATCAAAAGTCATCTTTAATAGGGTGGATAATAAAGGTGATTATTGGGTATATCATGAATCGTGTGAGGAATATGAGTGATCTAGATGGAATTTAAGTACCCTCCTATATATTAGGGGTGATATCCATATGCCTCTTGATTGAGTAGGACTATGAAATATATGACTGTAACGCCCCCAAAACAGGTCCATTCCACCCAACCCATTCTGAGTCGCCAAATACATGGTACAGAAACAACTACAACTTTATTATTACAATTGTCGTGCAAAATACAACAACACATATACTGTGAGTTTAAATACAAATATTGTCATCTAGACAGTATTCATACTCAATTAAGTCCTCATTATACTTATTGATATACTATTTTACAAAATAGTGAGGACTACTAAAATAACTGTCTCGAACCATCATTCCATACCCCGACTAGTACTCGCTATATTCTCACCTCCTGAGAAGAAAATGGAACAACAAGGAAAAAGGTGAGCTCAACTAGCCCAGTAAAGAATATTATGACTAAGATAATATACAACAAATTATCGTTAGTCTTCAACAGGGAAAAATTTAATAGAATACAATAGACAACAAGTTTTAAATCAATATTCGCAGCGGAAATAACAAACCATTAGAAGAGTCAAGTAGAGAATGAGTTTTACTATCTTCTAAGATTTAAAAGTCAATCATCAATATTTTATCCCTGTAACAACAATCAATAACCATCTTTAATCAAATATTCATCTTTGCACTACAGGCCAAAGATATTCATTTGTATCACCAGTCAATCATGTTCATCTCAACACCTGTTCATCTTTGCACTACGGGCCAAAGATATTCATCAGAAATCATCAATCTTTGCACTACAGGCCAAAGATATTCAATTATATCATCATTTAGGACTGAGGATGATGAAAAATATTTTAAAGGAAACGAATTCAGTGAAGCAAAAGAACAAATATTAGGGATTCGTATTACAGTTTATCTATGTCCAAAAATACCTCATAAACAATCATAGTGAAGTAAAATTCAAGAATGATCAAAACATGGATACAATCAAAGCTAGTATCCAGAATAGATATTTTGGACGAAAAGAAGAAATTTTCATTTTTCGGTGAATAGTAACTCGTGAATAGTAACTCGTGAATAGTAACCACGACATGAAAAGTTTTAAATTTGATAAAAATTCAGATCAATACTTCGGCATAATGATATTGAAGAAAATAATATCATTTAAGAAGAAATAACATCCCTTACCTTAGAAATACGATACTTCTGACTGGAATACTAGATATAGTGCTGAAGGAAACTTGCACCGTATAGCAACACTCAAAGTATCAAATACTCACAAGAATACGCTCGATATAGAGAGAGAAATAGAGAGAAACTTGTGTTTCTGGTGTGATTTTCAATTCTAACCTAAGCACCTATTTATAGGAAAATGCTTAGAACACCAAAGCAGAAAATTGAATATAATATTAATATAATTATACAAATTTTCCTTAGCCCACCTTTGGTCAAAAACACCAGCCACACATGTTAATGATGTCCAACAAAATACAAAAAACATTTTTCTTAACTCTAATAAATAAAACTTCCAAAAATCAATTATTTCGGAACTTCAGAACTTCAATAATTCATAATAAATAGCCCTTTTATCAGAAAATTCTAATCTCGCGAGTTTTTATAGGAAATTCAATTCTCTACAACTTTGCAGAAGAAAAGTTTTTCCAAATTCCAAACAAAAATTGACCGAAATTCACAAACGGGCGATTTTACAGTCAATAATAAATTTTCGGTCAAGAATTATGCCCACCAACACACAAAACATGTGTTAATCATTTAATGCCACAAAAATACTCTTCCTCCTCATATACTCATATATCCCACATTCACTATAAAAATACCACCATCAATATATTATTAAAATAATATATTTAAATGAATTATTTTATCAGAAAAAGATAAAAAATTAATTTTCAACAATTGTCACATTAAAAATTTTCTCCATCTATATCCACATAAAATCACTATTTTCCTCATCATATAAATCAATAATTAATTATACACAAATAATATTACAGAACCACAGTACTGGCAACCAGGCCGTTCCCAGGAAAGAGGGGGCTTTCCAATAAGGATCTCTCCTTACTGGCGCGCAATTAGATGACCAAACCTCTCCTTAGACAGAACTTTCTAGACATTGCCAATAATGTTATCTAATAATATTATTCAGCTAATATAAATTATTGTTCCGATAATAGAAAATACTGTGTAGTGACAATTATTAAAACAACAGTAATATAAAATATCAACGCAGCAATTATTGAATCAATAAAATACAATATTGAACAGTAATTACTGTAACCATTATTGAGTAGTGCCTTCTTACGTAAGAATCAATAATTGGTGCAATACTGTGTGCTAGTGTGCAACAACGCGTATTACTGTGTTTTAACCACCGGGTATTCCAACAGTATTAACGGTAACAACTACGCCGTTATTTATAAACAACTTATTTTTGTCGTTTTCTTCATCCAATCGCTTTCCGTTATGGGGCCCACAAAAGACTGCGCCGTCGTACGAATATTCTCCGACAGTAAGAATATTCCACGACCAAGCGAATATTCCCCGACAACAATGAATATTTTATAACCACTTGCTTATTTAAAATATTTGTGCATTTCACCCATAACTAACCACATTAATCAAATCAACCCTTACTATTTTAAAATAATAAATAGAGGAAATTAAATTTCATTTATTAATAATTTGGGGTTTTACAATGACAATGCTCAAATAGTGCTTTATTTCATATGGTGTACTCATTGATCAAGAAAACTCAGATTAAATTATGAAGAGTATGACACATTCCATGACTCGAGTTTAATCTAGGATCTCAAAGTTAAAACGATTAAATTACATTGAAACATTGGTCACGAAAATGTTGCATTGAATCGTCGATCTTATTATTACTTGGGTAGTAGTGATGCATTACTAGATGTCGCTCACTGTTTATAATTTTATAATATAATTTTAAAATTATTGCCAACGTAATAATAACCTATAGGGTCACACACATAGTACGTAATTAAAAAGTGAATTAATTTAAATTGTAAGAATTTAAATATATCAATATGATTGATAGTATTTAAATCACAAATTTAAATTAAAAGGATAATTTGTATATATATGTATATTAATTAAGTAAGACTTAATTAAGATATATATATATATATATATATATATATATATATATATATATATATAAATTTGAATTTTATTTTAATTAGATTAGGTTTTTGATTAATTCCTTTTAACTGTTATATATATGATATATCAACGATTTAGGGAGGAATATCATAACCTAAGAAACCATATATGCTCTTAGAGAGAGACTAGAGAGAAAAGTTTCAAAAATCCTGATCCTTGGTGACTAGTACCGTGACTTTCTCTTTACTACAGATCGTGTGAAGATTCGTAGAGCGTTCGTGTGGATACCATAAAGACGTAGTTCCGTTGGATTGCGTTGGAGATTCGAAGTCGTTACAGAATTCTCTATAACCGGTATAAAATCTAAACACTAAATTAATATATTTTCGCATGGATCCTGTTTTGGGTTTCAAAATTGTATTTGAAAATTTTAATTTTTGCTGCTTTTATGTTCCGAAATCCCAACAATACATTCTCTTATAACATCAAGCTATAACTTCTCAATCATTACAGACCACATGTCATTTTACAACTTAAACAGATCACGTTGTGATCTTATTCTACAATCATCTCTCCCCATGATTTTTTTCTTATTTTACAATAGTTTTGGTTTTACGATCCTCATTCTTTCCTCTTTAATTATGTTATCTTATGATTCTTTAACTCAGGTGTTCCCTGATACTTTTGACTTTTTTGGTTCTTCTTTGAACATATTCATATTATCTTAACTTGTTTCATATGAATTATCTGAATTCTTCGTCAACTAAACTTTATTTGTGTTTATTCTTATTATCTTAATTATCTTCATCTTATAGCCATCGTTTATTTATTAACACTTAACATTTTTTTTATTATTAAAGTCAGGTAACTCCTGATTCTTATCTTTTATAACTCTTCAAGATTCTTCTTTGAATCGTCTTATATATATTCTAATCTCTTCTCTAAGGTTATAGCCTAAGGTACTCTTACCTAAGGTTCATAACCTACAGCTATGATACCAACTGTAAGGACCCCAAAACTAATACAATTCAACTCTCGATCTCGGTCGTTAACAATATAACTTTATTCTAACTTTACATCTTATTTGATGTTAAACTTAATAAAAATGCGGAATAATTTTAAATTTTTCTATCTTCTTTTTGTAATTCCCTGAATCTCAACCTTTATCTTCTACATATCTTTGAATCATATCTAATTCATGATTCACTTCATCAGTGTTATTATATAAAATCTTACATCCCAATTTAGGATCTTTTATACCTCGGATAACTCAACCTTACAACTCAACATAAAATATACATCATAAACTATTAAATACATCTCATGAACCTTAAACATGGTTTAAAGGAATAACAACTTTACCTAAAATATTAATCTTCATGTATTATTTTTGACCCACGTCATTCAAGTAGCACATAGCGTTACCTTGAATCCTTAACATGCAAAAATAGTTATTTGTAAGATTGAGCTCGACAACCCAATAAATCTAACAATTTTCATACAACACGTCATACATAAATAACATGCTCATCTTATATATCATAAACATCCGTCTAAATACATTATACATGTTGTACATCACATATCAAATAAAGATTGAGTTCCATAACCCAATCAGTATTCTTTACTCAACCGATGTAGTCATAAATTAGCTTTAACATTTGATACTTACAACATAAGTAATACATCATGCTCTTTAAAACACAGATTTAAAACAATTCATCATCAAGTTCACATAACAAATAGGAACTGAAATACTTACTTTGATTGTTGTTTACCAATAACAGATTAATAACTTACATCTATCTGCACTTCACGTGCCCTACATAATTATATAATCATGCTCATCAACTATTAGTCACATAGCAACGCACATTAGTTGCAATGCAAACTTTAATTTACATCATATAACCCTTTCTATTAATCAATACACAATGTTCAATTTGATTGTGTTAACTTTTGACTTATAACTCATTGTATTTCTTCTTAGTCATACTTGAAGTTCATTCAAGTGTTTAAGTCTTTTTGGGAGTCCTTATTGGTTTATATTAACCCCATTTCATATATTAAAATTTTTATTTCATTTAAATTAAAACACTTTTAAAGTTTATTAACACTTGGCACGGTATTTCGATGTTCATTCGTCGCAGGCCTGATTCGTCCCTCTTGCATACGCTTAGCATGCTCATACAAATTGTCTTAAACATCATTGATTAATGTTAAGCATTATTATATTTCATAATATTCATGTTTTATAACTTTGAACAACATCTTTTATCGTCGAAAGCACTACACTTGTGTACGTACGTGCCCGACACCTTTTGAATGCCTCCAAATACACATCAGTCCCAAAGATGGTCATTTTTACCCCTGTTTTCAACCTCAAATTTAAACACTTATTAAATTAAAGTTGTAGGTCTACTCTTCCTCTTTCAGATCATCTTGAATCGCTTCAATCAGAGTTCGTATGAAAATGTTATGCCCATTTTACTAAAGGAGGTCAAAAAAGTCACACCTGACACACCATGGGCGCGGCTGCGCTATATTAAGCCTTGGAAATGGCACATATATGATGATTGGGTAATATACCCATGAATCAGATATACTTGGGTTTAAATTATTATATTTTCGAGTCATTTAGGAATATTTTTACTGTGTTTATGTGTTGTATTGCAGATTCGGAAGTTGAGGAGACAAATTGGGGATTTAAGCTAATAAATGGCAAAGTTGTAATTTTTTCAGAAGATAGCGCTGGGGCGCTAGGAAATGCATTACAAATAGCGCCGGGGCACTAAGCCGTGGCTGGGTCTGACGCGGATCGCGCACGTGAGGCAGGCTTGGACAACACTTTGACTATTAGTTTGACCTTGTTGGAGGAGTTTATGAGGAGTCTATTTGGATTAGGAGTTGTGGAGTTGGGGGAAGTAAAATATATATATATATATATATATATATATATATATATATATATATATATATATATATATATATATATATATATATATATATATATAAAGTGATTCTTTTTATTGAAGGAGGCTGAACATTGGGGAGATTAACGGAGGAAGAGGAGCAGATCTGAAAGTTGAAAAATTGGAGTTCTTCTTCTTCTTTATTCTTTTAAATTGTTAACTCATTAAGGATGATTTATTAATTATTTATAGCTTTTATTTTCGTCATGAACTAATTCCTTTTATTAAGATTCTAATGGAACTTATTATGGTTATGAGTTAATTATTTAATTTATTCCAATTATTTATGCTGAAGTGAATTGTTCATCTTGCTTTGTGTTTATTGATTAATTATCTGGCCAATAATTACCTTGTTACTCTAGAAGGAATTGGGAAAGGAATTCTAGGGTTAGAACTGGGCTTGGTGACATGTGACTTAGTTATTTGCACAGTGAATAATTAGGTTTGTAAATAGAATGAGAATATCTATTTGCCGCATGTAACATAAAAGGAATTGGGTTTGTAACGAGTTTAATTCAATTATTTTGCATAGAGATATAGTAAAATTAATCTGGGTTAAATAGAAGGCAATTGATCACTCGAGAGAGGACTTTTGGTATTTGAGAATTCCTGTTAACAATTCAGTAGATATAATAATTGAGATAATTAGATAATTGATTTAATAATCATAATTAGGGAAATTGGAGTCTTAATTATTATTTATTTGCATTCAAATAATTATTGATTTGTTCTTTGTTTTCTTTTAGAATAATTTCTTGCTTTATTAATTTTTTTTTTAGTTTTAAAAATCAATATTTTTGGTTGTTTAAATAAAATTGAATTGATACAGTACTAGTAGTTGGAGTTTATTAATTAGAATTCTCTGAGGGATCGACACTCTAATTTATCATTATATTACTTGTTGACCATGTATACTTGCACGTATTCATTGATTGCGAAATCAATCAACAAGTTTTTGGCGCCGTTGCCGGTTGTTAATATTAATTCCATATTAGTTATAATCAATTCGTTCTTAATTTAAACGTTACTTATTTTTCTTCTTGTCTTTGCAGGAATTCTTTGGAAGTGTATGCTCACTAGATCAAAGGCGAGAAAGGAACTTTTTACTTATACAGACGAGATTGAAAGGGAGTTCCGGAAAGCGCAATCGACTAGTGCGGCACCACCCGAGGAAGAAAAATTGGCAGAACAAGAAATTCAAGTGAACATGGCAGGGAACGATCAGAAACCACCTCGGGACTATGCCATGCCGAATGTCACGGACATTCAGTCGAGTATTAGGAGGCTGACAATCAATGCTAACACCTTTGAGATCAAACCGGAAACCATTCAAATGCTTCAGAATCAATGTCAGTTTGGGGGAAGTTCATTAGATGGTCCGAATGAGCACATCTTAAGTTTCTTGGAGGTTTGCGACACCTTCAAATTCAATAACGTGTCAGAAGATGCTATAAGGTTGAGAATGTTCCCATTTACCTTGAAAGATAAAGCACGAAGTTGGTTACACTCTCAGCCTTCAGACTCAATCTTTACTTGGGACGATTTAGCTCAAAAATTTCTAGCTAAGTTTTTCCCACCAGCAAAGTCAGCAAAACTACGGAATGATATTCATACCTTCGTACAGTTTGATTCATAATCGTTGTATGAAGCGTGGGAAAGGTTTAAGGATATGCTCCGCAAGTGCCCACACCATGGAATTCCACAGTGGATGCAATTGGGGATATTTTGTGATGGTTTACAAGCATCCACGAGGGCAAGTATTGATGCAGCAGCAGGAGGAGCGATTATGTCAAAAAATTTGGACGAGGCATATAAGTTGTTAGAAACGATAGCCACCAACAACTATCAGTGGCCCATGAAAAGAAATAATCCTCCGAAAACATCGGGAAAATATGATGTGGATGCGATAACATCATTACAAGTGCAAATGACCGCAATGGCTAAGCAGATAGAATTATTGCGACCACAATCCACTCAGCAGGTAGCGATGGTTTGTGATATATGTGCTGGGGGTCATACTACGGATCAATGTGCCATAAATGCTGAAGCAGCACAATATGTAGGGAGTTATAATCGATCTACTCAGCCTTATCAGAATCAAAATGCATATAATCCGGGGTGGAGAAATCATCCGGGTTTTTCATGGAGTAACAACCAAGCTGCAGAACAAGTGCCAAAACAACAAAACAATTCCGGGTTTCAAAACTAGACACAACAAACTGTGCGGAAAGCAAGTTGGGAAGAAGCCTTGGAAAGATTTGTGAAAGCAACTGAGAAAAGGAGTGAGGAGAGTGATAAGAAATTTAATCAATTGGAGCTAAGTATACAAAGTCAGTATGCATCAATCAAAAATCTAGAAAATCAAATGGGACAAATGGCACATGCATTGAATAACCGACCACTGGGAACACTTCCGAGCAACACTGAGAAAAACCCGGGCAGAGATGAGCATTGTAAGGCGGTAACCCTATGAAGTGGAAAAGAACTACCAGAGTCCATCACAGATAAGGAAAAAGAGGACAAGGTAGCAATTGAAACCGATGAAGTGGTGGAGACCGAAAAGCGTCAAGATGAGACCTTACAGCAGAAAAATTCGGAACCAACCAATACAATGCCTCCCATACCGTATCCGCAGAGATTTTAGAAATCCAAGTTAGATAAGCAGTTCTCACGATTTTTGGATATCTTCAAGAAATTGCACATCAACATCCCCTTCGCCGAAGCCTTGGAACAAATGCCGAGTTACGCGAAGTTTATGAAGGAGGTTTTGTCAAAGAAGAGGAAATTGGGTGAATTTGAAACAGTAGCATTGACAGAGGAATGCAGTGCTATCATTCAGAATAAATTACCGCCAAAGATCAAGGATCCAGGTAGCTTTAATATTCCGTGCGAGATTGGAAATCAGTTTTCGGGACGAGCTTTATGCGATTTGGGAGCCAGTATAAATCTAATACCGTTATCCGTCTACAGCCAGTTCGGACTTCAGACTCCACGCCCAACAAATATCAGTTTACAGTTAGCAGATAGGTCGGTTACATATCCACGAGGTATAGTTGAAGATGTGTTAGTAAAAGTGGATAAATTCATCTTCCCTGCGGATTTCTTTATTCTGGATTGTGAAGTGGACAGTGAAATCCCGATCATTCTTGGGCGTCCATTTTTGGCGACAGGAAGAACATTGATTGATGTTCAAAAAGGTGAATTGACAATGCGAGTTGAAGTTCAACAGGTCACCTTTAACGTTTTCAAGTCAATGTCGTACCCAAAAGAAAAAGGTGAATGTATGCGGGTTGATATTATGGAGGAATTGGTGAATCATAAATTCAACATAACTTTTTCGGAGGATCCACTTGAATCAATTTTGCTCGGGGAAGATGACTATGGTATTGAAGAGGATATCGAATACGTCAAATGGCTAGACACACCATCAGTGTTTCGGAAAGGCAATCAATCCTTCGACACCATAGAGAGGCCCGAAGCGGAAGGTAAAAAGTTCAAACCATCAATAGAAGAGCCACCGGTGCTAGAGTTAAAGCCATTACCATCCCATATGCAATATGCTTACTTGGGGAAAGACGATACCCTACCAGTTATTGTTTCAACAGAATTGAATGATACGCAAAAGGAGAAACTATTGCGTGTCTTGCAAAAATTCAAAACAGCAATTGGATGGACTATAGCGGACATTCGAGGTATTAGCCCATCATTCTGTATGCATAAAATCTTAATGGAAGAAGGACAAAACCAACCATTGAGATGAAAAGAAGGCTAAACCACATCATGAAGGAGGTGGTGAAAAAGGAGATTATAAAGTGGTTGGATGCTGGCATTATTTACCCGATCTCAGATAGTTCATGGGTGAGTCCTGTACAATGCGTACCAAAGAAAGGGGGTATGACAGTGGTGAAGAATGAGGCGAATGAGCTCATCCCTACTCGAACAGTTACAGGATGGAGAGTATGCATGGACTACCGCAAGCTAAATAAAGCCACACGCAAGGATCACTTCCCCTTGCCATTCATTGATCAGATGTTGGATAGGTTAGCGGGACATCAGTTCTATTGTCTCTTGGATGGTTATTCCGGATATAATCAAATTGCTATAGCACCGGAGGATCAAGAGAAAACGACCTTCACATGCCCATACGGTACGTTTGCATTTCAGCGAATGTCTTTTGGTTTATGCAATGCACCAGGAACCTTTCAGCGATGCATGATGGCAATCTTCTCTGATATGGTCGAGAAAAATTTGGAGGTATTTATGGACGATTTTTCTGTGTTCGGTGATAGCTTTGATTTATGCCTGAAAAATCTGAATTTAGTGTTGAAACGGTGCGTGGAGACTAATCTAGTTCTTAATTGGGAAAAATGCCACTTTATGGTGAAGGAAGGGATTATTCTCGGGCATAGGGTTTCTGCAGCAGGATTAGAGGTGGATAAAGCGAAGATTGAGACTATTGAGAAATTACCACCTCCATCATCTGTGAAAGGAATTCGGAGCTTCTTGGGACATGCGGGTTTCTACAGACGTTTCATCAAAGATTTTTCAAAAATTTCAAAACCTTTGTGTTCCCTATTAGAGAAAGATGTGCCCTTCAAAATAGATCAGTCATGTATCGAGGCATTCAAAATTTTAAAAAAGAAGTTAGTATCTGCCCCAATCATTGTCGCACTCGATTGGTCTATACCATTCGAATTGATGTGCGACGCCAGCGACTATGCAGTGGGAGCAGTTTTGGGTCAACGGCACAACAAAATTTTCCATACAATCTATTACTCAAGCAAGACGTTAACAGATGCTCAGTTGAACTACACAACCATCGAAAAAGAACTACTTGCAGTTGTGTTCGCCTTTGACAAATTCAGAGCATTCCTCATCGGAACCAAGGTCATTGTCTATACTGATCATTCTGCAATCAAATATTTGATCGAGAAGAAGGATGCCAAACCAAGATTGATACGGTGGGTGTTATTGCTTCAAGAATTTGATTTGGAGATTCGGGATAGAAAGGGTACAGAAAATCAAGTAGCAGATCATCTTTCGCGATTGGAAAATGATGAGGTGCAGAGAAAAGACAATGCATTGATTAACGAGAAATTTCTGGACGAACAACTTCTCCGAATAACCACAACACTGCCTTGGTATGCCGATTATGTGAACTATGTGGTTGCTAAGGTGTTACCACCGGAGTTGAACTCACAACAACGAAAGAAATTCCTCCATGACGTGAAGCAGTACTATTGGGATGAACCATTCTTGTTTAAAGCCTGCGCGGATCAAATGATTAGACGTTGTGTGCCACATGAAGAGATGGATAGTATCTTGGGTCATTGCCACTCATCCGATTATGGAGGTCATTATTCCGGTGATCGAACTGCGGCGAAGGTGTTACAATCAGGATTCTACTGGCCTTCGTTATTCAAGGATGCATATCTCTATGTGCTAAAGTGTGATCGATGTCAACGCGTAGGTAATATCTCCAAGCGAAATGAAATGCCACTCAACTCTATATTAGAGGTAGAGCTGTTCGACGTCTGGGGAATCGATTTCATGGGACCGTTTCCCTCATCTTTTAATAATCAGTATATTCTATTGGCGGTGGATTATGTGTCCAAATGGGTAGAAGCCGCAGCTTTGCCCACAAATGATGCCAACATCGTTCTTCGATTCTTAAAGAAAAATATCTTCACACGATTTGAAACTCCGCGGGAAATAATAAGTGATGAGGGAACGCATTTCTGTAACAAGCAGTTCACAAAATTGTTGGTGAAGTATGGGGTTCACCATAAAATAGCAGCTGCGTATCATCCCCAAACTAATGGCCAAGCTGAGGTCTCCAATAGGGAGGTTAAGAGGATTCTGGAAAAGGTGGTCAATCTGTCACGAAAAGATTGGTCTTTACGTCTTGACGATGCTCTATGGGCATATCGTACAACATACAAGAATCCGATCGGTATGTCACCTTATCGAATGGTTTACGGAAAGGCGTGCCACCTCCCAGTCGAGTTAGAGCATAGTGCACACTGGGCCATTCGGAAGCTAAATTTTGATGAATAAGCAGCAGGTGAGAAAAGGTTACTGCAGTTGAATGAGATGGATGAACTTCGTTTCAACGCTTATGAAAACGCAAAACTATACAAGGAGAAGGTCAAAGCATGGAATGATAAGAAAATTCTCACTAAAACATTTGAACCGGGCCAACAAGTCTTGCTTTTTAACTCGAGATTGCGTTTATTTCCTGGGAAACTGAAATCACGTTGGTCAGGTCCTTTTACAGTCGTGTCTGTTGCACCACACGGTAACATCGAGATCGAAAAACCAAATTCAAATTGCCCATTCAAGGTTAACGGTCAAAGACTCAAACATTATTGGAGTGGGCCCATTGAACATCACATTACGGTCATGAACCTCTCTGACTCAGTGGAAAATTGAACACACCAGCAAAGTCGGGCCGACGACAGTAAACCAAGCGCTTATTGGGAGGCAACCCAATCATTTTCCTTTTTAATTTTAATTTTATTTTTATTTTTATTTTGATTCTTGAACTTATACGGTGTAGGGAACAAGAGCCCCGGCCTTAGCCCAATTCAGAAGCTACTGACCATTAGTGCCCCGACACTGTCTCTAAGGGCAATTATAGCGCCCCGGCGCTAGCCCCATCCACGAGCTACTGACCATTAGCGCCCCGACTCTCAATTTGTGCTACAACACAGCGCCCCGACGCTATGCACTTCATGACCTTTCTGACCTATAGCGCCCCGGCGCTGTTTCCTAGTATTTTTGGAGCGCCCCGGCGCTGCGGCTGCGTCCCAGACTCCTAATTGAACTTAAATACCGGACGGTTACAATTCTTTTCTATTTCAACTTCTCTTCTCTATTAATTCCATGCCACAAGCCTTCCTTACCTTCACAGGATAGTTGAATAGTGTTAATACCAATTTCATAATTAAGATCAGATAGATACGATCCATTGTTCTCATTTATTCCATAAATTTCATCTTTCTCATTCAATTGCAACAAGATCTAACAAGGTATGTCTTAAATTATATTTGATCTTTGGGGCAAAAAGCTATCTACGGATATGGTTGGTATGTACATATTCTACTAAATGTATATCTTTTTACACCAACATCGAAGAATGTCACTCTCCGGATCTTGATTATATTTTTACGACACATGTGTTAATTCTTAAATTGGGAGCATATGTTATTATAAATGTTTGACTGATAGGGATGCATGGCACACCCACTAGGTGTTTGATAATTTGCCTGAATCATTAATCTTGTCTACATACACACATATCACCATGTTTCGCACTATCATTCTGGACCTTCATGCTACCACAATGATTTCAATCTACTGTAGCACATAGCTATCATTACACATAGTCACTTAGAGTGGGGGGAATTACACTATTTTGATACATGCATGTCTCTTATTGCACTACATGGCAACTCTTGCGGACATTTCATGTGTGGCTTGCGTTCATTCTCGAAACTGAATAATCCCTGACTCCGATTGATACTATTGTGCATGTGTTGCATTTTTGTGTCAAGTATCATCCCCCACTAATGTAGTCAAATTCGACATATATTTTAAAGTTTGGGGGTAAAGTCAAACCTAAGATTATTCAATTTCCAATTTTATTCGATGCTAATACATAAATATGCTTGTAATTGTAGAATTTTTGTCATGGCATCCAAACGCCAACATGGTGAAGGGTCAGGGACCGCCTCAACTCCACCTCCGCGATTTGACAGCCGCCGTTTTATCAGTCATGCGGCTCAGGAAAGATACAATCGAATGGATACTCGGTTATTGGTTCCGGAGCGTGGGTTGAGACCGGATCATTCAAAGGATGGTGACATGGCAGTCATGATAGCTGAGAGGAACTGGTTCACACTTACCGAGCAGCCCGAACCAGCCGTAATAACAGTGGTGAAAGAATTTTATGCCAACGTGCCCGAACATGATCACTATACGGTATTTGTAAGGGGCAAAACAGTGGAAATTGGCGAAGAGGACTTCAATGAGTGCTATCAATTGCCAGTTGAGGATTTTCATGATGAGTATGCTGGTTTTATTAGTGATGGACCGGACTATGAGCAGATAATACGTGAACTTTGTCAGCCGGGCACCACATGGCTCGTGCATGAACGCGGAAACATGACTTTCCCGCTATCGAATCTCAGCTTATATGGGAAGGCATGGTATGCGTTCATTTACGCAAAACTCATGCCATGTACACATGTGAGTCATGTTACTCGGGAACGTGTAGTCCTTCTTTACTCAATCATCAAAGGCTATAAAATTAATGTGGGACATCTCATTTTGCAATCTGTCCTTCGAGCATCTCGTGGAAGTACCACTGGAGGGTTACCACATCCATCTCTCATCTGCGTTTTGTGTGCCAAGTTCGGTGTCAAATGGAAGTCCGACGAGATGATTCAAAAGGCCATGCCAGTGCTGGACCACAAGTTGATAAGTAGATAAAACGTGCGGATAGGTGGGGCAAATCACCCTAGGGGATTGGGTTTCATAATTCCCCAAGTTGCACCTGCACAAGACCCACCACCTCAGGCTCCACCTACTTATAGCCCATCTACAACAGCTCATCGTGGTGTGGTCCCCGAAGCTGTCCAGCGGGAGATAGTTGGCTGGTTTTACAACATGGAATCCCAGAATGTGTGCTTGTCGGAATGTCAAGATGTGATTTTCAAATTTTTAGTTGACCAATTTGCTGCACAGAATGCACTGACCGTCCAATCACATCCGGGTGTGCAACTTAGCCATTTTCCGACTGCTCCTGTTCTCCTTGTATTTCCCCCTTCCGATCAAGAGATGAGCGAGGATGATGATGCACCACGTGAAGAATAAGCTCGTCAAGGAAGTTCTCTATTTTATTTTGTTATATTTTTCGCATGAGGACATTGCTCTAGATTAGTTTGGGGGTAGTTAAGTTTTATTTTTAAATTTCTAGTTTGTTATTAGTTTGTGGATTTGGATTGTTATTGATTAGGTAATTATTGCATTTAGGATTGCATAATAATTTTGGCGTTTGCTAGTGCGTTTATTCGGGGGCCAATGATGAAATTAGAATTGCATGAACAAGCCTAGTAAGGATTGTTGAGTCAGTGATATGATTGTCTGGACATGATTTGAATCTCTATCTGTTTGACACTGATATTATAGGTTAGCACTTTGAAAAACGACCATGTTGGCTATGATAGTTTAAATGGTTAGATAATAGAGTTCTAAAGGATGATTGCTAGTGAAATGAAAAGACAAGTTGAATAGCTAGTGAAGACTGAATTTATACATAAACTCGAGTTTGGGGGAAAAATATTTGGAATATATAAGCTTTTTTTAAAAAAAAAACACCGTGGCGTGCTTGTCTAGTTTTGTGGCCTTTGTTACTTGAGCAAGTAAGCCCGAGGGGACTGTCTTTACACCTAGCGCCTTAAGGTCTTAATGGCTTGGGAGTCGTTGGTCGAAAGCTCGTTAAGGTAGCATTGAAAAGCCTAAAGGAATAAGACAATGCATAGTCATGTGGAAAAAAAAATTTAGTAATAATAATAAAGCGGGAAAAGTGCAAAATGCCCCCGTCTGAAAAAAAATATTAAGCATAAGTATTTCATGTTGACCCCTGAATTTTTGGTGATTGTTTAATTTCAGTCGAATCTAGTTTATTTGATGAACTCTTGAGTAGAACTGTATGAAATTTTTTATAAACTTTATTATTTTTCAGCGTTTTTCTTTTCATTAGTTAGCATGGTTGTTGAACACACACTCACAATATCAGTAATAACAGATTTGGATTGGTTGATTGTTGGGATATCATTGATCTGTGTTCACAAGATGTATTAGCATGTTTTTGTGATTTTTCTGAGGCCTATGGATATACGTAAGCTATTGGATGCTGGAATTATGTTCATTCAGTTAGTTGCACTTGCATGAGTTGTGTTTTTATATTGTTAGTATTGTTTTGTGTTTGTTGCTTGAGGACATGCAACGGTTTAAGTTTGGGGGTATTTGATGATTGGGTAATATACCCATGAATCGGATATACTTGGGTTTAAATTATTGTATTTTCGAGTCATTTAGGAATATTTTTACTGTGTTTATGTGTTGTATTGCAGATTCGGAAGCTGAGGAAACAAATTGGGGATTTAAGCTAATAAATGGCAAAGTTGTAATTTTTTCAGGAGATAGCGCCGGGGCGCTAGGAAATGCATTACAAATAGCGTCGGGGCGCTAAGCCGTGGCTGAGTCTGACGCGGATCGCGCACGTGAGGCAGGCTTGGACAACACTTTGACTATTAGTTTGACCTTGTTGGAGGAGTTTATGAGGAGTCTATTTGGATTAGGAGTTGTGGAGTTGGGGGAAGTAAAAAATAAATATATATATATATATATATATATATATATATATATATATATATATATATAAAGTGATTCTTTTTATTGAAGGAGGCTGAACATTGGGGAGATTAACGGAGGAAGAGGAGCAGATCTGAAAGCTGAAAAATTGGAGTTCTTCTTCTTCTTTATTCTTTGAAATTGTTAACTCATTAAGGATGATTTATCAATTATTTATAGCTTTTTTTTTTCGTCATGAACTAATTCCTTTTATTAAGATTCTAATGGAACTTATTATGGTTATGAGTTAATTATTTAATTTATTCCAATTATTTATGTTGAAGGGAATTGTTCATCTTGCTTTGTGTTTATTGATTAATTATGTGGCCAATAATTACCTTGTTACTCTAGAAGGAATTGGGAAAGGAATTCTAGGGTTAGAACTGGGCTTGGTGACATGTGACTTAGTTATTTGCAAAGTGAATAATTAGGTTTGTGAATAGAATGAGAATATCTATTTGCCGCATGTAACATAAAAGGAATTGGGTTTGTAACGAGTTTAATTCAATTATTTTGCATAGAGATATAGTAAAATTAATCTGGGTTAAATAGAAGGCAATTGATCACTCGAGAGAGGGCTTTTGGCATTTGAGAATTCCTGTTAACAATTCAGTAGATATAATTATTGGGATAATTAGATAATTGATTTAATAATCTTAATTGGGGAAATTGGAGTCTTAATTATTATTTATTTGCATTCAAATAATTATTGATTTGTTCTTTGTTTTCTTTTAGAATAATTTCTTGCTTTATTAAATTTTTTTTTTTTTAGTTTTAAAGAATCAAAATTTTCGGTTGTTTAAATAAAATTGAATTGATACAGTACTAGTAGTTGGAGTTTATTAATTGGAATTCTCTGAGGGATCGACACTCTAATTTATCATTATATTACTTGTTGACCGTGTATACTTGCAAGTATTCATTGATTGCGAAATCAATCAACAATATACGCCCAAGAGAGCAGCTGTGCCTCAACTGTACTTCATTCTAGCACAGCTGTACTGGAACTCAGGTTCAGCTTCTGCAGACTCTCAACAGACTTCAAATCTTCATAACTTCTTCATTTTAAGTAGGAATTAGTTAGTTTTTGACTCTATGAACTCGTTAAAATCTGAACTACTCATCTAAATAATAATTATAACATTTTATAAACTTTAACAAATTATTTTAAGGGTTTCAATTCAGTGTTCATGCTATATTTTTGTGTTTTAAACATATTTAGCGAATTCATTCACTACGAATTCGTTTCTCAACCAAATTGATTCATTCAACTTGTGCTCTTTTCATTTTTGAACGTATTATCAACATCTACTATCAATTTAAACATTACTACATGATTTCCTAGCCAATTTTAGCCTCAAAGTAGACCAAAACATACATATTACTATAAAACTCCAATTTTTCCTCCTTAGACATGTTTTCATGAATTTAATGTTAGGTTTGTAAGATTCATGAACACAATCAAATTGCATCAAAGTAAAGCGAAAACATGGTAAAATAGAGTTTTAAAATTTTACAAATCATATACCCAGATCATCCTTTATGCATAATTATTAATTAAACGAAGAGATGAAGAACAATAATTATACCCTTGAAGATTCGAGCTTCCTCAGGTACAAGTTCACCTCCAATCCTTTTCGTGTTCAACTTGAATCCACCGGGTTTGATTCCTTCCTTTGATCAATGTTAGCCACACAAGTGTTTGGCCTCTAAAGGTGATCCACCAAGGAAGAAGAAAGATTCAAAAAGATGGGTGTTTGGTAAAACCCTAGTTTTTCTATCTCTTATAGAAAAAGGTGTACTCTCCAACAATTGGAATCACGTCTCACGTACACAGATATCTGATATAAGACTCATCTTATAAAGATATTAGTTAACCTATTTTAATATAATTAAAATAGGGCATTATTTAATTAATTAAACTCCTTTAATTAATTAGGCTCCCTAATCTTATTAGGGATAATTAATTAAATTCTTTTAATTAATTTGCCTCCTAATCTTATTAGGAATAAATGAGAGTACTAATACTAAATTAATTCACAAACTCCTTGAGAAATTAAAATTGTGACACCCCCAAATCCAGGTTAACCGACTCCCGAGTTTGGTGTTCACGATCCACAATATAATAACATCTAACTACCCATTCATATATAAATAGTAATACATAACTCATTAACAGATATTGTTAATACATAAGTCCTAGGCCCTTTAACCTTAACATTACAAACTTACCCTATAGATATACAAAAAGGGTTCACAACATAACATAATCATAATGCTATTCATAACTAATTTATTATAATGCCTTTGTCATTGTCCTTCACAGCACCTCCTGCCACTTCGTCCCTAGCTAAAAAGTTTTATTTAACAAGGGTGAGCAACAAATTTACCCCGCAAGTTAAGACATATAATAAATGTATAAGAATCAATAAGAACATACTATCTATCTTGATAGAATGAAACCAAAGTTTGGGGAACTTTGAAATAGCTGAACAAGTCGTTAATCAATAACAAATTTTCTCGTAATCTATGCAACACTATAATTTGATAATAAAAGAGTACAACGCTTTCAAAGTTTCTACGATATTCTATTGAATAATCAAGAATAAATTCTACGCATTAACAAAGTAGAATGTTTTCCAGAGTTATGCTGAGTGATCCATTGGATCTTGAACTTTTCTTCTCTAGTAACTATTAAAGATTGGACGTTGATATACCCAGGTGTATCAGATAACCAGAAAGATTAAATTATACCCCTCTGTAAGTATAACAAGTGATCAGCTTTATTATACCCTATATTATGCATAATATTTAGAAAGCGCGCAATGGCCGAATATACGACCAAAAACTCTACCCCTTTTTATAATAAAAGGTTGTTCTTCTCAGTCTTTGAATCAGAATTTGATTTAATAATGAAATATGATGATTTCAAAATCAAATCACTTCTCTTCTCGAAATTATCAAATTTACTTTCTTGATCTAGCCGAAACAATTGGCATCGATCTATCAATAATAATTGAATTCTATTATCTTGTCTTCTCTTCTCGAACTCACCAAGTTTTAACAAATATTTGTCCAGCCAGAATAATTGGCTAAAACATTTCTCAACACAATTATACAATTGACAGGAATTATCTGTACTACGGATGTGAATATCCAATAACAATTATTCTTCAAGTATATTTTCAGAATTACTAATTCAGTTTGAATTAATAAATATGCACTAACTACGAATAATCAACAATAAATTCTCAGACGTGGTCTAATCGACAATAATTAACCACCATAAATATTGAACAAAAATAACTCAAGGTTGAGTTAAAGAAACTTGCCTTTTCCGTTGATTACTGCTACACAATATACTTATCTACTTTCGAAAGACCTATAACCAATAATATCGGTCTCACAATTAGCACAATAATTTATAACACGCAACATTGTAATTTACAGTTAATCTTTCTCCTAGGCACATTACCACATAGCCACATCAGTGTTTATAACCTATATAAACACTTAACAAGTCTAACTAGTTCAGTCTGGTTGGACTTCGGTCTCATCTCGGTGTTCTGGTCACCCTATCCGACAATTAGCACATTTATTGTCAATTAATCTTGGTCTCTAAGCTTCAATATTATAATAGATAAGTCAAATATCATTTATAATATTTTTCAGAAGCCTTTAATAATATTTAAACAATTATTATAATTTATAATAATTTTTCAAACACTTGAATCATTTTTAAATTATTTAATTATCAAATAATCTTATCATCATTAATATTTAATAATATAAAAATATTAATAACATACTTGTTAAAATATTAAAGTTATTATTAATAACTTAAAATATTTTTAAATCATCAATATTCTACTTAAATGATTTTAAAATCATTTTTAAACCATCACCATGAATTTATCATCAAAATATTAAAAGTTATTAATTATAACTTAAAATATTTTTAAATCATTTTTTTTCATTTTTAAATGATTTTTAAATTAAAAAAATTATTTTTCTATCATTTATTTAATTTAATAATTAAATAAATATAATATCATTAATAATAATTTATTAATGAGAATTCTCTAAAAATATTGAAAATTATATTTAATAATTTAAAATATTTTATTACACTTTATTCTAATTTAAAATGATTTTTAAATCAATAAAATCATTTTAACTTATTTATTTAATATAATAATTAAATAAATCTAATATCATTAATATTAAATTATTAATAAAAATTCTCCAAAAATATTAAAAGTTATATTTTATAACTGAAAATATTTTTAAATACATTATTCTTATTTAAAATGATTTTTCATAATATTAAATCATTTTTATCTAATTTATTTAACGTACTAATTAAATAAATTAATTATCATTTTTATTCAAATAATTATAATTATTAATGAAAAATATTCCAAATAGTCAGAAATTATTTTTTATAATTTAAACTAATTTTTAAAACCAGTTTTGGTAATTTTTATAATTTATTTCTATTTTTAAATAATTTTCAGAAAATTTGAAAATAAAATAATTAAAACCGTCGCTAAAGCCCTTTAGCGACACTTTCTGTCATCTTAGGTGTTCTTGAGCTCAAGAACACTGTCAGACCCGAGTTCAAGAGTCATGGTTTGACCGGCTTTAAATCACCAATTAAAAATGTTTCTGGGAAATCTTAAGCCTCAATCTTGTAGTCATTATACAACACTACAACTAGCAACCAATATCTAGGTCAAACCACAAACACACAAGGAGATCTGGGCTTGCAAATATGTTGTCAGAGCATTCCTGGGTTTTCCAGAAACTTAGGTAGTTGACCAGTCACTTTCATGCTCCATTTAATCTAGGTTCCAGTCATGATTTATGTGTTATTATGATTCAAATCTGTAGTTCTTGTGTCAAGGAACAACACTACAACAATAGATCGAATAAACAACAACAAAATTACAAGTTACAGCTTGGTCAAAGGCTGTCAAAAACTTAGTTCATAGAGTTTATGGAAATTCCCAGAAAGTGCATCCGTGATCAAATGGTCTAGTTTGACCATTCATTACAACCATCTTATGTGTTGTTTAAGAGATCTACTAGCATGGATCTAGAGTCCACATAACCAGCTACAAATATGTTATAACAACAACATCATAACACTAAAAACCTGACAGATCTGGACTTTACAAAACATTGTCAGACTCAGTTTTTAAATTAATGGGTTGCCCAGATTTGGCCCGGTCATGCCCGGTCAATGGGTTTTGACCGTTAATAACAACAAATCTAGACATTTAATGGCTGTAAATCCACTTCCAGATCAAAGACAACATGACAAGCTATAGATCCAAAACTTAAAACAACACAAAACATTAATAGAAAAGGATTTACAGCCCCTGGCATTTCGTTGTCAGACTACCTTTAGAGCTCAAGAACAGTTTTGAAAAATCATTATTTTAAAGAATTTTGATGCTATGGATCCATGATGGATCAACATAGATCAACTAAAAACATCTTTTAACACAAATATAAACACTCTAACACAAATATTTTCTTAACAATAAGGATCAAAAAATTAAATTAGTTTTATACCTTTTAGCTTTAAATTCTTGATCTTGATCTTCCTAACTGATCTTGGTTGATCAAGGGGCTGTTTTTAGGACTGAGTAACTTGTATAATTCGGAGGTTTTGTGTGAGAGAGAGAGAGTTGGTGAGAGCTTTATATAAAAATAAGCAAAATATGAGAACTTTCTCTCTCTAATTCTATATATATTGCTTAGATGCATGAATGATCTGATGTTGCTGTCAAAGGGAGGTTATTTTGCTGATATTTTAATGTCACAAAGTCAAGCAATTAAGTCACCAACTAAAGGTCTTACCAAATTTACAAGTTAACTCATTAAAAATGTAAAAAGGGTATTTTAGTCATTGTCCTTGTAATTTTAATGGCTTGATTGACAATTGCCCAAACGCTTAGGGTTTAACCCTAAGGTTCTAATCCTTAGGTTTAAAACTTTAGTTTCTAGGATTGTTTTCTAATTAAGGTTTTCAAATTAGAAAATTAAGATTTTAAAACTATAATTAGGGTTTTCTAATTAAATTAGGTTTTCCTAATCATATTAACGTTTAATAAACACATTAAGCTTACCAATTAGGATTAGGGTTTCCTAATTAGGGTTTAGGAATCTCAAATTTAGAATTAGGGTTTCCTGTCATACAATTAGGGTTTCTAACTACGCGTTAGAGTTTTTAATCCTGATATTTGGGTTTCTAATCTCTTATTAGTTTTATTAATTTTAAACCTTATCCGATCAATTATTAATCAAAATCTCTTTACAGTACAAACACGTGCATATTAATATAATTATTTTAATTATATTTTCTATCGAATCCCTATCCAGAATTAGGGTTAGGGTTTCTAAAGCTGTTAAGCACAACCCTACTCTAATTTGTCAGTCAATACACAAATTGACTAATTTCTGAGACTCGTATCACAGATACGCAGTACAATTTTAACAGTCAATATTAATATTAAATAATAATAATAAAAATTTATTCATTAAATTTGAATTATTCGAAATCCCTGGTTATCACATTCACCCCTCCTTAAAAGGATTCCATCCTCAAAATCACCGCTTTCTTATTCTCTACAATCTTTTAAAGTTATATAATCAATTCATTATTATCAACACAATATTAATTTGTGTCTTAAATTCTAACCTATGACTTGGATCCATAAAAGAAAATAATTCACAGCAATATCAAACCAAGATTACTCGCGTAATTTAAATTTCTAAACGATACCAACCTGTTGCCACCTCCAAAGTAGCCACTGTATCCTGCGCCGTCATGTTGAATGTACAAGACGTAGGTCTTCCTGGCTGTGCAGGTCCTCAAATCGCCAAGGTTCCGCTACCAGGTCCCTTGTTGACACTTTCCTTCCGCATTCCTCTTTGGACAGTTCTGAACCAGATGATCAGTCGATCCGCATGCAAAGCAACCTTGTATCTTCTTCATATTGGGACAATTGGGTGACATGTGTCCCTCTTTCCCGCAGTTGTAACAAACTCCTTTCTTCTTTAGACATACTCCTGAATGATTCTTTCCTTAGGTAGCATATGGCTCTCCTCCTTTCTTATTCCCTTCTGTCTTGTTACCCGACTGGGTATACTCGCTCCACTTTCTCTTGTTAGGGTTACTACCACCACTTCTAACTCCATCATTTGTCTTCTTCTTTTTCTCTTAGTGAAATCGAGATGCAGCTTCGCTCCCTCCTTTAGTAATTAACGCTTTTTCCATTAAAGCTGCAAACGTATTGATCTGCAATACTGCTACTTTATTGTATATCCCCAGCTTCAGTATATTCTCGAATCTACTAGCTTTTCTCGCCTTTGTGTCCACCCGATGAGGTACAAATCTCGCCAACTCATTGAATTTGGTAGCATATTCTGAAACAGACATATTCTCCTGGTTCAGTTCTAAGAACTTAACTTCCATCCGAGCTTGCATACTCGACGAAAAGTAGTTCTCAAAGAACAACTCCTTGAATGTTGTCCAAGTTACTACCGTTGTACCAGCTCTCGCCTGATTAGTCTCCCACCAGTAATTGGCTTATCCTTTCATCAGATATGCTGCAAAAGCTGTCTTTTGCTCTTCCGCCACACGCGCAATAACGAATGCTTTTTCCATCTCCTTCAACCAAGTTTGGGCTTCAATAGGATCTGTGGTTCCCTTGAATTTTGGTAGTCCTACCGCTTTAAAGTCTTTGAAGTTAGCCAATCTATCGGCTAGCTGATATCTCGCTCTTCCTTTTGCAGCTGGAGCTCTATTTCCCATAGCTTGGGCCAACATATCTATGAAATTCTACATCGGGTCAGCTTGACCTCATTCATTATTCACTGGCTACTTTTCTCTTTGATTTCGATTCTGTCGTCTAGACGGCATGATCTGATTTAAATAAAAATCTTACATTAATTCTCTTTCTCTATACAAATTCTTAACACAATAAGAATCCAACACATATTTCTCATATAATCGCATATTTATTCAAATAGCACATAGTACATATAGTACTTAACATATACAACTATCCTTTTTCATAAATATTAGGATTTAACACATAACGTTTTACAAAAAGTTTCAATTCTCTAACTTTACACAAAAAGTTTAACTTCTCCATTCACACATAGCTATTCCCAATTCGTCAAATTTACCACACTTATGGGTTCAGGAACTTGCCACAATTATATGAGTGTATGAACTTATCCTAGTTAGACCTTTGATGTCTATTCGCTGAGGGGTTCAAAACATTTCATTTAATTATGAGTCATGAACTTACCATAAGTATGAGTTTTAAGAACACATAATTTAATCTTAATCTTATATTAATATAGAAAATAAAAATTTTATTCATACAAACATATATATATTTACATATGTTTACACCTCGTTCTCGACATTACAAACGTTAATATCATACCCTACTATCAAAAGATACTACTACTTATATCTAAGTTGTCTACCGACCACTCCCTTCACCAGTCTTCTTCTTGTTGGGACACTTATTGAATCCGTGACCCGTTCTACCACATAAGAAACACTTCCTCATATTCAGCTTAGGATAATGTAGAGAAATATGTCCTTCCTGGAACTTCTGCAGATACTTGATCCTGTCCTTCAACTTTTATATTATTCTCTTTTTCCACTTTAGCTTCGTTAGACTCCGCCTCCTCATCACCACTCAGATATATCTCAGGTTAATCGTCATGATCACTCCCAAGATTAACCATAGGTTCATCTTTCCCCAGTTATTTAACTGACTCAGTTTGTGCTGGCACCTCGGCTACTGGCACTCGTGCAACAACCGCTAGCATCTTTGTACACATTTTATCTTCTCCAGACATCTTACAATCAGTTTAAATAACTTGATTAGTACAAACTTCTCACACTATGTGTCCACATATCTCACTATCGATATGCTTTGGCAATCCCTCACTTAGTACTCTAAATGAGTATTCTTTATCTCGCTTATAGTTATAATCCTAGGGATTCCCCCCATCCCACTTAAGGTTTTTAACCTATAGCTCTGATACCAACCTGTGACACCCCCAAATCCGGGTTACCTGACTCCTGAGTTTGGTGTTCACGATCCACAATATAATAACATCTAACTACCCATTCATATAGAAATAGTAATACATAAGTCATTAATAGATATTGTTAATACATAAGTCCCAAGTCTTCTAACCTTAACCTTACAAACATACCCTTTAAATATACAAAAAGGGTTCACAACATAACATAATAATAATGCTATTCATAACTAATTTATTACAATGCCTTTGCCCTTGTCCTTCACAGCATCTCCTGCCACTTCGTCCCTAGCTGAAAAGTTTTATTTAGCAAGGGTGAGCAACAAATTTGCCCCGCAAGTTAAGACATACAACAAATGTATAAGAATCAATAAGAACAGACTATCTATTTTGACAGAATGAAACCAAAGTTTGGGGAACTTTGAAATAGCTGAACAAGTCGTTAATGCAACACTATAATTTGATAATGAAAGAGTACAACGCTTTCAAAGTTTCTATGATATTCTATTGAATAATCAAGAATCAATTCTACGCATTAACAAAGTGGAATGTTTTCCAAATTTATACTAAGCGATCCATTGGATCTTGAACTTTTCTTCTCGCGTAACTATCAAAGATTGAACTTTGATATACCTAGGTGTATCAGATAACTATAAAGATTAAATCATACCCCTCTGCAAGTATAACAAGTAATCAGCTTTATTATACCCTATATTATGCATAATATTTAGAAAGCGCGCAATGGCCGAATATACGACCAAAAATTCTACCCCTTTTATAATAAAATGTTGTTCTTCTCAGTCTTTGAATCAGAATTTGATTTAATAATGAAATACGATGATTTCGAAATCTAATCACTTATCTTTTCTTCTCTTCTCGAACTTATCAAATTTATTTTCTTGATCTAGCCGAAACAATTAGCATCAATCTATCAATAATAATTGAATTCTATTATCTTGTTTTCTCTTCTCGAACTCACCAAGTTTTAACAAATATTTGTCCAACCATAATAATTTGGTAAAACATTTCTTAACACAATTATACAATAGACATGAATTGTCTGTACTATTTACAATCATTAATAGCTTCTACGGATGTGAATATCCAATAACAATTATTCTTCAAGTATATTTTCAGAATTACTAATTTAATTTGTATTAATAAACATGCACTAACTACGAATAATCAACAATAAATTCTCAAACGTGGTCTAATCGACAATAATTAACCACCATAAATATTGAACAAAAATAACTTAAGGTTGAGTTAAAGAAACTTTCCTTCTCCATTGATTACTGCTACACAATATACTTATCTACTTTAGAAAGACCTATAACCAATAATATCGGTCTGACAATTAGCACAATAGTTCATAACAAGTAATATTGTAATTTATAGTTAATCTTTCTCCTAGGCACATTACCACATAGCCACATCAGTGTTTATAACCTATATAAACACTTAACAAGTCTAACTAGTTCAGTCTGGTTGGACTTCGGTCTCATCTCGTTGTTCTGGTCACCCTATCCGATAATTAACACATTTATTGTCAATTAATCTTGGTCTCTAAGCTTTAATATTATAGTAGATAAGTCAAATATCATTTATAATATTTTTCGGAAGCCTTTAATAATATTTAAACAATTATTATAATTTAAAATAATTTTTCAAACATTGTAATCATTTTTAAATCATTTAATTATCAAATAATCTTATCATCATTAATATTTAATAATATAAAAATATTAATAACATACTTGTCAAAATATTAAAGTTATTATTAATAACTCAAAATATTTTTAAATCATCAATATTCTACTTAAATGATTTTAAAATCATTTTTAAACCATCATCATGAATTTATCATCAAAATATTAAAAGTTATTAATTATAACTTAAAATATTTTAAAATCATTTTTCTCATTTTTAAATAATTTTTAAATTAATAAAATCATTTTTCTATCATTATTTAATTTAATAATTAAATAAATCTAATATAATTAATATTAATTTATTAATGAGAATTCTCCAAAAATTTTGAAAATTATATTTTATAATTTAAAATATTTTCTAACACTTTATTCTAATTTAAAATTATTTTTAAATCAATAAAATCATTTTTAACTTATTTATTTAACACAATAATTAAATAAATCTAATATCATTAATATTAAATTATTAATAAAAATTCTCCAAAAATATTAAAAGTTATATTTTATAACTCAAAATATTTTTAAATATATTATTCTTATTTAAAATGATTTTTCACAATATTAAATTATTTTTCTCTAATTTATTTATTGTAATAATTAAATAAATTAAATATCATTTTTATTCAAATAATTATAATTATTAATGAAAAATATTCCAAATAGTCAGAAATTATTTTTCACAATTTAAAATAATTTTTAAAACCAGTTTTGGTAATTTTTATAATTTATTTCTATTTTTAAATAATTTTCAAAAAATCAAAAAATTAAAATAATTAAAACAGTCGCTAAAGCCCTTTAGCGACACTTTCTGTCATCTTAGGTGTTCTTGAGCTCAAGAACACTGTCAGACCCGAGTTCAAGAGTCATGGTTTGACCGGCTTTAAATCACCAATTAAAAATGTTTCTGGGAAATCTTAAGCCTCAATCTTGTAGTCATTATACAACACTACAACTAGCAACCAATATCTAGGTCAAACAACAAACACACAAGGAGATCTGGGCTTGCAAATATGTTGTCAGAGCATTCCTGGGTTTTCCAGAAACTTAGGTAGTCGACCAGTCACTTTCATGCTCCATTTAATCTAGGTTCCAATCATGATTTATGTGTTATTATGATTCAAATCTGTAGTTCTTGTGTCAAGGAACAACACTACAACAATAGATCGAATAAACAACAACAAAATTACAAGTTACAGCTTGGTCAAAGGCTGTCAAAAACTTAGTTCATAGAGTTTCTGGAAATTCCAAGAAAGTGCATCCGTGATCAAATGGTCTAGTTTGACCATTCATTACAACCATCTTATGTGTTGTTTAAGAGATCTCCTAGCATGGATCTAGAGTCCATATAACCAGCTACAAATATGTTACAACAACAACATCATAACACTAAAAACCTGACAAATCTGGACGTTACAAAACATTGTCAGACTCAATTTTTAAATTTTTGGGTTGCCCAGATTTGGCCCGGTCATGCCTGGTCAATTGGTCAATGGGTTTTGACCGTTTATAATAACAAATCTAGACATTTAATGGCTGTAAATCCACTTCCAGATCAAAGACAACATGACAAGATACAGATCCAAAACTTAAAACAACATAAAACATTAACAGACAAGGATTTACAGCCCCTGACATTTCGTTGTCAGACTACCTTTAGAGCTCAAGAACAGTTATGAAAAATCATTATTTTAAAGCATTTTGATGCTATGGATCAACATAGATTAACAAAAAACATCTTTTAACACAAATATAAACACTTAAACACAAAATTTTTCTTAAAATAAGGATCAAAAAATCAAATTAGGTTTATACTTTTTAGCTTTAAATTCTTGATCTTGATCTTCCTAACTGATCTTGGTTGATCAAGGGGCTATTTTTAGGACTGAGTAACTTGTATAATTCGGAGGTTTTGTAAGAGAGAGAGTTGGTGAGAGCTTTATATGAAAATAAGCAAAATATTGGAACTTTCTCTCTCAAATTCTATATATATTGCTTAGATGCATGAATGATCTGATGTTGCAGTCAAAAGGAGGTTAATTTGCTGCTATTTTAATGTCACAAAGTCAAGCAATTAGGTCACCAACTAAAGGTCTTGCCAAATTTACAAGTTAACTCATTAAAAATGTAAAAAAGGTATTTTAGTCATTGTCCTTGTAATTTTAATGGCTTGATTGACAATTTCCCTAACCCTTAGGGTTTAACCCTAAGGTTCTAATCCTTAGGTTTAAAACTTTAGTTTCTAGGATTGTTTTCTAATTAGGGTTTTTAAATTAGAAAATTAAGATTTTAAAACTATAATTAGGGTTTCCTAAATAAATTAGGTTTTCCTAATCATATTAACGTTTAATAAACACATTAAGCTTACCAATTAGGATTAGGGTGTTTAGGAATCCCGAATTTAGAATTAGGATTTCCCGTCATACAATTAGGGTTTCTAACTACACGTTAGAGTTTCTAATCCTGAGATTAGGGTTTCTAATCTCTTATTAAGTTTATTAATTTTAAACCTTATCTGATCAATTATTAATCAAAATCTCTTTACAGTACAAACACATACATATTAATATAATTATTTTAATTATACTTTCTATCGAATCCCTATCTAGAATTAGGGTTAGGGTTTCTAAAGCTGTTAAGCACAACCCTACTATAATTTCTCAGTCAATACACAAATTGACTAATTCCCGAGACTCGTATCATAGATACGCAGTACAATATTAACAGTCAATATTAATATTTAATAATAATAATAAAAATTATTCATAAAATTTGGATTATTCAAAATGACGGGTTATCACAAAATTAATAATAATTGTAATAATATTAATATGACTCCTCTTATTAATTTATATTTAATATTTTTAAAATATTAAATAATAAATATTTAGCTATTTAACTTATTCTATCACCATAGATTAAATTAAATATACTTAACCTATTATTACGATTATGCCATTAACTTCTTAAATAATTATTATTCCTTTTATGGTGTGACCATTTAAGTTTTTCATATTAAACCGGTTGTGAATAAATCAATAAGAACAATTATAATCTTATTTAAATAAATAAATTAAACTATTAATTCATTTAAATAAATAATATTTATTCTACAATATGGATAAGCCTCCCTAGCGATTAACGACTTTTCAGATAATATAGATTTCAACATTAATTATAAAAGAACTTTTGAGTAAATAGTTACCGTACAATTCAATCATTCCACCATACAATGTCCCAATTAAATATAAGACATAGAATTACTGCCAAGTCTTATTTTATTTAATTATATGTATTTCGATTCTTAAATGCACAACTCCAAATAATGCAAATTAGAAATTCCTTTCTAATTTCATTCTGGCTTGGCTATGGACTACTGGGTTGTCATTTATCGAATCATATAGGACATTTATCTTCTTTTACTAGGAGCGGTAGATTCTTTATTGATCATACATTATCTCCATGTACAACTTATTATACCCAAGCATACCCTTTGATATATCCTAAGGATCTTAAGAAATAAGTCAAAGTATAATTCATCATACATAAGATACTATGATGATCTCAAGTCCAAGGATTACTTGTACTACTATCACTACAGGAATTCCTATTTACAGACAAGTAAAACTCCATTAAGTATTCCTAAGCGAGCTACGTTCAGTGTACTTATTCTCCAATAAGCACCTACATACTTACTTTAGTGTCTCCACACAAATAATCATGAGATCAATCATCATCTAATGAGCAAGCAACGTATGTACCAATATATCCGAATTCACTAATCCTCAATTTAGTAATCCAACGATTGGGAACTATTTTAGTGTTAAGCTTTCTAATAATTTAGATCTTTTTAGAATGATCATCATCACTATTCTAAAAGCATTGCTTAAAACTATGGATTTATCACATATTATAAAATAGCATCATGTAGATAATTAAAAGCCTTTAATAAATTAATACTTTTTATTAATAAATGAATAAGATTATTACAAAGTATATGCTTTATCATTAAACATGATTGGCTTGTGTGCATACTACTTTCAATCTCCCACTTACACTAAAGTTAATCAATATGGCATCTCATACCCTTCTTCTCTAAGTGATGATTATCCTGCTTTTGGATATACTTCAGTAAATGAATATGTAATGTTGTTCTCGAGAGTCCACTATCTCTATAGTGATTTTCCATCTTTCAATGATTCCTATAATCAAATGAAGGTGCCACAACACATGTTTAGATCCAAGATGATACTTAGGAACTATTCCAAGTTATGTAATGAACTTTTTATCTAAACAATCAACTTACAGCTTCATTTAGAGGTATATACTTTGTATTTATCACTAAATCAGCAACTCTTTGCTGTTTGGAACTCTTTCAATTCACTGCACCACCATTCAAAGTAACACCTTACCCTAAAGTGGATTTGTTGTTGTCTTGGTCAGTTTGAAAAACTTAAGTCTGTTAAGCCCTCTAGTTTTAATTTAGACCCATCATGAATATGATCACATCCTTAGTACTGGTTAAGTACTTAAAGATGATTTTCTGTTATAACCTGGGATTTTGAATAATCCAATTTTTTTCGAATATTTTTTTTATTTAATATTAATATTGTGTTGTGTATTTGTGATACGAGTCTTGGGATGGAGTCAATTTGTGTATTGACTGAGAAAATAAGAGTAGAGTTGTGCTTAACAGATTTAGAAATCTTAACCCTAAGTCTGGATAGGGATTCGATAGAAAATACAATTAAAATAATTGTATTGATGAGTACGTGTTTGCATTATATAAAACCTTTGATCAATGATAAATCGGATAGGGTATAGATTTAGTAAACCGTAATATGAGATTAGAAACCCTAATCTAAGATATAGAAACCCTAACGCACAGTTAGGAACTCTAATTTTAAATTCGAGAATCCTAAACCATAATTAGGAAACCTTAATCCTAATTAGCAAGACTAATGTGATTAGTAACCTTTAATATAATTAGAAAATCCTAATTATACTTTAGAAATATTAATTTCTATTTAAAACCCTAATTATATTTTTGAAATTTTAATTTTCTATTTTAGAAACCGTAATTATAAAATCCTAGAATCTAATGTTGTAAAACCTAAGGATTAGAACCTTAGGGTTAAACCCTAAGAGTTTGGACAATTGCCTAGATTGCCATTAAAATTACATGTTCAATGACCAAAATGCCCTTTTTGAATTTCTTTAAATGGTAACTTGTAAATCTTGCCAAATTAAGAGTTGGTGACCAACTATTGTTGACATTATGAGTTATTTATCAACAACTCAGCCAATTATTGCTAGCAATCTCAACTATATGCATTGCATCTAAAGATAATAAGAGATAAGAAAGAGAAAGTCACTGAACTTGGTCATTTTTTTCACAAGCTCTCAACAACTCTTTCTGTCTCCAAACCTCCGAAATATCTAAGTAGATCAGTCCCTAAAACAGCCCCTTGATCATCAAGATCAGTCTAGTATAGCAAGGATCAAAGATTAAACTAGAAGGTATAAAACCCTTACTCACTTTTTGATCTTGTGTGCTAAGAAAAAATTTGTCTTTATGTGTTTAGATTTGTGCTAAGGGATATTTTATGATGATCTATGATGATCTATCATAGATCCATATCATCAAAGTGGGTAAAAATGAAGTTTTTCAAAAACTATCCAAGAACACAAAAAGTGGTCTGATTACCAAATGTCAGTGGCTCTAGATCTTTCTGTGTTTATGATTTTTCTTATTTTAAGTGTTAAATCCATAGTCTGACATGAGGCCTTTGATCTGGAAGTGGAATCACAGCCATTCCATTTCCAGATTGTAAGTTCTTAACGGTCAAAACCCATTGACCGAGCTTGACCGGGTGATTTTTAGGTATCCCAGAAATCCTAAACCAGCGTCTGACAAGCTTTTGTAGCGTCCAGATCTGTCAGGTATGTTGTTGTTTGTTGATATTGTTGCAACCAATGTGTAGCTTGTTATATGGACTCTAGATACATGGCTTTAGATCGTTTAAATAATCATGAAATCGATCAGAGTGGATGGTCAAACTAGCCCATTTAGTCACGGATGAAGTTTTTGGAATTTCTAGAAACTGTTAGTATGAATTTTCTGACAATGTTTGACCGAACTAAATCTAGTTAATGTGTTAGATTTGGACTGAGATGAGGATAGGTTATTGTTCCTTGTCGTGTGTACTAGAGATGTGGACCAAGAACATATCTAATTGATGGTGAAAACACCTTATTAATCGAAGTAGAAAATGGCACCATCTAACTACCTGGGTTTCTGGGTTACCCAGAAAACCCAAGAACACTCTGACAGTGAGTTTGAGGGCTCGGATCTTGCATCTGAGTTATTGTATGACCAAAGTTGGTGGTTGATTATTGTAGTACTACACGTATACTACAAGATTGATGCACAAAGTAGCCCAGAAACACAATGGATTGAAAATTATGAACGGTCAAATGAGACTGACTGTCAATGTTCTTGAGCCCCAAGAACACCTACAGCGACAGAAAGTGTCGCTGTAGGCTATGGCGACGGTTTATTTAATTTCTATCTTTTGATTTTTCAAAATTTGATTAAAAATAAAAAATAAATTCTAAAAATTATAAAAATGGTTTTAAAAATTATTTTAAATTATGAAAATTAACTTTTAATAATTTGGGATATTTTTCATTAATATTTATAATTATTTGAATATTAATGATATTTAATTTATTTAATTAGTATATTAAATAAATTAGAAAAAAATAATTTTAATATTATAAAAATCATTTTAAATAAGAATAAAGTGTTTAAAAATATTTTGAGTTATAAAATGTAACTTTTAATATTTTTGGAGAATTTTCATTAATAATTTAATATTAATGATATTAGATTTATTTAATTATTGTATTAAATAAATGATGGAAAATGATTTTATTGATTTAAAAATTATTTAAAAATGAGAAAATTAATTTAAAAATATTTTAAGTTATAATTAATGACTTTTAATATTTTTATGATAAATTCATTAATATTTAAATATTAATGGTAATGATTTAAAAATGATTTTAAAATTCATTTAAGTAGAATATTGATGATTTAAAAATATTCTAAGTTATTAATAATAACTTTAATAATTTGACAAGTATGTCATTAATATTTTTATATTATTAAATATTAATGATGACAAGATTATTTGATATTTAAATCATTTAAAAATTATTCTAGTGCTTGAAAAATTATTATAAAATATAATAATTATTAGAAAATTATTAAAAGCTTCCGAAAAATATTATGAATGATATTTGACTTATCTAAAATAATATTGAAGCTTTGAGACTGAGTTTAATTGGCAATAAAGGTGATTAATTGTCGGATAGGGTGAATAGGACACCGAGATGAGACCGAAGTCCAACCAGACCGAACTAGTTAGACTTGATAAGTGTTTATATAGGTTATAAACATTGATGTGGCTATGTGATAATGTGCCTAGGAGAAAGATTGACTATAAATTATAGTGATACGTGTTATGATTTATTATTCTAATTGTGAGACCGATATTGTGATTATAGGTCTTGTGAACGCATATAAATATATTGTGTAGCTGTAATCAACGCAGAAGGAAAGTTTCATAACTCAACCTTGAGTTATATCTTTTAAATAATATGGTGGTTAATTATTGTTGATTAGACCACGTTTGAGAATTATTGTTGATTATTCGCAATTAGTGCATCTTTATTAATGCAAATTGAATTAGTAATTCTGAGAATATACTTGGAAAATATCTGTTGTTGGATACTTACATCTGTAGAAGCTATTATTGATAGTACAGATAATTCCTGTCTATTAACGAATTGAGTTGAGAAATATCTTAGCTAGTTGTTTTGGCTAGACGAACTTTTACTGAACTTAATAGGTTCGAGAAGAGAATTCAATTATTATTGACAGATCGATGCAAATTATTTCGGCTAGATCAAGAAAGTGATTAGATATTGAAATCATTATATTTCGTTGTTATAAATTAAACTCTGATTATAATACTGAGAAGAACATCCTTTTATACAAAGGGAACATTTCTGGTCGTATATTTGGCTTTTGCGCGTGTGTAAGTATTATGCATAATATATGGTACAAAGAGTTGGCCGCTCTAAGTACTTGCAGAGGGGTATAATTTAATCTATATGGTTATCTAATACACCTGTGTATATCAAAGTCAAATCTTTAACAGTTACTCGAGAAGAGAAGTTCAAGATCCAACGGATCGCTCAACATAAATTTAAAAAACATTCCACTTTGTTATTGCGTAGACTTGATTCTTGATTATTCATTAGAATAGTGTAGAAACTTTGAAAGCGTTGTACTCTTTCATTATCAGATTATTGTGTTGCATAGAATACGAGAAGACTTGTTAGTTATTAAAGATTGGTTCAGCTATTTCAAAGTTCCCTGAACTTTGGTGTTATTCTATCAAATTAGATAATCTGTTATTATTGATTCTTATATATTCATTGTATTTCTTAACTTGCGGGACAAACTTGTTGCTTACCTTTGCTAAATAAAATATTTCAGCTAGGAACGAAGAGGCCAACGGGTCTAAGAAGAACAAAGGCAAAGGCATAATGCTGGAGTAGTATATGATGAACATTATTATTATGATGTATTTGTAAACCCTTTTTGTATATCTAAAGGGTATGTTTGTAATGTTAAGGTTAGGTAACCTGGGACGAATGCATTAATAACATCTATTAATGTTATATGTATTGCTATTTATAAATGATAGGGTGGTTAGATGTTATTTATATTATGGATCGTGAGCACCAAACTCGGGGGTCAGGTAATCGGGATTTGGGCCATCACAGGTTGGTAACAAAGCTGTAGGTTATAAACCTTAAGTGGGGTGGGAAAACCCTAGGATTATAACCATAAGCAAAATATAGAATACTCATTTAGAGTACTAGGTGGGGGATTGCCGAATTGCATCAATAGTGAGATATGTGGACACTTAGTGTGAAAATTCCGTACTGGTGAAGTACTAATCATGTTGTTTAAAATGATTGTAGGATGTCAGTAGAAGATGAAATGAGTACGGAGATGCTAGCGGTTGTTGCTCCAGTGCCAAAAGCCGAGGTGCCAGCGCAAAGTGGGTCAGTTGAAGAGGTGAGAAAAGATGAACATATAGTCAATCTGGGGAGTGATCATGATGAATATCCCGAGATGTATCTAAGTGGTGATGAGGAGGCAGAGTCCGAAGAAGCTAAGATGGAGAAAGAGAATAAGATCAAAGTTGGAGAGAAAGGTCAAGTATCTGTAGAAGTTCAAGAACTCAGGAGTAAAGTATTTCTCTTGGAGGAGTTGTGGAAGACGGAGCGAGTGTTACACGAGATGACTGAAAAATTAAACGAGTTAAAGGCGCAGGTGAAAAGAATGAAGACTAAAGGTGGTGGATCATCTGAAGGAACAATCAAGTAGAAGGGCAAGAATAAGAGAAAGAGGGACAACGATAGTGATAATTCTAAAAATTCAAACCCGAAGAAGAAGAAGGTCTGTAGCAAGTGTGGAAAGACTCACGTGGGAGAATGCATGATGTGGAAAAATGTGTGCTTCAATTGTAAACAAGAAGGACATATTTCGCTACATTGTCTTTAGCCGATTATGAGGAAGTATTTTTCATGTTGGAGAATGGGTCACGGATTCAACAAGTATCCCAGCAAGAAGAAGACTGGTGAAGGGAGTGGACGGTAAACAATTTAGATATAAGCGGTAGTATCTTTTGGTAGTAGGTTATAATATTAAAGATTGTAATACGGAGAACGATGTGTAAGCATATGTAAATATATATATATATATATATATATATATATATATATATATATATATGTTTGTATAAATGAAATCTTTATTTTCTATATGAATATAAGATTAAGATTAATTTATGTGTTCTTAAAACTCATACTTATGGAAAGTTCATGACTCATAATTATATGAAATATTTCTGAACCCCTCAGCGAATGGATGCCAATGGTCTGACTAGGATAAGTTCATACACTCATATAATTGTGGCAAGTTTCTGAACTCATAAGTGTGGTAAGTTTGACGAATTGGGAATAGCTATGTATGAATGGAGAATTATAACTTTTTGGGTAAAGTTAGAGAATTATAACTTTTTGTGTAAAGTTGTGTTGTTAATCCTAACATTTGTTTAAAAAGGGATATTTATATGTGTTAAGTACTAAATGTACTATGTGCTATTTGAATAAATATGCGATTATATGAAAAATATGTTTTGAATTCTTATTGTGTTAAGAATTTGTGTAGAGAAAGAGAATTAACATAAGATTTTTATTTAAATCAGATAATGTCGCCTAGATGACAGAATCGAAATCAAAGAGAAGAGCAGTTAGTGAATAATGAAGGAGGTCAAGCGGACCCGATGCAGAATTTCGTAGATATGTTATCCCAAGCTATAGGAAATTGAGCTCCAGCAGCAAGAGGAAGAGCAAGAGAACAATCAACTGATAGACTGTAAAATTTTATGGACTTTAAAGCGGTAGGAACGCCAAAATTCAAGGGGACCACAGATCCGATTGAAGTCCAAACTTGGGTGAAGGAGATGGAGAAAGCATTCATTATTGCGACATTAGCTAAAGATTAAAAGACAGCTTTTGCAACATACTTGATGAAGGGAGAAGCCAATTATTGGTGGGAGACTAATCAGGCGAGAGCTGGTACAACAGTGGTGACTTGGACAAGATTCAAAGAGTTATTCTTTGAGAACTACTTTTCGTCGAGTATGCAAGCTCGGATGGAAGTTAAGTTTTTTGAACTAAAGCAAGAGAACATGTTGGTATCAGAATACGCCGCCAAATTTAATGAATTAGCAAGATTTGTACCTCATCATGTGGATACAGAATTACGAAAGGCGAGAAGGTTTGAGAATGGATTGAAGCCGGGTATATACAACAAAGTAGCCGTATTGTAGATTAAAACGTTCGCGGCTTTGTTGGAGAAGGCATTAATTGCTGAAGGAGGGAGCAAAGTTGCATCTCAATTTCATCAAGAGAAGAAGGAGAAGACAAATGATGGAGGAAGCAGTGGTGGTAGTAATCCGAACAAGAGAAAGTGGAGCGAGAATACCCAGTCGGGTAATAAGACAGAAGAGAATAGGAAAGGGAGGGAGCCATGTGCGACTTGTGGAAAGAACCATTCAGGAGTTTGTCTGAAGAAGAAAGGAGTCTGTTATAACTGTGGTCAAGAGGGATACATGTAACCCAATTATCCCAATCCGAAGAACATAAAAGGTTGTTTTCCATGTGGATCGACTGATCATCTGGTTTGGAACTGTCCGAAGAGAAATGTGGAGAAAGAAGTGTCAACAAGGGACCCGATAGCGGAACCTTGGCGATTCGAGGACCTGCACAGCCAGGAAGACCAACAACCCATTTATTCAACATGACGGCGCAAGATGCAGTGGCTACCCAAGAGGTGGCGACAGGTAATGATTTCATTTAGAAACTTTATTACGCGAGTATTATAAGTTAGATAATTACTGTGAATTGTTTTCTTTTATAGATCCAAGTCACATGATAGAATATATGGCACAAATGAATATTGTGTTAATAAGAATGAATTGATGATACAACTTTAAAAGATTGTAGAGAATAAGAAAGCAGTGAGGAGGGGAGAATGTGATAACCCGGGATTTCGAATAATCCAAATTATTTTGAATATATATTTTTTTTATTTAATATTAATATTGGTTATTAATATTGTGCCGTGTATCTGTGATACGAGTCTTGGGATGGAGTCAATTTCTGTATTGACTGAGAAAATAAGAGTAGAGTTGTGCTAAACAGATTTAGAAACCCTAACCCTAAGTCTGGATAGGGATTCGGTAGAAAATATAATTAAAATAATTGTATTAATGAGTACGTGTTTGTATTGTATAAAAATTTTGATCAATGATTGATCGGATAGGGTATAAATTTAGTAAACCGTAATATGAGATTAGAAACCTTAATCTCAGATCTAGAAACCCTAACACACAGTTAGGAACCCTAATCGAATGTCGAAAAACCTTAATTTTAAATTCGGGAATCCTAAACCCTATTAGAAAACCCTAATCCTAATTAGCAAGACTAATATGATTAGTGTAAGACCCCAACTTTTTATTAATGAAATTGAATTTTCTCTATTTATTATTTTGAAGTAGTAAGGGTTGAATTTATTAATGTGGTTAGTTATGGATAAAATGCGTAAATATTTTAAATAAGTAAGTGGTTATAAAATATTCATTATTGTCGGGGAATATTCGTTTGGTCGTGGAATATTCTAACTGTCGGAGAATATTCGTACGACGGCGCAGCCTTGTGTGGGCCCCATAATGAAAAGCGATTGGGTGAAGAAAACGACAAGTATAAGTTGTATATAAATAACGACATAGTTATTACCGTTAATACTGTTGGAATACCCGGTGGTTAAAACACAGTAATACGCGTTGTTACACAGCAGCACACGGTATTGCACCAATTATTGATTCTTGCGTAAGAAGACACCACTCAATAATTGTTACAGTAATTACTGTTCAATATTTTATTTTATTGATTCAATAATTGCTACGTTGATATTTTATATTATTGTTGTTTCAATAATTGTCACTACACAGTATTTTCTATTATCAAATCAATAATTCATATTATTTGAATAATATTATTAGATAGCATTATTGGCAATGTCTAAAAAGTTCTGTCTAAGGAGAGGTTTGGTCACCTAATTGCGCGTCAGTAAGGAGAAATCCTTATTGGAAAGTCCCCTATTTCCTGGGAACGGTCTGGTTATCAGTATTGTGATTCTGTAATATTATTTGTGAATAATTAATTATTGATTTATACGATAAGGAAAATATTCATTTTATGTGGATATAGATAGAGAAAATTTTTAATGTGACAATTGTTGAAAATTGATATTTTATCTTTTTTGATAAAATAATTCATTGAAATATATTATTATATTATAATAATATAATAATGGTGATATTTTACAATGAATGTGGGATATATGAATAAATGAGGAGAAAGAGTATTTTTGTTACTAAAAATATTTAAAACATGTTTTTTATGTTTGTGGACCCCATTTCTTGACTGAAATTTGATTATAGCCTGCAAAATCGTCCATATGTGAATTTCGGTCAATTTCTGTTTGGAATTTTGAAAAACTTAAAACTACAAAGTTGTAGATAATTGAATTTCCTATGTAAGGACATAAGATTTGAATTTTTCTGATAAAAGGGCTATTTATTATGAATTATTGAAGTTTCAGAGTAATTGATTTTTGAAGTTTTAGTTATTTTTTTTAAGAAAAACATTTTTATTATTTTGGTGGGCCCCACAAATGTTGCAAACATGCTGATTTCAGATGTCAAGAGGTGGGCGTGAAAGTTTTTATCATATATTAATATTTTATTAAATTTTCTGCTTTGGTGTTCTAAGTATTTTCCTATAAATAGGGTGCTTAGGTTAGAATTAAAAATTACACCAGAAATTAAAGATTTCTCTCTCTATATTATCGAGCGTATTTTTGTGAGTATTTTGATACTTTGAGTGTTGCTATACAAGTTTCCTTCAACGCTATATCCAGTATTCCAGTCAGAAGTACTGTCTTTTCGAAGTAAGGGATGTTATTTTTTTCGTAAATGATATTATTTCTTTCAATATCATTATGTCGAAATATTGGTCTGAACTTTTTATCAAATTTAGAACTTTTTGTGTCAGAGTTACTATTCACGTATACAGCACTATTCACGTATACGGCACTATTCACGAATACGGCACTATTCACCGAAAAATTAAATTTTCATTTTTTGTCCAAGATATCTATTATGGATACTAGCTTTGATTGTATTCATGTTTTGATCATTCTTGAATTTTACTACATTATGAGTATTTACGAAGTATTTTTGAACTCGGAATGTTTAAAGTATGAATCCTTAATATTTGTTCTTTTGTTTCACTGGATTCGTTTTCTTTAAAATATTTTTCATCATCCTCAGTCCTAAATGATGATATAACTGACTATCTTTGGCATGTAGTGTAAAGATGAATGATTTTCTGATGAATATCTTTGGTCGTAGTGCAAAGATGTACATGTTTTTAAATGAACATGACCAACTGATGAATATCTTTGGCCTGTAGTGCAAAGATGAATAGTTGATTTCAGATATATATTAATTGATGTTACAGGGATAAAATATTGACGATGAACTTTTAAATTCATATATAGAAGATGGTAGATTTTATTCTCTACTTAACTCTTCTAATGAATTATTATTTTCGCTGCGAATATTGATTTAAAACTTGTTATCTATTGTATTCTATTAGATTTTTCCCTATTGAGGAATAACGATAATTTGTTCTATATTATCTTAGTCATAATATTCTTTACTGGGCTAGTTAAGCTCACCCTTTTCCTTTTTTTTTATTTTTCTTCTCAGGAAGCAAGAATGTAGCGAGTATTAGTCGGTGTATGGAATGATGGTTCTAGAAAATTATTTAGTAGTCCTCACCATTTTTGTAAAATAATATATTAATAATTGTACTGAGGACTTATTTGAGTGTGGATATTGTCTAGAAGACAATATTTGTATTTAAACTCACAGTTTATGTGTTGTCGTATTTTACATGACAATTGTATTATTAAAGTTGTAGTTATTTCTGTACCATATTTTGGCGACTCAGAATGGGTGATGTATACCTTTTTGGGGGCGTCACAGTTGGTATCAGAGCTTAGGGATATGATCTCTGGTGGAGATCGGGGAATAGAACTAGGAGGGGAGAGGCGAGTAAATCCTTCACTAGTGTATCCTACCTAAGCTTCTTTGTTGGTTGGTCAGAATATAGGGATATTATGTGATATGTTAATTTTTTTAATTAACCCTTATTTTGTGGCAGTATTTGAGAATGGCAGCGGAAAATGTTAACAATGGAGTGAATGAGATCGTGGAGACACTTCTAATCACCAACCAGGATAATGTGATGTCAGGCAAAGAAGGAATTAGAGATATCCATGTGGTGAGTGAAGAATTAATAATTGCACCCGAGATAGTCGTAGAGGGCAGGTGGTCGTGGAACAAAGAGATGTAACAATTCAAAATTGTGGTACCCGATATGCGATGCTTGAACAGAAGCACTCTTTGGCAGAGTATAAGATATTAGACCTGGAATCTGAGAATGCTATGAGCAAAGTTCTGATGAAAGAAGAAGCAACCGAACGGATGAGAATAGATGATGCATGGGTAAAAGTCGCACAACGCGTTGATATTGTAGAAAAAGACGTTCGATCCAATAAGGCCAAAATAGATGAAATGGATTTCGGTTTTTGGACAGCAATTGGGAGAATCCAACATCGAGTTCGAAAATACCCTATGAAGAGCGGTCAACCCCAATTCGATATGGATCGGAGAGTAATGATCCAAATCATGGATCAGGAATGCGACGAACTAATGAAGGGTGGAATGTACTCTATTGCAAAGTTAAGTCTAGTGGGACGGTGACACCAGAGGCGGATACGGACAAGTCAAAGTTAGCAGTTCCTGGAAGAGCGTTTGTCGTGACTGCTCAAAATGCGAGGAACCCGAACGAAGGTATCACGTATTAGTTAATTATAAATTCTTTCGAAGTCTATACTTTATTAGATACCGGTTCTACCCATTCATTTATCTCTCCTACTTGTGCTCAACGTTTGAATTTGACTTTTGAGAAATTAGACTTTGACTTATCTGTTAAAACTCCGTTACATCCACTGTTTATAAATCTTGTTTGATCCAAGTTGGCACCATCACATTACCTGTTGACCTTATTTCTTTAAAGATACTTGCATTTGACGTGATTTTAGGGATTGATTGGTTAACTACTCATCATGCCAAAATTGATTGCTTTCGTAAGGTTGTTAGTTTTCATATTCCTAACCAACCTGTTATTCGAATTCAAACAACTAAACCATTAAAATCAATCACTATCATATCAAGCCATAAAGCCATTCGTTTATTGAAAAACGGATGTCAAGCTTTCTTAGCCCATGTTGTGGACTTGAACAAAAACACGTAAGATTTTAATAAAATTTCTGTTGTTAATGAATTTCCTGACGTATTTCCTGAAGAACTTTCCGGTCTACCCCCGAAACGTGAAGTTGAATTCTTTATTGACCTTGAACCTGGTACAAAGCCCATTTCTAAACCCCATATCGAATGGCTCCTATTGAACTTCAGGAGTTAAAGGTCCAACTACAGGAGTTGTTGGACATCGGTTTCATTCGTCCTAGTACATCTCCTTGGGGTGCTCCTGTTTTATTTGTAAAGAAGAAAGACGGGAGTATGCGACTTTGTATTGACTATCGAGAATTGAACCATGTCAACATCAAGAATATGTATCCGCTACCTCGTATTGATGACATGTTTGACCAGTTGCAAGGAGCACAATTCTTTTCAAAGATCGATCTTCGTTCTGGATATCATCAGCTGAAGATTAGAACTGAGGATATTCCAAAGACTACCTTCAGAACTCGGTACGGGCATTATAAATTTTTAGTCATGTCTTTCGGATTGACAAATGCTCCTGCATCTTTCATGGATATGATGAACCGAGTATCACTACAAGAAAAAGGCCTAACATCGACCAATACTATCAGCGACCGCTCCATCGGTCGCTGATATTATTAACAGCGACCGCCATCTGTGACCAATATTTAATATGGTCACTATATTTTAACAGCGACCGCACGCGGTCGCTAGTCAGTCGCTAGTACAAATTTGCCTCCCAAAATTTGGCTGGAAATGTTGGCGCCAATGTTTTATGCGACCACTTAATATCTGCGACCGCATGCGGTCGCAGATAAGTCCATGTCATTAAAATCAGCGACCGCATATGGTCACAGATAGCGGTCGCTGATCAAACTTAATATTAACAGATTTAGTCACTCGCTCGACACAGTAGAGGCAGAGAAAAAGAAGAGGGAGCTCAGACAGAGAGAAGAGGGAGAAAGGGGGGAGAAGAGAAGAAGAGGAAGAGAGACTCCGGCCACCGCCACCGGGACACCGGTCCACCGCCACCAGGAGGTACCACCACCGCACCACCGCTGCACCACGCCGGTAACCCCTTAATCCCTAAATCTCTAAATTAGACCCCTTAATCCCTTAATACCTTAAACAGAATGCTAATCTTGTGATTATTATACTTTAATCGATTTGTTTTGAGTTGAATATTGCAATAAGGTAGTACTATTAGAGTAAACATTGTCATTAGAGGAACTCAATGTTAAATGAGTTGTGTGAGGGCATATATGTTGTTTATATATTTTTTCAGTTATTTTTTCAAAAATATTTGACGAGTCACCAACTCATCAACACAAATTACCAGCAACTTAATGAGGACCATAATATATTTAATTGATGAGTAATATTGTAGTACTAATTTATAATTGATTGATACATAATACTTCCTCCATTCCAAAATATAAAACAATGATAATTATTTTTTTGAAGTCAATACATGAATTTTCTTCATTTTTAGTTTAAAAAATGATAAATATTGTAAAATATTTAAAATTATAATCATTGTAAAATTTATAATTGGAAAATAATATATATGACGATATTTATTTATGTTTTAGATCTAAGTTGCATATCTTTTAATATTTACAGGGTTACTAATTGATCATGTGTTATTACTTTTTTGAATGTTTCATGCTATAATCTCAGTTTCAATCTAGTTTTCAACTGATATTGGATGGAGATTTTGTTTCTTTTGGATACAGTACTAGTACTGATTCCTGGTTTATGTCTTGGGTGCCTAGAAATGACCTTATATACATGCCGTCGTGCATGTGGCTAGTCTATATTACAGGGGAGACTCTGGCCAAATTTTTTTATTGGTCGGGTAGTTGCAAACATTTATACTATTAGCGAGCCTATTGGTGATCCAGTAGAGCCTATTAAGGGGATGTTGGAGCTGATGGGCTGAGCTTGGGTCCGCGAGTCCACACGAGGCCACGCCAAGCTTAGCCAAGCCTCACGGGGTCAAGCCAAGCTTGGTTGTTAATTAGGGTGCTGTTAAGCCAAAATAGACAGTGCTAGGGAACTGCTAGTGCAACAGAGAAGGTAACTAGACACACTTGGTCAATAAATAGATTGTTTTGGCTATAACAAAAAAACAAGGGTATTTAACACTTATGTATACAAGAATAAAGCTACAAAATGTTATAAAAGCTATAAATTTCTCAACCAAGTTGTGACTATCCCAAAACATAAAAGATTATAGAAAGGGACTGTGAGGGGTATAATCTTAAAACATGTTAGGCGCCTTAGCACACTAGTTGATATGAATGAATCTCCAAGATACTCAAAAGTTGTATAAATGAGTTAGCAAACTTTGATTTAAAGCTAGCATGAATGAAATACCTTACGTATTCACTTACGATAAACAATAAAAACAAATTTAAAACAAATTTAAATAAAATAACATGATATAATATAACTATTAAACTAAGTAGCATTTACTTAGTTTTTCATACTAAATTTAATAACATTTAAAGTTTCCCATGCTGCTTTAATTTGCATTCATTCGTTAACATCCGGAATGCTTAAATGTTAATCATATGCTTACAAGTATACTCAAGTCATATGATTACAAGTATGCTCTCAAGTCATATGCTTACAAGTATGCTTAAATGTTAATCATATGCATACTTATATGTATGCTCAAGTCATATGGTTACAAGTATGCTCAAGTCATATGGTTACCGTTGCTCAAGTCAAAGTCGTTTAATCTATCAAAAGGTCGAAAGCCTTGTTGGTTTGACTGTCATCGTCGGTTCTTACCGGTAGATCACCCATTTCGAAGAAATAAAGAACACTTCAGGAAAGGGAAAGTAGACAATGATATGCCTGCACCGCGATTTTTGGGAACAGAGATGCGAGATCGTGTGATGAGATTGCCGGTTATCCCATTTGGTAAGGTTGATGCCACAAATATAATTAATGGGTTTGGCGAATCTCATAACTGGGTTTGGAGAAGCATCTTTTGGGAACTGCCTTATTGGTCTACAAATTTGATTCGTCCTAGCTATGGGACCAGACAGGGACCAAGTCACCCGCAATGGTTACAAAATAAATGATTGTGAATTTCACACAAAGGCATATGGGCACGGTAAAAGAACAACGAACTCTGGAGTGTGTGTCCAAGGAGATTGTTACAATGAGCTTGGTCGTGCCTTTTATGGGGAGTTGGAGGAAATCGTAGAGGACAACAATGATGTAATCCAGTTAGAGGGTGGAGATGAACCTGATGAATTGGATCCCGAGACAGTTATTGTGCAAGATGACAGTGATATTGAGGAAGAGTTATTGGCTGACACTGACACAGAATCTGAAGAAGATGGTTATGAATTTCCGATACTTGTACAAAATGATTCTGACTCATCAGACAACGATTTTCATTAAAATGTATGTTTAGTTTTAATTGTACAAAATGTATGTTTATGTTCATGTTCATGTTTAGTTCATAATTATGTACCTTTCATTTATGTTCTCTATATAGGAATGTTCTCTATATCCTTAACTATATCATTTATAGTTGTTGTAGTTAACTATTTTGCAGTCATGTTTATGTACCTTTCACTTATGGTAATCGTAGTTAACTATTTCATACAATTAATTGTCATTCATAATTTCATACTAACATCCTAATTTTTTTTATTTATAGATGTCTTCTGAACCTGTTGCACGAAAGCGCGGGTTGGGTCGGGGCCCTAATCATGTGCCGAAGGCCCCGGCTAATCCGGATGATCGCATTCTTATACAGATCCGTCCTCCTCCAGAAAGCACGTAAGTTAAACATCGTGTATATATAAGGGTTTAATATTTCCATTGTTATAAATATATTTAAATGTAAATTATTGTATATTGTAGTGATTTTCAAGATAGTAAAATTGTGAAGTGCATTTCACAATTATGCTTACAGAACTGGCCTACGCCAGTGATTACATGGGCGAGCACACCTCTCGCCCATAAGGATGCAGTTTGGGCTGAATTTCAGGTATATTTATTTAATCACTCTGATAGATAATACATAGTTAATCAACTAATAGTTTAGTAATGTTGGATTATGGTAATATAATAGTTTTAATATTATTATTGTTGTTTTATTTGCAGAAGCGGTATAGATGGGACGACGCACATGCATCAGTTATTCAGGCACTGTTCTGGCAGAAGTGCGCCGTCCGGACTAAGGATAATCTAAACAAAGAACGACAGAAAGCCCTGCACAATGCTGAGATTGACTATCCAGGACAGGGTGAGTAGTATATGCATGAGCATTGCCCCTGGTGGTGCGCACATCCCATATGGGTGCAGATGTGTGAGCAGTGGAGAGCTGAGGGCTGGGTCAAGAGACGTAAGACTGCCGCCTCGAACAGATCCTCAGGTGTATCTGAAGGCGAAAAGGCAAAAGGCACGTACAAGGGCGGCAGTATATCTCAGCTGCAACATATTGCTGCTAGGGTACGTATGTATAACAAGCTTATTGGCTTAGTTATTTATCTTTATGTTTACAGTCATGTTTTGTAGCTAAAATATCATATGTTTACATATTAATATGAGAACATGAACTGTAGGAGTCTGAGTCTCAAGGTCAACCTATCAATTGGTTGGATGTGTATGTGGCCACCCGTGATGGTCTGCCTGATGCTGTTCAGATAGCGGTAATAAGTTAACTTTAAACATATTATAGTCATGTTTTTTAGCATTTCGTATTTATTTTTAACTATTTATTTGTTGACCTTCTGACAGGACACTTATAAGGGCTTAATGAACGAGCGCTATCCTGAAGGCATCCCGCGTCCGGCGATTGATCAAGAATTGTGGGAGAGGGCGTCCGTCGTGAAGAAAAATTATGTTAAAGGCCAAGGACAAAGACGACGCCCGACCATCAGTGGCACAGGCAGCTCTGCTACCTAGTCTACACAGTCTACACAGTCATCAGGTCATCCAGCCTATCATACTCCTGCTGACTGTGTGAGAGCGATCTGTCAAAATCGTGATCTTCTTCTTATACTGGGCGGGCATCTGCATTCTCTGAATCCTGATGACTTGGCGAAGGCAGTGGCGGAAGCAGCAGCATCACAGCATCAGGGTGGCGACCAGGTACTTTTAATGTTTCATTACGTACATTGTCTATTATTTAGCTTTCCCCAAGTCATAGCAGTATCAACACATGTAACATATATGTTTTATTCTTTTGTTAATTACAGGGTACTAATTTGAATGATCCATGAAGAGCTAGACCAGTCATGCATGTTAGATTTGTAAAGCCTTGTTAGACTTGTTTTTTAGATTTTTAAAGCCTTGTAATCTTTTAAACTACTTATCTTTGGACTGTATTGGTTTACGATTCTATTATATGGATGTTTACGATTGTATTGTGTTGTGTTGATTTAGATTCATTCTTTGGACTGTATGTATGGATGGATGTTTATCATATAGTAGTTATCATGGATGGATGGATGCTTATATATACTACTGTGTGTTGGGATAAAAAGCAGGTACAAAGCAGGTTATTTTTAGGAAATCGATAAAACAGGAAAAATATTTAAAAAAAAAACCAAAGTCAGCGACCGTACGCGGTCACTGATACAGTATTAGTGACCGAGTAAGGTGCTTCTACTTTAGCAACCGCCTGCGGTCGCTATTACCGGTCGCAGACACGTGTGCCACATCACGTCTGACACATGACTCAGCATGAGTCAGAATAGCGACAGCTGAGGTCGCTGATTGCGGTCGCTAAAAATGCGATCACTATTCTTGGTCGCTGATGTCATTTTAGCGACAAGATTTTCTGCGACTACGATTAGCGACTGCATCCGGTCGCTGATACCCATCTGTGAATATATCCGGTCGCAGATGTGCGGTCGCTGATAAGCCTTTTTGTTGTAGTGTATTCAAGGAATATTTGGATCAGTTCGTTGTTGTCTTTATTGATGACATCCTCATATATTTTAAAAGTCGTGAAGATCATGAGCACCATTTGAAGCTGGTACTCCAAAGGCTTCATGAAAACAATATATATGCCAAGTTGAAGAAATGCGAGTTCTGACTTGAGGAAGTAGTATTCCTTGGGCATGTGGTGTCAAAACATGGAGTATCTATTGACCCAGCGAAGATTGAAGCAATACAAAGTTGGGTGCAATCGAAATCGGTGACCGAAGTACGTAGCTTTCTGGGCTTAGCTGGTTATTATCGGAGATTCGTGGAAGAATTTTCTCGAATCGCTACTCCGTTAACTCAACTAACTCGGAAAGATACAAAATTCGTATGGAGCGAGGAATGCGAGAAGAGTTTCCAAGAGCTTAAGAGGAGACTTATTTCGGCACCTGTTTTGACAATACCATCTGGTTTGGATGGATTTATTATCTACAGCGATGCTTCAGGCAAAGGGTTAGGATGTGTTCTCATGCAACATGGAAAAGTCATAGCCTATGCCTCGCGATAACTCAAAGAATATGAGAGGAATTACCGTACTCATGATTTAGAGTTGGCAGCAGTCGTTTTCGCGTTGAAGATTTGGAGACACTACCTGTATTGGGAGAAAGTAGAGATTTATACGGATCATAAAAGCCTCAAATATTTCTTCACTCAAAAAGAACTCAACATGCGACAGCGATGATGGCTCGAGCTGTTGAAAGACTACGACTATACCATTCAATACCATCCTGGAAAAGCGAACGTGGTAGCTGACGCATTGAGTAGAAGATCATATGCGGGAATGAGTGCGATGTTGTCAACATAAAGGCCCATTTTATGTGATTTACAAAAGATGAAGATAGAATTCAAGACTCCGGGGACCCATGTAATGATGTCAAGTATACGCATAGAACCAACTTTAATCGATAAAGTTAAAGTTGCTCAAGCCACAGACCCGAAGCTGATGCGTATGAAGAAGAAACTACAAGAAGGTACTATTTCAGAAGCAAGAATCGATGAAGAAGGAATACTTCGAGTCCACTCCAGACTTTGTGTTCCTAATGACTCTGATTTGAAAAACAAGATCATGATGGAGGCACACAATACACCATTTGCAATCCATCCTAGAAGTTCCAAAATGTATCGTGATCTTCGACATACATTTTGGTGGAACAAAATGAAGAGAGAGATCGCGAAGTTTATCTCGAGGTGTTTAACTTGTCAACGTGTAAAGGCGGAGCATCAAGTGCCAAAGGGTCCATTGCAACCACTTGAGATTCTGAAATGGAAGTGGGAACACATTACCATGAATTTTGTTACGGGTCTTCCCATGGTCTCTCAAGGCATAAATGCGATTTGCCCTTGAACGTCTTGCTCGTATGTACGTAAATGAGATTGTGAGATTGCATGGCATTCCAGTATCCATGGTTGCAAATCGTGACCTAAGATTCACTTCACGATTTTGGGTTAGCTTGCAAAAAGCTATGGGCACGGATTTACGATTCAGTTCGGCATACCATCCTCAAACGGATGGACAATCAGAGAGGACTATTCAAACTCTTGAAGATCTATTAAGACTTTGTGTCTTAGACTTCAAAGGGAGTTGGGATAAGTATTTACCATTGGTGGAATTCTCTTACAACAACAGTTATCAGGCAAGTATAGGTGTGGCTCTATTCGAAGCATTATATGGACGAAAGTGTCGCTCTCCAATATGTTGGGATGAGGTGGGTGAAGCAACATTGTTGCGACCAGAGTTGGTACGTATGACTACGGAAAAGATTCAAATAATTCGACAACGTATACAAACGGCACAAGATCGACAAAAGAGTTATGCGGATCTTCATCGAAAGGACGTGGAATTTAGTATTGGGGATCATGTATTGTTGCGAGTTGTTCCATGGAAGGGAGTTACAAGATTTGGGAAGAGAGAAAAGCTCAATCCATAATTTATTGGTCCATTTCAGATTCTTGACCGAATAGGAAATGTGGCCTATAGACTCGCGTTACCTCCAAGCATGTCACGTGTTCATAATATTTTTCACATTTTTGTGCTTCGTAAATATGTGAAAGACCCGAACCACGTTATTGAGTTAGAATCAGACGACATAGCCGAAGACTTAATGTATGAGGAGGTACTTGTCAAGATCTTGGATAGGAAGGAGCATGTCCTACGCACAAAGGTCATACCACAAGTTAAAATTTTGTAGAGGAACCATGTTATTGAGAAAATGACCTGGGAGTTGGAAACAGAAATGAAAGTGAGGTATCCTCACCTTTTCGAAATACCAGATACGTACGTCAATTTCAAGGACAAAATTTCATAAGGAGTGGAGGTTGTAAGACCCCAACTTTTTATTAATGAAATTGAATTTCCTCTATTTATTATTTTGAAATAGTAAGGGTTGAATTGATTAATGTGGTTAGTTATGGGTAAAATGCGCAAATATTTCAAATAAGCAAGTGGTTATAAAATATTCATTATTTTCGAGGAATATTCGTTTGGTCGTGGAATATTCTTACTGTCGGAGAATATTCATACGACGGCGCAGCCTTGTATGGGCCCCATAACGAAAAGTGATTGGATGAAGAAAACGACTAGTATAAGTTGTTTATAAATAACGGCATAGTTGTTACCGTTAATACTGTTGGAATACCTGGTGGTTAAAACACAGTAATACGTGTTGTTGCATAGTAGCACACGGTATTGTACTAATTATTGATTCTTACGTACGAAGGCACTACTCAATAATTGTTACAATATTTACTGTTCAATATTTTATTTTATTGATTCAATAAATGCTACATTGATATTTTATATTATTATTGTTTCAATAATTGTCACTACACAGTATTTTCTATTATAAAATCAATAATTCATATTATTTGAATAATATTATTAGATAGCATTATTAGCAATGTCTAGAAAGTTCTGTCTAAGGAGAGGTTTGGTCACCTAATTGCGCGCCAGTAAGGAGAAATCCTTATCGGAAAGCCCCATCTTTCCTGGGAACGGCCTGGTTGTTAGTATTGTGATTCTGTAACATTATTTGTGAATAATTAATTATTAATTTATATGATAAGGAAAATATTCATTTTATGTGGATATAGATGGAGAAAATTTTTAATGTGACAATTGTTAAAAATTGATATTTTATCTTTTTTGATAAAATAATTCATTTAAATATATTATTATATTATAATAATATAATAATGGTGATATTTTTATAATGAATATGGGATATATGAATAAATTAGGAGGAATAGTATTTTTGTTACTAAAAATATTTAAAACATGTTTTTCATGTTTGTGGACCCCATTTCTTGACTGAAATTTGATTATAGCCTGCAAAATCGTCCGTTTGTGGATTTCAGTCAATTTCTGTTTGGAATTTGGAAAAACTTAAAACTACAAAGTTGTAGAGAATTAAATTTCCTATGGAAAGAAATAAGATTTGAATTTTTCTGATAAAAGGGCTATTTATTATAAATTATTGAAGTTCCAGAATAACTGATTTTTGAAGTTTTAGTTATTTTTTTTAAGAAAAATGTTTTTATTATTTTGGTGGCCCCACAAATGTTGTAAACATGCTCATTTCAGATGTCAAGAGGTGGGCGTGAAAGTTTTTATCATATATTAATATTTTATTAAATTTTCTGCTTTGGTGTTCTAAGTATTTTCCTATAAATAGGGTGCTTAGGTTAGAATTGAAAATCACACCAGAAACTAAAGATTTCTCTCTCTATATTATCGAGCGTATTTTTGTGAGTATTTTGATACTTTGAGTGTTGCTATACAAGTTTCCTTCAACACTATATCCAGTATCCCAGTCAGAAGTACTGTCTTTTCGAGGTAAGGGATGTTATTTTTTTCGTAAATGATATTATTTCTTTCAATATTATTATGTCGAAATATTGGTCTGAACTTTTTATCAAATTTGAAACTTTTTGTGTCAGAGTTACTATTCACGTATACGGCACTATTCACGAATACGACACTATTCACTAAAAAATTAAATTTTAATTTTTTGTCCAAGATATCTATTATGGATACTAGCTTTGATTGTATCCATGTTTTGATCATTTTTTAATTTTACTCCACAATGATTATTTATGAAGTATATTTTAACTCGGAATGTTTAAAGTATGAATTCTTAATATTTGTTCTTTTGTTTCACTAGATTCGTTTTCTTTAAAATATTTTTCATCATCCTCAGTCCTAAATGATGATATAACTGACTATCTTTGGCATGTAGTGCAAAGGTGAATGATTTTCAGATGAATATCTTTGGCCGTAGTGCAAAGATGTACAAGTGTTTAGATGAACATGACCAACTGATGAATATCTTTGGCATGTAGTACAAAGATGAATAGTTAATTCCAGATATATATTGATTGATATTACAGGGATAGAATATCGACGATGAACTTTTAAATTCATATATAGAAGATAGTAGATTTTATTCTCTACTTAACGCTTCTAATGAATTATTATTTCCGCTGTGAATATTGATTTAAAACTTGCTGTCTATTGCATTCTATTAGATTTTTTCCTGTTGAGCACTAACGATAATTTATTCTATATTATCTTAGTCATAATATTCTTTACTAGGCTAGTTAAGCTCACCCTTTTCTTTTTTGTTTCATTTTTCTTCTCAGGAAGCGAGAATGTAGCGAGTACTAGTCGGGGTATGGAATGATGGTTCTAGAAAATTATTTAGTAGTCCTCACTATTTTTGTAAAATAATGTATTAATAATTGTAATGAGGACTTATTTGAGTGTGGATATTGTCTAGAAGACAATATTTGTATTTAAACTCACAGTTTATGTGTTGTCGTATTTTGCACGACAATTGTATTAATAAAGTTGTAGTTGTTTCTATACCATATTTTGGCAACTCAGAATGGGTGATGTATACCTGTTTTGGGGGCGTCACAATTAGTAACCTTTAATATAATTAGGAAACCCTAATTATACTTTAGAAATATTAATTTATATTTAAAACCCTAATTATATTTTTGAAATCTTAATTTTCTATTTTAGAAATCCTAATTAGAAAATCCTAGAATCTAATGTTATAAAACCTAAGGGTTAGAACCTTAGGGTTAAACCCTTAGGGTTTAGACAATTGCCTAGATTGCCATTAAAATTATATGTTTAATGACCAAAATGCCCTTTTTGGATTTCTTTAATTGGTAACTTGTAAATCTTGCACAATTAAGAGTTGGTGACCAACTATTGTTGACATTGTGACTTATTTATCAACAACTCAGCCAATTATTGCCCGCAATCTCAACTATATGCATTGCATCTAAATATAATAAGAGATAAGAGAGAGAAATTAAGTTACTAAACTTGGTCATTTTTCTCACAAGCTCTCAACAACTCTTTCTCTCTCCAAACCTCCGAAATATCTAAGTAGATCAGTCCCTAAAACACCCCCTTGATCCTCAAGATCAGTCTAGTAGAGCAAGGATTAAAGATTAAACTAGAAGGTATAAAACCCTAACTCACTTTTTGATCTTGTGTGCTAAGAAAAAATTTGTGTTTATGTGTTTAGATTTGTGCTAAGGGATGCTTTATGATGATCTATGATGATCTATCATAGATCCATAGCATCAAAGTGGGTAAAAATGATGTTTTTCAAAAACTTTCCAAGAACACAAAAAGTGATCTGACAACCAAATGTCAGTGGCTCTAGATCTTTCAGTGTTTAAGATTTTTTTTTTGTTTTAAGTGTTAAATACATAGTCTGACATGAGGTCTTTGATTTGGAAGTGGAATCACAGCAATTCCATGTCCAGATTGTAAGTTATTAACGGTCAAAACCCATTGACCGAGCTTAACCGAGTGATTTCTGGGTAACCCAGAAATCCTAAACTAGCGTCTGACAAGCTTTTGTAGCGTCCAGATCTGTCAGATATGTTGTTGTTTGTTGATGTTGTTGTAACCAATGTGTAGCATATTATATGGACTCTAGATCCATGGCTTTAGATCGTTTAAATAATCAACAAATCGATCAGAGTGGATGGTCAAACTAGCCCATTCAGTCACGGATGAAGTTTCTAGAATTTTCAGAAACTGTTAGCATGAACTTTCTAACAATGTTTGACCGAACTAAATCTAGTTAATGTGTTAGATTTGGACTGAGACGAGGATAGGTTATTGTTCCTTGTCGTGTGTACTAGAGATGTGGACCAAGAACATATCTAATTGATGGCCAGAACACCTTATTAATCGAACTAGAAAATGGCACCATGTAACTACCTGGGTTTCTGGGTTACCCAGAAAACCCAAGAACACTCTGACAGTGAGTTTGAGGGATCGGATCTTGCATCTGAGTTATTATATGACCAAGTTAGTGGTTGATTATTGTAGTACTACACGTATACTACAAGATTGATGCATAAAGTAGCCCAGAAACACAATGGATTGAAAATTATGAACGGTCAAACGAGACCCCTTGAACACTGACTATTAGTGTTCTTGAGCCCAAAGAACACCTACAGCGACAGAAAGCGTCGCTATAGGCTATGTCGACGGTTTATTTAATTTCTATTTTCTGATTTTTTGAAAATTGATTAAAAATAAAAAATAAATTCTAAAAATTATAAAAATGGTTTTAAAAATTATTTTAAATTATGAAAATTAACTTTTAATAATTTGGGATACTTTTCATTAATATTTATAATTATTTGAATATTAATGATATTTAATTTATTTAATTAGTATATTAAATAAATTATAGAAAAATGATTTTAATATTATAAAAATCTTTTTAAATAAGAATAAAGTGTTTAAAAATATTTTGAGTTATAAAATGTAACTTTTAATATTTTTAGAGAATTTTCATTAATAATTTAATATTAATGATATTAAATTTATTTAACTATTATATTAAATAAATGATGGAAAAATGATTTTATTGATTAAAAATCATTTAAAATGAGAAAAATAATTTAAAAATATTTTAAGTTATAATTAATGACTTTTAATATTTTTATGATAAATTCATTAATATTTAAATATTAATGGTAGTGATTTAATAATGATTTTAAAATTCATTTAAGTAGAATATTGATGATTTAAAAATATTCTAAGTTATTAATAATAACTTTAATATTTTGACAAGTATGTCATTAATATTTTTATATTATTAAATATTAATGATGATAAGATTATTTGATATTTAAATCATTTAAAAATTATTTCAGTGTTTGAAAAATTATTATAAAGTATAATAATTATTAGAAAATTATTAAAAGCTTCCGAAAAATATTATGAACGATATTTGACTTATTTAAAATAATATTGAAACTTTGAGACTGAGTTTAATTGGCAATAAAGGTGATTAATTATCAGATAGGACACCGAGATGAGACTAAAGTCCAACCAGACCGAACTAGTTAGACTTGATAAGTGTTTATATAGGTTATAAACACTAATGTGGCTATGTGGTAATGTGTCTAGGAGAAAGTTTGACTGTAAATTATAGTGATACGTGTTATGAATTATTGTTCTAATTGTGAGACTGATATTGTGATTATAGGTCTTGTGAACGCAGATAAATATATTGTGTAGCAATAATCAATGGAGAAGGCAAGTTTCTTAACTCAACCTTGAGTTATATCTTTTAAATAATATGGTGGTTAATTATTGTTGATTAGACCACGTCTGAGAATTATTGTTGATTATTCGCAGTTAGTGCATGTTTATTTATACAAATTAAATTAGTAATACTGAGAATATACTTGGAAAATATATGTTGTTAGATACTTACATCCATAGAAGCTATTATTGATAGTATAAATAATTCCTGTCTATTAACGAATTGTGTTGAGAAATATCTTAGGTAGTTGTTCTGGCTAGACGAACTTTTACTAAACTTGATAGGTTCGAGAAGATAATTCAATTATTATTGACAGATCGATGCCAATTATTTCGGCTAGATCAAGATAGTGATTAGATATTGAAATCATTATTTTTCGTTGTTATAAATCAAACTCTAATTATAAGACTAAGAAGAACAACCTTTTATACTAAGGGAACATTTCTGGTCGTATATTCGGCCTTTGCGCGCGTGTAAGTATTATGCATAATATTGGGTACAAGGTGTTGGCTGCTCTAAGTACTTGCAAAGGGGTATAATTTAATCTATATGGTTATCTGATACACCCGGGTATACCAAAGTCAAATCTTTGATAGTTACTCGAGAAGAGAAGTTCAAGATCCAACGGATCGCTCAGCATAATTATGGAAAACATTCCACTTTGTTATTGCGTAGACTTGATTCTTGATTATTCATTAGAATATCGTAGAAACTTTAAAAGGGTTGTACTATTTCATTATCAGATTATTGTGTTGCATAGAATGCGAGAAGACTTGTTAGTTATTAAAGATTGGTTCAGCTATTTTAAAGTCCCCCGAACTTTGGTGTTATTCTATCAAATTAGATAGTCTGTTATTATTAATTCTTATACATTCATTGTATGTCTTAACTTACAGGGCAAACTTGTTGCTCACCCTTGCCAAATAAAATATTTTATCTAGGAACGAAGAGGCCAACGGGTCTAAGAAGAACAAAGGGCAAGGCATAATGCTGGAGTAGTGTATGATGAATATTATTATTATTATTATTATGTATTTGTAAACCCTTTTTATATATCTAAAGGGTATGTTTGTAATGTTAAGGTTAGATAAACTGGGACGAATGTATTAACAACATATGTTAATGTTATATGTATTGCTATTTATAAATGATTGGGTAGTTAGATATTATTTATATTATGGATCGTGATCACCAAACTCGAGGGTCAGGTAACCCGAATTTGGGGCGCCACAAGTTGGAATCAAAGTTGTATGTTATAAACCTTAAGTGGGGTGGAGAAACCCTAAGATTATAACTATAAGCGAAATATAGAATACTCATTTAGAGTACTAGGTGAGGGATTGCTACAGTGCATCAATAGTGAGATATGTGGACACTTAGTGTGAAAATTTCGTATTGGTGAAGCACTAATCATGTTGTTTGAACTATTTGAAGGATGTCAGGAGAAGATGAAATGAGTGTGGAGATGCTAGCGGCTGTTGCACTAGTGCCAGTAGCCGAGGTGCCAGCGCAAAGCGAGTCAGTTAAAGAGATAAGAAAAGATGAACCTACGGTTAATCTGGGGAGTGATCATGATGATTATCCCGAGATGTATCTAAGTGGTGATGAGTAGGCAGAGTCCGAAGAAGCCAAGGTGGAGAAAGAGAATAAGATAAAAGTTGGAGAGAAAGGTCAAGTATCTGTAGAAGTTCAAGAACTCAGGAGTAAAGTATTTCTCTTGGAGGAGTTGTGGAAGACGGAGCGAGCGTTACGCGAGATGACTGAAGAACGGAACGAGTTAAAGGCGCAGATGGAAAGAATGAAGACTGAAGGTGTTGGATCGTCTGAAGGAACAATCAAACAGAAGGGCAAAAATAAGAGAAAGAGGGACAACGACAGTGATAATTTTGAAAATTCAAACCCGGAGAAGAAACAAGTCTGTAGCAAGTGTGGAAAGACTCACGTGGGAGAATGCATGATGTGGAAGAACGTGTGCTTCAATTGTAAACAGGAAGGACATATTTCCCTACATTGTCCTAAGACGAATATGAGGAAGTGTTTTTCATGTGGGAGATCGGGTCACGAATTCAACAAGTTTCCCAGCAAAAAGAAGACTGGTGAAGGGAGTGGACAATAGACAATTTAGATATAAGCAGTGGTATCTTTTGGTAGTAGGTTATAATATTAAAGATTGTAGTATAGAGAACGATGTGTAAGCATATGTAAATATATATAAGTTTGTATGAATGAAATCTTTATTTTCTATATGAATATAAGATTAAGATTAATTTGTGTGTTCTTAAAACTTATACTTATGATAAGTTCATAACTCATAATTATATGAAATGTTTCTGAACCCCTCAGCGAGTGGACGCCAATGGTCTGACTAGGATAAGTTCATACACTCATATAATTGTTGCAAGTTCCTGAACTCATAAGTGTGGTAAGTTTGACGAATTGGGAAAAGCTATGTATGAATAGAGAATTGCAACTTTTTGTGTAAAGATGGAGAATTATAACTTTTTGTGTAAAGTTGTATTGTTAATCCTAACATTTTTTTAAAAAGGGATATTTGTATGTGTTAAGTACTAAATGTACTATGTGCTATTTGAATAAATATGCGAGTATATGAGAAATATATGTTGAATTCTTATTGTGTTAATAATTTGTGTAGAGAAAGAAAAATAATGTAAGATTTTTATTTAAATCAGATAATGCCGCCTAGACGACATAATCGAAATCAAAGAGAAGAGTGGTCAGTGAATAATGAAGGAGGTCAAGCAGACCCGGTGCAGAATTTCATGGATATGTTAGCCCAAGCTATGCGAAATAGAGCTCCAGCAGCAAGAGGAAGAGCGAGAGAACAGCCAGCTGATAGATTTGCAAATTTCAAGGACTTTAAAGCGGTAGGACCGCCAGAATTCAAGGGAACCACGGATCCGATTGAAGCCCAAACTTGGGCCAAGGAGATGGAGAAAGCATTCATTATTGCGAGAGTAGCTGAAGAGCAAAAGACAACTTTTGCAACATACTTGATGAAGGGAGAAGCCAATTACTGGTGGAAGACTAATCAGGCGAGAGCTGGTACAGCTGTGGTGACGTGGTTAAGATTCAAGGAGTTGTTCTTTGAGAACTACTTTTCGTCGAGTATGCAAGCTCGGATGGAAGTTAAGTTTTTAGAACTAAAGCAAGAGAACATGTCGGTATCAGAATACGTCGCCAAATTCAATGAATTAACAAGATTTACACCTCATCAGATGGATACAGAATTACGGAAGGCGAGAAGGTTTGAGAATGGATTGAAGCTGGGTATATACAACAAAGTAGCCGTATTAAAGATTAATACGTTTGCGACTTTGTTGGAGAAGGCATTAATTGCTGAAGGAGGGAGCGAAGTTGCATCTCAATTTCATCAAGAAAAAACGAAGAAGATAAATGATGGAGGAAGTAGTGGTGGTAGTAATCCGAACAAGAGAAAGTGGAGCGAGAATACCCAGTCGGGTAATAAGATAGAAGAGAATAGGAAAGGGAGGGAGCCATGTGCGACTTGTGGAAAGAACCATTCAGGAGTTTGTCTGAAAAAGAAAGGAGTCTGTTATAACTATGGTCAAGAGGGACACATGTCACCCAATTGTCCCAATCCGAAGAACATACAAGGTTGTTTTGCATATGGATCGACTGATCATCTGGTTCGGAACTGTCCGAAAAGAAATGTGGAGAAGAAAAGTGTCAACAAGGGACCTGGTTGCGGAACCTTGGCGATTCGAGTACCCGCATAGCCAGGAAGACCAACAGCCCGTACATTCAACATGACGGCGCAAGATACAGTGACTACCCAGGAGGTGGCAACAGGTAACAATTTCATTTAGAAACTTTATTACGCGAGTATTATGAGTTAGATAATTACTGTGAATTGTTTTCTTTTATAGATCCAAGTTGCAAGATAGAATATATGACACAAATGAAAATTGTGTTAATAAGAATGAATTGATGATACAACTTTAAAAGATTGTAGAGAATAAGAAAGAGGTGATTCCAAGGACGGAATTCTTATAAGGAGGGGAGAATGTGATAACCCGGGATTTCGAATAATCCAAAATTTTTTGAATATATATTTTTTATTTAATATTAATATTGGTTATTAATATTGTGTTGTGTATCTGTGATACGAGTCTTGGGATGGAGTCAATTTGTGTATTGATTGAGAAAATAAGAGTAGAGTTATGCTTAATAGATTTAGAAACCCTAACCCTAAGTCTGAATAGGGATTCAATAGAAAATATAATTAAAATAATTATATTGATGAGTACGTGTTTGTATTGTATAAAAATTTTGATTAATGATTGATCGGATAGGGTATAAATTTAGTAAACCCTAATATGAGATTAGAAACCTTAATCTCTGATCTAGAAACCCTAACACACAGTTAGGAACCCTAATCGAATGTCGGGAAACCTTAATTTTAAATTCGAGAATCATAAACCCTAATTAGAAAATCCTAATCCTAATTAGCAAGACTAATGTGATTAGTAACCTTTAATATAATTAGGAAACCCTAATTATACTTTAGAAATATTAATTTCTATTTAAAACCCTAATTATATATTTGAAATCTTAATTTTCTATTTTAAAAACCCTAATTAGAAAATCCTAGAATCTAATGTTGTAAAACCCTAAGGGTTTGGACAATTTCCTAGATTGTCATTAAAATTACATGTTCAATGACCAAAATGCCCTTTTTGGATTTCTTTAATTGGTAACTTGTAAATCTTGCCAAATTAAGAGTTGGTGACCAACTATTGTTGACATTGTGACTTATTTATCAACAACTCAGCCAATTATTGCCAGCAGTCTCAACTATATGCATTGCATCTAAAGATAATAAGAGATAAGAGAGAGAAAGTTACTAAACGTGGTCATTTTTCTCACAAGCTCTCAACAACTCTTTCTCTCTCCAAACCTTCTAAATATCTAAGTAGATCAGTCCCTAAAACACCCCCTTTATCATCAAGATCAGTCTAGTAAAGGATAAAAGATTAAACTAGAAGGTATAAAATCCTAACTCACTTTTTGATCTTGTGTGTTAAGAAAAAATTTGTGTTTATGTGTTTAGATTTGTGCTAAGGGATGTTTTATGATGATCTATCATAGATCCATAGTATCAAAGTGGGTAAAAATAATGTTTTTCAAAAACTGTCCATGAACACAAAAAGTGGTCTGACAACTTAATGTCAGTGGCTCTAGATCTTTCTGTGTTTATGATTTTTCTTGTTTTAAGTGTTAAATCCATAGTCTGACATGAGGTCTTTGATTTGGTAGTGGAATCACAGCCATTCCATGTCCAGATTGTAAGTTATTAACGGTCAAAACCCGTTGACCGAGCTAAACTGGGTGATTTCTGGGTAACCCAGAAATCCTAAACCAGCATCTGACAAACTTTTGTAGCATCCAGATCTGTCAAGTATATTGTTGTTTGTTGATGTTGTTATAACCAATGTGTAACCTGTTATATGGACTCTAGATCCATGGCTTTAGATCGTTTAAATAATCAACAAATCGATCAGAGTGGATGGTCAAACTAGCCCATTCACTCACGGATGAAGTTTCTGGAATTTCCAGAAACTATTAGCATGAACTGTCTGACAATATTTGACCGACCTAAATCTGGTTAATGTGTTAGATTTGAACTGAGATGAGGATAGATTATTGTTCCTTGTCGTGTGTACTAGAGATGTGGACCAAGAACATATCTAATTGATGGCCAGAACACCTTATTAATCGAACTAGAAAATGGCACCATGCAACTGCTTAGGTTTCTGGGTTACCCAGAAAACCCAAGAACACTCTGACAGTGAGTTTGAGGGCTCGGATCTTGCATCTGAGTTGTTGTATGACCAAGTTAATGGTTGATTATTGTAGTACTGCACGTATACTACAAGATTGATGCACAAAGTAGCCCAGAAACACAATGGATTGAAAATTATGAACGGTTAAACGAGACCCCTTGAACACTGACTGTTAGTGTTCTTGAACCCCAAGAACACCTACAGCGATAGAAAGCGTCGCTATAGGCTATAGCGACGGTTTATTTAATTTTTATTTTCTGATTTTTCGAAAATTGATTAAAATAGAAAATAAATTTTAAAAATTATAAAAATAGTTTTAAAGATTATTTTAAATTATGAAAATTAACTTTTAATAATTTGGAATATTTTTCATTAATATTTATAATTATTTGAATATTAATGATATTTAATTTATTTAATTATTATATTAAATAAATTATAAAAAAATGATTTTAATATTATAAAAATCATTTTAAATAAGAATAAAGTGTTTAAAAATATTTTTAGTTATAAAATGTAACTTTTAATATTTTTGGAGAATTTTCATTAATAATTTAATATTAATGATATTATATTTATTTAAAAATTATATTAAATAAATGATGGGAAAATGATTTTATTCATTTAAAAATCATTTAAAAATGAGAAAAATGATTTAAAAATATTTTAAGTTATAATTAATGACTTTTAATATTTTTATGATAAATTCATTAATATTTAAATATTAATGGTAATGATATAAAATTGATTTTAAAATTTATTTAAGTAGAATATTGATGATTTAAAAATATTCTAAGTTATTAATAATAACTTTAATATTTTGACAAGTATGTCATTAATATTTTTATATTATTAAATATTAGTGATGATAAGATTATTTGATATTTAAATCATTTAAAAAAAATTCAATGTTTGAAAAATTATTATAAAATATAATAATTATTAAAAGCTTCCGAAAAATATTATGAATGATATTTGACTTATCTAAAATAATATTGAAGCTTTGAGACTGAGTTTAATTGGCAATAAAGGTGATTAATTGTCGGATAGGGTGAATAGGACACCGAGATGAGACCGAAGTCCAACCAGACCGAACTAGTTAGACTTGATAAGTGTTTATATAGGTTATAAACATTGATGTGGCTATGTGATAATGTGCCTAGGAGAAAGATTGACTATAAATTATAGTGATACGTGTTATGATTTATTATTCTAATTGTGAGACCGATATTGTGATTATAGGTCTTGTGAACGCATATAAATATATTGTGTAGCTGTAATCAACGCAGAAGGAAAGTTTCATAACTCAACCTTGAGTTATATCTTTTAAATAATATGGTGGTTAATTATTGTTGATTAGACCACGTTTGAGAATTATTGTTGATTATTCGCAATTAGTGCATCTTTATTAATGCAAATTGAATTAGTAATTCTGAGAATATACTTGGAAAATATCTGTTGTTGGATACTTACATCCATAGAAGCTATTATTGATAGTACAGATAATTCCTATCTATTAACGAATTGTGTTGAAAAATGTCTTAGCTAGTTGTTCTGGCTAGACGAACTTTTACTGAACTTGATAGGTTCGAGAAGAGATACAAAGGGAACATTTCTGGTCGTATATTCGGCCTTTGCGCGCGTGTATGTATTATACACAATATAGGGTACAAGGAGTTGGCCGCTCTAAGTGCTTGCAGAGGGGTATAATTTAATCTATATGATTATCTGATACACATGGGTATATCAAAGTCAAATATTTGATAGTTACTCGAGAAGAGAAGTTTAAGATCCAATGGATCGCTCAATATAAATCTAGAAAACATTCCACTTTGTTATTACGTAGACTTGACTCTTGATTATTCATTAGAATATCATAGAAACTTTGAAAGCGTTGTACTCTTTCATTATCAGATTATTGTGTTGCATAGAATGCGAGAAGACTTGTTAGTTATTAAAGAATGGTTCAGCTATTTCAAAGTTCCCCGAACTTTGGTGTTATTCTATCAAATTAGATAGTCTGTTATTATTGATTCTTATACATTCATTTTATGTCTTTCCTTGCTGGAAAAACTTGTTGCTCACCCTTGCTAAATAAAATATTTCAGCTAGGAACGAAGAGGCCAGCGGGTCTAAGAAGAACAAAGGCAAAGGCATAATGCTGGAGTAGTATATGATGAACATTATTATTATGATGTATTTATAAACCCTTTTTGTATATCTAAAGGGTATGTTTGTAATGTTAAAGTTAGATAACCTGGGACGAATGTATTAACAACATCTGTTAATGTTATATGTATTGCTATTTATAAATGATTGGGTAGTTAGATGTTATTTATATTGTGGATCATGAGCACTAAACTCGGGGGTCAGGTAACCTGGATTTGGGGCGTCACATTTTTACTGTCTTATAGTGATCTTCTCCAGAATATGACTAATCAACATCAGGTCTCATATATTTCATTGCATACATGATAGTTACTCATGAGATCTCTCTTTTAGGAGTCTATGGGGACTATTAAGAGAGATACACTCCATGGCTCATCATCATGAGACATCTCTTGGAGTTTGCCATGCTAAACAACTTTAGCATCAAATGAATATATGTTTCTTGGGTTAAGCCAAGCATTCTTTTAAATCTATCTATATAGATTTTTATCCCTAATTACGATACTTTTCCCAAATCATTCATGGAGGAATGTTTAGACAACTTTATCTTTACTGATTGTAGCATTAGTATGTCATTCCTTATCTGTAATATATCAACATATAATACTAGAAATGTCACTAAGCTCCTACTGACCCTTTTGTACACACTAGGTTCATTCTTGTTTTTGATAAAATCAAACTCTTTTGATTATCTCATCAAAACGAATATTCTATTTTTGAGAAGCTTGCTTCAATCCATTTCTCTGAGTGTCTACAACTCTTACCTAATCGTATATAACTGGATCATCATCTTTATGATGCGTACCTCATCATCATCATTCATGATGAATCATACCTCCTAGGTATCCTCGGTACTATTTTAGATTTATAATTCGGTTATGGTCTATCTACAGGTTCTTCTTATTTAACTTATAGTGATTTGTGGTTCTCGAACTCTTCAAGATCTATTATCCTCCAACTAACTCCTTCAATGATAAACACCTTTATCTTAGAAGGTAGCGTGTTACGCAACAAACACCTTTTGCTAAGCAGGATTATAGAACATATACCCTAAACTTACTTTAGGATGTCCCACAAATCTGTACTTGCCAAATTTTGTCCCAAGCTTATCTTTTGAAACCTCTTCACATAAGTTGGACAACCCCTTATCTTAACATACTTAAGATTAGGAATCATCCATATCCATAACTTTTATGGAGTCTTGGGGCCAGATTTTGAGGTTACCTTTTCGTAGATATGCAGCCATTTCTAAGGCATGACCCTAGAGGGATACTGGAATGTCGATAAAATCATTATGGACCGCACCATGTCCAACAAGGTACAATTTTTCCTTTTAGATACATTAATCAATTATTGTGTATCAGTAGGCGTCCATTGTGATAAAACCATTTAAGATGATCTAGAAACTTATTCCACAAATATTGCTTCGTCGATCTAATCAAAAAATTTTAATACTTTTCAATTAGTTTCACTTCTGAATTTTTTGAACTTTTCAAATAATTTAGACTTGTATTTCAGCAAATACACACATTCAACTATTTGAATGATCATCTCCTTTTCTTATACTAGTTTGTTCAATATGCAAAATTATTTTTTCACGTAAGTCAAGTACACAAAACCCATTAAGTAATATTCTAGTTCTAAACAAAATATTATTATTATAAATAGAACAACAATTATTCTTATATATAATACCAAAGATTTCATTGTCCAATAATAAAATGAAAATAATATTTTCAACGAGAACTGGAATACAATAATAACTTATTGACTTAATAGATTTGCCCGTAGGCAATGCTAAACTATAAGTTTCTATGGCTAATGCAACAACATTTGCTTCATTTCCCAGACATAGGAGTACTTATCCTATGTTTAGATTTCTACTTCTGCGTGGTCCCTTCATAAATCTGTATTTATTAGAACTAAAGCCGGTATCCAATACCCAAGTAGAATCTTGACTTAAAGAAAAATTTATTTCATCATGAACAAAATTATATTTGTAGCCGAAACTTCACTAAGCTTCTTCTGGTTAGCCTCTGCAAGATGCTATTCGCAGTTTCTTTCCAGTGTCCTGGCTTATTACAATGGAAGTAAACTTCTTTGCTATCCTTATCAGTTTTGTTCTTATTATCCTTTATTTTTTTTCTCTTTCTATTTACCTTCTTAGAATCGTTCTTCTTTTAGAAGATCATTTGGCCCCTACTAGTAAGACTTGGTCTTTCTTGGTTAGAAAATGACTCTTAACATTTTTCAACATGTTAAGCAAATCAGCGAGGCTGATATCTAGCTTGTTCATATGAAAAATTCACAACAATTGTGAAAGGATTCCAAAATGACTACAAGATCAAATCTTGGCTCAACTCTCCATCCATGACAAAACCTGTTATCCTAATTATTTAATCAAATTGATCATGCTAAGGACATGTGTCTATACTATAGTGTCATTGGTCATTCTAGACCAGAAGAGCTCCTTAGATATCTGATATCTATTAATCCTACTTTTCTCACCATCAACTACTTGATGTGTAGGAATATAGTAAGAGCATCTATAGTTTCATGCTGACGCTGAAGCTCACTACTCATAGATGCGAGCATAATGTATTAAGCCAACTATGCATCATCTTGCCACTTTCTAAAAGTAGCAATCTCTTCCTCAGAGGCTTTGTCTGAAACCATTGCAAGGATAGGTGTATTAAGGACATGAGATAGCTTTTCAGCAATGAGAACTTCTCAAATTCCTCTACCAATCCGTTTAATTCAGTCCGATTAATTTAACATCTAATATGCTTCGCAGTGATAGTAATTTTAGATATTGTAAAATTATGTATATGAATTTGTAATTAACAACATTTTAGCATACATTCTTTTATTAACTACCAAAATAATTTTGGTCTTGTTTTAAATTGGTATCTCCCACTATTTTTATCAAACTATATTATCCTTACTTATATAGTTCGGCAAAATCTAATTAAAGATTTGCTAGTGAGAATAAGGATCTCATTTCAAATGTATATAGTCTTGTGGTGACACAACAAACTATATATAAATAAATAGGTAGACAACTCTTGTCAATTACGTCATCATGTAACTCCTTTTATTTTGGCTCTTAGATTATGTTGATCAAGTGGTGGCACATCCGAATCAAAATTATCTAAGTTAAGTCCAACCTAGCACTTTCATATATTCAAAAAAGAAAAACATTGTCCTTATGGTGACACAACAAAACAACATTGTTCAATTTTTTTTATAAGTATCAAATGTGATAAAATTAACATCTCAAAAAATTAAGATAAGTCTTGCGGTGACATAACAAGCTTATAATAATTAATTGATACTTTATTATTTTTTATCATGCTAGAAGGCGACGTTCGATATTCTAAATATCTTTAAACGCTTATGACTTAATATAAATTGTTTGAGGGATTTGTTATTATTTTGTCTCATCTTGTTTAGCAAGCACACACACACACACACACACACACACACACACACACACACACACACACACACACACATATATATATATATATATATATATAAATAATATGCATCATATTAATTAACGTGCGAAGTATGTTTGCATAATATATATAATATATAGTATAAGCATGCATATATAGAATACTATATTCTACCCGGATTGATTATGAACTTTATTCTAGTTTGGTTCACTAGAGCCACCAAGTGAACCAAGAGGTCAAACTTAGGGTGCAAGAATTAAATTTAAATATAACTATTACATTTAAACCCGAGCTCCATTACAAACGGGTCTTCAAGCGTTCCTTGCTCCTTGATCTCTAATTCTTCAAAATTAATTCTAAATATTCATATTACAAAACTATTTAAAATAAATAGAAACCTTGATCAACAGTCAAGGGGAAGTATATTGGATGGAGATAGAATTTACATTAAGAAAAAAAATTAGATAAGATGAGGTACGTAGACCCCATTTAATAAAACCCATACATTCATGCATCCAACTAAAATAAAAGCTAAATACATTGGTCAATAGTCCATAATCAATCTCATTTATTATCATACGCATCATCATATGCATCAATAAATAATATTCATCTCATGAATAATAAACATTCAATTTATACATTGATATCGATTTAATGGGCAATTTTAATTAGCATAAAATTCAACTTTGAAACAAAATAAACTCTTTTATTTTTAATCAAAATCATAATAAATTTCTTTATTTTATCTTATCCAATTTTGAATAAAAATAAACTCCTTTACTTTTAATCAAATTTCCAATCAAAATAAACTCATTTATTTTAATTAACAAGGAATCCAATTTCAAGTACAAAATAAACTCCCTTATTTTAACTTAAAATTGTTGGAAAAATAAAATATGTAGAATCTTATTCCTTACTAAAATTAAACACCTTTAATTTTTGGAAACATGAAATCTTATTCCATATGTGAATAAACTCCTTTATTCTAAGAAATATGAAATTTAATTCTATATGTGAATAAACTCTTTTATTCAAACAAACGTGGAATTTAATTATAAGTTAATATAAAACATTTTTGAATAAACTCTTTTATTCAAACAAACGTGGAATCTAATTCCAATTAAAATAAAACTTTTGAATAAACTATTTTATTCAAACAAACGTGAAATCCAATTTCAAGTTATTATAAAACTTTTAAATAAACTATTTTATTCAAATAAACGTGGATTCAAATTCCAATTAAAATAAACAACTTTATTTTAATAAAAATCAGAATAATATATATATATATATATATATATATATATATATATATATATATATATATATGTTTTTGCAGAGTGGCGCTGCGGCGCCGCTAGTGAACTAGCATCTAGCATTGCAGCGCCACGTCATCAGTATCAAAAACACAGAGCGCCACTAAAGAACTGGCTTCAGTCGCTGCAGCGCCACGTCAGCATCTTCAAAAACATGGAACAAGCGCTGCAGCTTGTTCCATGTTTTTCAGTTCTCGAATTATGTAGTTTTTATCTAAAAACATGTTTATACCAATAATTATGCCCAAAAAATTCATTCTAAACACATATCAATATACATATCAAATCTGAACAATTAATAATTCGCATAAAGGTTTGGCTCTGATGCCACTGTTAGGTTTGTAAGATTCATGAACACAATTAAATTGCATCAAAGAAAAGCGGAAGCGTGGTAAAATATAGTTTTAAAATTTTATAAACCATATATCTGGATCATCCTTTATGCACAATTATTAATTAAACGGAAAGATGAAAAATAAGAATTATACCCTTTAAGATTCGAGCTTCCTCAGGTACAAGTTCACCTCCAATCTTTTTCGCGTTCAACTTGAATCCACTGGGTTTGATTCCTTCCTTTGATCAATGTTAGCCACCCAAGTGTTTGACCTCTAGAGGTGATCTACCAAGGAAGAAAAAAGATTCAAGAATATGGGTATTTAGCAAAACCCTAGTATTTTTATCTCTCATAGAAAAAGGTATACTCTCCAACAATTGGAATCACGTCTCACGTACACAGATATCTGATATAAGACTCCTCTTATATAGATATCAGTTAACCTATTTTAATATAATTAAAATAGGGTATTATTTAATTAATTAAACTTCTTTAATTAATTAGGCTCCCTAATCTTATTAGGGATAATTAAGTAAACTCTTTTAATTAATTTGCCTCCTAATCTTATTAGGAATAAATGAGAATACTAATATTAAATTAATTTCTAAACTCTTTTAGAAATTAAAATAATAATAATAATAATATTAATAAGACTCCTCTTATTAATTTATATTTAATATTTTTAAAATATTAAATAATAAATATTAAACTATTTAATTTATTCTATCACCATAGATTAAATTAAATATACTTAACCTATTATTATGATTATACCATTAACTTTTTAAATAATTATTATTCCTTTTATGGTGTGACCCTTTAGGTTCTCCATATTAAACTGGTTGTGAATAAATCAATTAGAACAATTATAATCTTATTTAAATAAATAAATTAAACTATTAATTCATTTAAATAAATAATATTTATTCTACAATAGGAATAAGTCTTCCTAGCGATTAACGACTTTCTAGATAATATAGATTTTAACATTAATCATAAAAGAACCTTTGAGTAAATAGTTACTGTACAATTCAATCTTTCCATTATACAATGTCCCAATTAAATATAAGACATATAATTATTGTCAAGTCTTATTTTATTTAATTATATGTATTTCGATTCTTAAATGCACAACTCCAAATAATGTAAATTAGAAACTCCTTTCTAATTTCATTCTACCTTGGCCAAGGACTACTGGGTTGTCATTTATCGATTCACATATGACATTTCTCTTCTTTTACTAGAAGCGGTAGATTCTTTATTGATCATACATTATCTCCATCTACAACTTATTATACCCAAGCATACCCTTTGATATACCCTAAGGGTCTTAAGGAATAAGTCAAAGTATAGCTCATCATACACAAGATACTATGATGATCTCAAGTCTAAGGATCACTTGTACTATTATCACTACAGGAATTCCTATTGACAGACAAGTAAAACTCCATTAGGTATTCTTTAGCGAGCCATGTTCAGTGTACTTATTCTCCAATAAACACCTACATACTTGCTTTAGTATCTCAACATAAATTACCATGAGATCAATCATTCTCATCTAATGAGCAAGCAACATATGTACCAATCTATCCGGATTCATTAATCCCCAATTTAGTAATCCAACGATTGGGAATTATTTTAGTTTTAAGCTTTCAAAGAATTTAGATCTTATTAGAATGATCATCATCATTATTTTAAAGGCATTGCTTAAAACTATGAGTTTATCATATATTATAAAATAACATCATGTAGCTAAATAAAAGCCTTTAATAAATTAATACTTTTTGTTAATAAATGAATAAGATTGTTACAAAGTATATGCTTTATCATCAAACATGATTGGCTTGTGTGCATATTACTTTTATTTAATCACTCAAAAATCATTTCTTAAACGATAATTAACAGATTATAAACATTCATTAACACATTTATCAAATTCGTTAACTAATTCAACATCAAAACCAATTATAGTAAGGTAATTTTAGTAAATAAATTGAGAACCTTTAGAACTAAATTGCTTACCTTTGATTAGCTAGATGTTAAAGCAAACTTTGGACAATCTTCTTCCTTCTTCCTTCTTTGATTCTCAAATCTCTCTCAAATTCTTAGAGAATTCCTTCTTACTCTCAATTTTCTATCTTCTCTGCTCTTTGCAAATAAACTGACCACCACTTTAACGTGGTTTAGCCAGTTACAAAACTTAACAGTTACAAATACACAAGGTCAAAAGACCTTGTTTGGCCAACTTTAATCTAGTTTTTTTCCAATTTATTTTAATATTTCTTATAATATAGTACATGTAACAATCCAGAATTTTTATATGTAATTTAAAATATTTATTGAATTAAATAAATATTTTAGTTGATGTGTTTATTGTTAAATAAATATGTGTTTATATATTAGTTAAATAAATAATTCATGAATTGTTGTGGTAGACTAATTTAAGTTGGTGTAATTTATTAATTAAATTGATGTTTGGTAATTTTGGGATTTGGAGTTTTAATTTAATGAGTTGATTAAATTAAATGAATTGTTAATTTATCATCATATTACATAATAGTGATATTCTAATTTAATTTACTAATTAAGTTAGAGAGCTATTAATTTGATAGATAAAGTTAAAATTTATATTGAAATTATAATTATCTGATGTATGAAGCAATTTAATTTATGTGACTATATGATTTAGTAAGTTGATGTTAACTATAATTAAATTTGAGTATTAGAATTTGATTAGATAAAGGGTGTCCATTAAACTATATAGTAAGTGATTTATTAAAATAAATTAAAAGAGGTTTAATGTAGTTTTACCAAACAAGACTTAAGGGTTTTAAGTCTTTATTTTAATTTTGTTTTGCCAAACAACCTTTAGTGGTTTTTGAATTTAAAAAAAACTATAACTGACATGTTATGTAACGCCCCCAAAATAGGTATACACAACCCATTCTGAGTCGCCAAATACATGGTACAAAATTAAAATACAAACATAATTATACAACTGTCGTGTAAAATACGACAATACATAAGCTGAGAGTTTAAACACAAATATTGTCTCGTAAACAATATCCAAACTCAAATGGAGTCCTTATTACAATTATTATCACACTATTTTATAAAATAGTGAGGACTACTATAGCCACCATCTCGGACCATCACTCCGTTCCCCGACTAGTCCCAGCTATATTCTCATTTCCTGAAGAGAACAATGAAAGTAAAGAGTTAGCTCACCTAGCCCATTAAAGAATATTATGACTAAGATAATGCAGAATAAATTATCGTTAGCCTTCAACAGTGTTAAACTGATAGAATACAATAGACAACAAGTTTAACTGCAACGGAATAAACAATCCATTAGAAGAGTCAAGTAGAGCATGATATCTACTATCTTCTATTATTTAAAAGTTTATCATCAATTTTATCGCTAAGACTCAGCTCAATAAATAATCCACATCACTGAATTATCCATCCATTACGGGCTAAGGATATTCATTATTATCACATCCACGAATCATACATGCACTATAGACCAATGATATTCGTATTATTACCAATGATCATGATTATACCGATACATAGTAATAATCATACCAATCAACAGTCCATCTATGCACTACAGGCTAAATATGACTTTTATCACAATATAAACATGAGGATGATGATAATAATATAAACATCAATCAAAGGAAATCAATGACAAATATTAAATATTTTTAATTTATCCAAAGTCTAAAAATGTCCAAATTGTCAACTGCTTTGTGGAGTAAAATTCAAGAATAATATTCATATATGAAAAATAATTTGGAACGAAAAGAAATTAATTTTTCGGGTGAATAGTACCCCGTGAATAGTACCTCATGAATAGTACCCCGGTATGAAAAGATTAAATTTTAACAAGAATATTCAGAAAAATATCCTTATGAAACGATACTAGATGAAGCGTAAATTTCAAGGATATTCTACTAATTTCAAGGAGTATAGAAGTAATACTTAACAAAATGAGTGTAAAATTCAGAATCTGAAACGAAATAATATTACTTACATACTACAGAGTATGGAAGAAAATATTATTTCTTACGAATATTGAACTAAAATAATATCCCTTACCTTAAAAGGAGAGTATTTCTGATTGGTAGGACGGTGATATTCTTGAAGAAAACTTACACTGTTTTCTACACCTAAAGCTTCCTTAAACTCTAAAGAAATACGCTCAATATTATAAAAGAAGAATTCTCTGATTCTAGTGTGATTTTTAATTCTAACTAAGCATCTTATTTATAGGAGAATGACATGATACTATTTGAATTTAGAAAAATACAGACGCACAATAAATCCTTCACGGACGACTGAATCGGCGAAAAATTTGATTTACTATGCAGCACTATGCAATAAAATATTCTAATAAAATGAAAACTTTAAATAAAATAAAATATATTCTATTTATAATCTAATAAAACAAAACTTATATATATATATATATATATATATATATATATATATATATATATCTTCCACCACCACCATACATATGACACCCCCAAATTTGGGTACTTTAGTTCCTACGGGATTTGGTGTTCACTATCCAAACATCATGTATCTATCTGCCCATAATAAATAAAAAATCATAAATAGATAGAAATAAATCATCTCCTTATGGAGTTATAACATCTGAATGTAAATACATCAATCCCAGGTTATACTTTAAATCTCAAATGCGAAAACATAAACAAATAATAAATCTTACACAACTTAACATAAGTTTGAAATATAAATACATCAAATAAACAACAAATCTTCATCACTTGTAAACTTTACCCTTGCCGTTGCTAGTAGAAGGCTCGTCGGACCGTTTGTTATTAACTGCAATGTTATTATTACGCAAGAGTGATCATGATTGCCCATAAGTATAATAATATAACAATAAAATAATAACATGCTAATGAATCAAAGACTTCTGAAATAAGAAAACTGGGCTTTTGAATCAAGAATGAATAACAAGAATCAAAAGAACTTCAGAGGGTCATAAGACCTTGAACTACGCCCTAGATTGTCAAGTGTTTATAAGACTATGGACTCTTCTTCTCGTACTTAGGGGAATCAACCCTTAGTACCATACTGTGCACAATATCTTAACGCTAAAGCATAATTAATCCCCTATAGCAGGGTTGTTTATCTCAGTTTGATATTAGAGTCCGCACCAAAAGAAGTTTGGTTTGGATAAGTTCAATAATGGTTCTGAAATTTAGAACGTTCATCAACTATGGACTAGTCGAATCAATAAGGGTTCGCAGTCTTACAAGGTTTAACAATAATTGATATTTAATTTGAATAATAAAGTTCAAGATGTATACAATCGAATAAGTATTGTATAACAGGAATTATGCTTTTAAAGAATGATAACATCTAATATGAAATATTGACTTGAACAATAATAAACAAGACAGAATAACGAACTTACTTTATGTAAAGAAACATGGTTTAGGAACTTGCCTCGTGTTTAGGCTAAACGATTACTACTTTCGTTCACCACAAGTCCTACACACATACCATATGTATTCACGACATTCATTAGCTACATTTTCACTTAATTAGTTAATATAATTTCACTTTATTTAACAAATCATAACCCTTCTAATTTAATTACTTAATTACATTAGAATATTTTCTTTCCCTTATTATTATTACACTCGAATAAATTATTTCATAATAATTTCCATCGAATATTTATTTCATTCCATAAATATCTCAATTAAAATATTTATTTTATTTTATAAATATTTTAATAATAATTTCCACCGAATATTTATTTCATTCTATAAATATCTCAATTAAAATATATATTTTACTTTATAAATATTTTAATAATAATTTCCATCGAATATTTATTTTATTCTATAAATATCTCAATTAAAATATTTATTTTATTTTATAAATATTTTAATAATAATTTACATCGAATATTTATTTTATTCCATAAATATCTCAATTAAATTAAAAAAAATATTTATTTTATTTGTTAAATATTTTAATTATTTATTTATTTTATTTTATTTTATTTGTCCGCCGGGGAGGGGTAATTTAGTTTGGTAACGCCCGCCGGGGGTGGGGTTACCCAAACACAGTTTCTGCAGTTTTTGTAGTTTCTGCAGTTTGCGAACACATAACAAGGCTAATTTATGCCAAAAAAACTCACATAAGTTCAACCGTGAAGAACACAGAGCAGGGCCATAACTTTCAATTTTCTTGTCCATACATTAATTTAAGCATACACAGATACTATAATTCACATATGATCATTACTCAACCTTTCTAACATGATTTTAACAACTTAATTCATATAATTACTTGAATCAAAACACATAATTTCACAGTTCTTATGAAAAACTCCATTTTTAACATTATTAACGAAATCAACTACTGTGAACTCGTTTTTCGACCAAATTAGACCGTTTAAATTTCGTTCTTTTCGCTTTTACTTGTATAAACAAAATCATTCATCAATTTACCGATTAATATGCAATTTAAACATAAATTTTTGCTCTTATAAGCCATATTCATATATTTTTCTTTATAAAACTATAAAACTCCAATTTAAACATAATTTCATGGATTAATTACTCTAAAACACATAAAGATCATATATAATTGAATTGTACAAGTTAATAAACATATACAACATCATAGATTTAACAATTAGCCATAAAAATCAATTATAGAAAACTAAAAGCCAATTTTCATGAAAAGTTTCTAAGTACGTAAATTAAAAGTATAGATTAAAGAATTATCCCTTAGTTTTCTCTATAAGATTGTTAGAGAGTGGAAGAAACTCCTTAATCCTCCAATTCCTTCTTCAATTCCCTCAATCTTTCTCTTTTCTCTCTGTAGTTCACTGACTTAGGTTTTTAGGAAATGAGAAAGACGTAAAAGAAAAGGCCTAATATAAGTGTGCATACCGGTGTAATAGTGGTCGGTTAATCCCGTAGTGGGTTAACAAGCCAACTTCCTTTAAGACCATGTTTGGCTATCTTATTAACATTCTTTCCCATTAATTAATTAAACTCTTATTATATAGTTTAATAATGTCATACTCATTTAAGCAATTAATCAAATATCTTATTTAATTTAATTTAAATAAAATATAATAATTTCTCACTAATTCACATAGTCACATAATTAAATTCTCATTTATTAATTATGTCAAATCATTAAATCTCTAATTAATTATTAAATTAATTAGAATAATATTATGCTTATTAATTAATTCATTTAATCCAATAAGCTCAATTAAATACATACTTTGAATATAAAAATTCTCCACATTAATTTAATCAATGTAACACATATAATTAAATTAATCTATAACAATTTCATCGATTAATTATTTAACCCAATAATTAAATCATCGATTTTTTTATTTAATTTAATAAATATTCAAATTAAATTTCAAAAATCTCGTTTGTCACAAATTTCCTCCCTTAAAAAAATTCTGTCCCCAGAATCACGACTCAATCAATTCGTCCCGTTACAATACACATCAGTTCACCCACTCACACACACCATTAAACACACACACACCCCCACACACACATTATATATATATATATATATATACTGACATATATAAAACTTTCTACCGATAATTTTGAAGAATGAGTAAGTGGGGGTCCATGTAATAAACCAAATTTACAACAAACACTTCATAAAATACCCTTCTATTTATCTCAATTCACTTGATTTTATAAAACACATTTTTAATAACATTCATAATTGACATTATAACTCACAATATTAACAACCAGATCATTACCAGGAAAGAGGGAGCTTTCTGATAAGGATTTCTCCTTATTGGCGTACAATTAGGTGACTAAACCTCTTTCCTCGACAGAACTTTCTAGACATCGTCAATAATGCAAATAATAATATGAATAACTTTGTCGTCTCAATTATTGATTTAAAAATATAAAATATTATGATTATAATTGAATCAATAACGTGAGATACTATGCAGCAATTACTATGACAATAATTGAATAAAACTGAGTGACTTCTCACGTAAGCATCAATAATTAAAGATACTGTACAATACCGTGTGCTACTATGCAACCACGCGTATTACTATACTTTTATCACCGGGTATTTCAACAGTTAAAGGTAAAATTTTTGCCGTTATTTTTATAAAAACTTATTTCTGTCGTTTTCTAACTCCGACAGTAATTCCATTGTGGGGTCCACCAATGATTGTTTTGTCGTACGAATATTCCTGATAAAACGAATATTCCCTGACCAAACGAATATTTATAATAACTTGCTTACTTTGCAAAATTTTTAAATATTACCCATAGCTATAACATTATATTAAATCCACACCATATTACTCAAAATGATATTTACAGAAAATTAAATCTTTATTCATAAAAGTTGGGGTCTTATGTGACAACCCCAAAATAGGTCCATTCCATCCAACCTATTCTGAGTCGCCAAATACATGGCACAGAAAACAACTACAACTTTATTACAACAATTGTCGTGCAAAATACAACAACACATATGCTGTGAGTTTGGATACAAATATATACCAAATGTGACTCATGTTCCAATCGTGGACATCACCTCACAATGACACCTTACATAAAGGTATAGTCAAAAAACTATTTTAGAAATTAAAATTTTTGGGAAGTGCTTAAGGAAACCTTCGTACATGGGAGGCCACGCGTCTAGGTTATGATAGATATCATATGGCCACAGAATTATCCTTGGTTGACCCAATAGACCCCAAAGAAAAACGAGAAGATTACTATCATATTCTTCCCAATGGTGAGTCTCCTCTTGACTTATCATTATCTCTATTGTCTCTAATTGAGAATTATACTTCAAACAAACACCAAGATTATATAGGTAGTGCCCATAGATATACTCAGCAAGTGGATGAGCACAACCCTGTCCTATGATGACACGAGGTTGTATGTCATTAGACATCTTGTATGATAGTGACAAAACACCCTTCCAACGTTGGGTTCGCCTCACCCTATTTTCTTCACCAAATATAACTACTAAATGATGACCACCGTTCTATTTCCTTGTTACCCCCGCTCGACCAAGCTACACTCTTATTACCTGAAAGGAATTGTGAAGCAAAAGGGTGAGCACAACTAGCTCAGTAAAGAATATTATGACTAAAGATAATTAAATTATCAATAGCCTTCATCAATAATAAATCAGAGATTTAGAACATATGGTAAATGATAAAAATTTCAACCATAGTTGCAGCGGAACGAGCAATCCATTAGAAGAGTCAAATAGACTATAAAGTCTATTATCTTCTCCATGTTAAAAATCCACCAACAATATTTTATCCATGTAACATCACTCAACAGTTCCTTTCCACAATCATATGAATAACTCATAATCATAATTGTGACTATAAATTTTTCTTCGCACCCAGGACGAAGAATATTTTCATCACCTGTCTTTACCTGAAACATCAAAGATCATGGTTATACCAAATCACAATTCTTGTTTATAATCATACTAACAAATCCATCTTTGCACTACGGGCCAAAGATATTCATCAACAAACCATCTTTGCACTACGGGCCAAAGATATTCAACAACAGTTCATCTTTGCACTACAGGCCAAAGATATTCAACAACAGTTCATCTTTGCACTACGGGCCAAAGATATTCATCAACAAACCATCTTTGCACTACGGGCCAAAGATATTCAACAACAGTTCATCTTTGCACTACAGGCCAAAGATATTCAACAACAGTTCATCTTTACACTACAGGCCAAAGATATTCATCAACAATTCATATTTGCACTACAGGCCAAATATATTCATATCTCAAAGAAATATATAATCATTTCAGAATTTATATAAACAATAATTATAACCATGTTGATCAATTCACCTTTGCACTTAAGCTTAAGATATTCAATTATAAATTCAATGGTCATGATCATACCAGTCACAATTCAACTTTGCACTACAGGCTAAAGAGAACCCTAGTCATGATCATACCAATAATCTACCCATCTTTACACTCCAGTGAAAGAGAATTTCAACATCAGGGTTATAAAAATGTTATATATGATGATAAAAATAATATGATCAACATATAGTTTTAATCTCAAGAGTAATATTCGTAACTCATGAATAGTAACCCCGACACAAAAGATAGAAATTCTACAATAAAATTCATACCAATATTTTGGTATAATGATATTGAAAGAATAACATTACTTAAATTTATAAACAATTTATTTTAATTGTTTACACTTTACTAATTAATGCATTTAATCATCATAAAATGCCAACTCTTAAGATTTCATCATCAATAACCAAAACCCTCATAAAAAATCTGCATATACCTCATATATAGGATTCTCAAGCCATAAAATCCTATTTTCCAATTTTCTTACTTCACATAACATATTTAATTCATTTTCTCATAACTAGACTATTTTCATGAAAAATACCAAATCCGTTCCAAAAATATTTCTTTTCTGAAATTTAGCATAATATAGTCCCATAGTGAACATATATTTTTCTCAGAATTTTTAAAAGTCATTTACTATTTTTCATATGGCCAAAATAGCTGAATATTTAGACATTTATCAAAAATTATACTTTTGTCTAAAAATTCTGAAATTTACAGAGTATACTTCTATCATATACATGTACTCCCAATAAAAATTTCATCAATTTTGGAGTTAACCACAAGGAATTATAAGCGGTTACTTTTAAAATAGTCTTTTCTCATAAAATTCATAACTCTCAATCTATACATCCAAAAATCACCATTTTTGGACACAATCAATAAAACTCATCAAAATATCATTTTAAATTTTTCCAGAATTTTTGAAGTTCAGAAAAATTACGAAACTGAAAAACATAACAACTCTTAAAATCCCTTACTATCCCTTACAATCCCTTACCTCAAAAGAGCAGTACTTCTGATCGGTATAAGGCTGAAGGAAACTTGCACTGATGAATAAAAACTCACAGAGTATCTAAATACTCACAAAATACACTCAATAATCTAGAGAGAAAAAGAGAGAAAACTTATGTTTCTGGTGTGATTTTCAATTCTAACTTAGCCCTCTATGTATAGGAAAATTTTGGTAGGTTTGACCTGCAACCTGATGGCTTTACCTGTTACTATTTCCACCTACCACATTTGAAATATAATTCAGCACATTTCTTCACCAACCACAAGTGGGGCCCACCAATTCTAGAATTTTCCACCAAAATGATAAACTCTGAAAATTTAACAATTTCTGAACCAGTCATCTCGTAAAATTCATAATAAATCATACGTTCATTTTTAACGGTTCAAAATTTGTGGGCATATACTCAACTTATATATGTATAACATATCCAAAAATTACCACGATCCAACGGTCGGATTAAAAATTATAACCCCCGCAAAATATCTCAAAACCCTAATTTTTAATACCTCCATTCCGACAAAATACTGATAAAAACCTCAACATTATCTCCTTCATTTTTAACCACAAAAATATATCCCTCGTTTATATCCCCATAAAATAAATATTTTCTTATCACATGAATCAATAATTAATTATTCACAAATAATATTACAGAATCACATTATGACAACCAGGCCGTTCCCAGGAAAGAGGGGACTTTCCAATAAGGATTTCTCCTTACTAGCGCGCAATTAGATGACCAAACCTCTCCTTAGACAGAACTTTCTAGACATTGCCAATAATGCTATCTAATAATATTATTCAAATAATATGAATTATTGATCTGATAATAGAAAATACTGTGCAGCAACAATTATTGAAACAACAATAATATAAAATATCAACGCAGCAATTATTGAATCAATAAAATAAAATATTGAACAGTAATTACTGTAACAATTATTGAGTAGTGCCTTCTTACGTAAGAATCAATAATTTCAAAAATACTATGCAATACCGTGTGCTATTGTGCAATAACGCGTATTACTGTATTTTAACCACCGGGTATTTCAACAGTATTAACGGTAACAACTTCGCCGTTATTTGTAAAAACTCAAATTTATCGTTTTCTTCATCCGACAGTTATTCGTTATGGGGCCCACAAATAGTTGCGCCGTCGTACGAATATTCCCCGACAGAAAGAATATTCCACGACCAAACGAATATTCCCCGACAACAATGATTATTTTATAACCACTTGCTTATTTTCAAAAAAAATTCACATTTCACCCATAACTTTAAACTTTTATCAATTTAACCATTTACTGAATAGTAATTATAAGAAAATTGAATACTTTTATTTCATAAAATTCGGGGTCTTACATCTTACATGTTATTAAGGTGATGTTATGTTATACATCAGTTTATATATTATATTTTCAGTTTTAGTTTACGTAGAGTTATTATGACGCCCCCAAATTTAGACACTCATATCTCGAATTTGGTTCATCATATGCTATCTCTAATAATAAATCAAAGTCTTATACAACGGAAAAATTGAATAATTTATATTGTGATAACATAATTATTCTCGTCCCATAGTCTCGCAACCGTTACTACAACATCTTAATTTAAAATAACTTATTACATCATAATACATAAGTCTTCATACAACAGAATATTATTAAATTCCTAATGCTAAGGAATAAAGCTACTCCGAACCCTTAGCTTTACCCTTGTCCTTGCCTGAGGGTTCGGCACATTTTGCCTTAACTGAAAGTTTTAAGAAAAGCAAGGATGAGTAACAAATTTGCCCAGTAAGTAATATCGCAATAAGTGTGGACAGTTATAAAGTTCAAATCTCAAGGGTATGATAGTGACATTTATAAAGTTTACGACAAACGCTCTCCCTTGAACTACCGGCTTTGACTTGTCTGGGACGACCTTTGGTGCCTCCATCCCAACTAGACTTGACTTCACTACACGATAAAATCGGGCTAGGTGACCTTCTCTTCTGTAATTGTAGCATGCTTTGGATTGTTGCGTACAGTTTGGACTGATGTGTCCCTCCATTCCGTATTTGTAACATACTACCGGTGGTCGTTCTCCTTCCTTGAAAATGGGTGCTGGTGCTTCTATCTTTCCATCACTATTGAACCTTCTCTTCTTGAAATTTTCACTTCTATTATCTTGGCCATGATTACCACCGAAGTGGTTACCATTTTTGACATGTTGATTTCCTCCACGTTTGTTGTCACCGCTTTGATAGCTGCTACCACTGGTATTATCATTTTGCCAGCTGCTATCTTTTGGTTGGGCTGACTCATTATCGCGCTCCAATAACTGAGCCCTATTCACAACATCTGGATACAAGCAAAGTTTGTGAGCAATGAGGTATTGACGTATTTCGGGTTTCAAACCACGCAAAAACATTCGCGTCATTCGCTCCTCATTATCAACCAAATGGGATGCGAACCGGGACAACTCGGCAAACTTAGCCTCGTACCGCGACACAGTCATATTATTTTACTCCAACTTGATGAATTCCACCTCCTTCATGTGACAAATACTTTCGAGAGAGTACTTATCGTTGAACAATTCTTGAAACTTCTCCCAAGACATCTTTAGTGCGACAGGTTGAGTACATTTTAAAGATTCCCACCAATGATCTGCCTCTCCTCGCAATATGAAGGTGGCAAAGGAACCTTTTGCTCCTCGGAGCATCCCAAGACATCAAATATCTTGGTGATATGCTTAATCCACGTCTCTGCCTTAAGTGGTTCTGGGTTTCCCAAAAACTCCGGTGGTCCCAACTCCTTGAATTGCTTAGCGGTGACCATCCGAGAGTTGCCAGTGTTTCCACCTGCATTTTAAATAGGAGTCTCTCTTGCTTGGTGATGTATAATTTGCAAAAAGCTCCTAAACACTCCATCATTCAATATTTGGTCGGTATTGTTGTTTACATGAGGATTGTTGCCTTCCTGATGCATATTATCCTGGTTATTGATCTGTGGTGACTCAACGGTCTCCTATGCTCCATTGCTTATCTCAATATTTTCAGATGTCATTTTTAAATACTGCCACAAAATAAGGGTTAATTGATATACCACAAATTAATCATATGTTCTGACCGACCAATTTAATAACAAATAAACTTAGGTAAGTCATACTAGCAAAGGATTTACCCATCTCTCCCCTCCTAGTTCTAGTCTCAAATCTCAGTCAGGGATCATATCCCTAAGCTTTGATACCAACTGTGACGCCCCCAAAATAGGTATACAAAACCCATTCTGAGTCGCCAAATACATGTTACAAAATTCAAATACAAACTTAATTATACAACTGTCGTGTAAAATATGACAATACATAAGCTGAGAGTTTAAACACAAATATTGTCTCGTAGACAATATCCAAATGCAAATGGAGTCCTCATTACAATTATTATCACACTCTTTTATAAAATAGTGAGGACTACTATAGCCACCATCTTGGACCATCACTTCGTTCCCCAACTAGTCCAAACTATATTCTCATTTCCTAAAGAGAACAATGAAAGCAAAGGGTGAGCTCAACTAGCCTAGTAAAGAATATTATAACTAAGATAATGCAGATTAAATTATCGTTATCCTTTAACAGTGTTAAACTGATAGAATACAATAGACAACAAGTTTAATAGTAGCGGAACAAACAATCCATTAGAAGAGTCAAGTAGAGCATGATATCTACTATCTTTTATAATTTAAAAGTTTATCATTAATTTTATCACTAAGACTGAGCTCAATAAATAATCTACATCACTGAATTATACATGCACTACGGGCCAAGGATATTCATTATTATCACATCCATGAATCATCCATGCACTACAGGCCAAGGATATTCGTATTATCACCAATGGTCATGATTATAGTGATACATAGTCATAATTATACCAATCAACAGTCCATCTATGCACTACGAGCCAAAAATAACTTTTATCACAATATAAGCATGAGGATGATGACAATGATATAAGCATCAATCAAACGAAATCAAGGATAATATTAAAGATTTTTAATTTATCTAAAGTTTAAAAATGTCCAAATTGTCAACATGACAAATGCTTTGTGGAGTAAAATTCATGAATAACATTCATGTATCAAAAATAATTTAGACCGAAAAGAAATCAATTTTTTGGGTGAATAGTACCCGGGTGAATAGTACCCCGACATGAATAGATTAAATTTTAACAAGAATATTCAGAAAAATATCCTTATGAAACGATACTAGATGAAGCGTAAATTTCAAGGATATTCTACTAATTTTAAGGAGTATAGAAGCAATACTTAACAAAATGAGTGTAAAATTCAGAATCTGAAACGAAATAATATTACTTACATACTACAGAGTATGGAAGAAAATATTATTTCTTACGAATATTGAACTAAAATAATATCTCTTATCTTAAAAGGAGAGTATTTCTGATTGGTAGGACGGTGATATTCTTGAAGAAAACTTACACTGTTTTCTACACCTAAAGCTTCCTTAAACTCTAAAGAAATACGCTCAATATTATAAAAGAAGAATTCTCTGATTCTAGTGTGATTTTTAATTCTAACTAAGCATCTTATTTATAGGAGAATGACATGATACTATTTGAATTTAAAAAAATATAGACGCACAGTAAAACCTTCACGGACGACTGAATTGGCGAAAAATTTGATTTACTATGCAGCACTATGCAATAAAATATTTTAATAAAATAAAAACTTTAAATAAAATAAAATATATTCTATTTATAAAATATATATATATATACTGACATATATAAAACTTTCTACCGACGATTTTGAAAAATGAGTAAGTGGGGGTCTATGTAATAAACCAAATTTACAACAAATACTTCATAAAATACCCCTCTATTTATCTCAATTCACTTAGCTTTACAAAACACATTTTTAATAACATTCATCATTAATAATATAACTCATAATATTAACGACCATATCATTCCCAGGAAAGAGGGGGCTTTTCGATAAGGATTTCTCCTTGTTGGCGCACAATTAGGTGACTAAACCCCTTTCCTCGACAGAACTTTTTAGACATCGTCAATAATGTAAATAATAATATGAATAACTTTGTCGTCTCAATTATTGATTTAAAAATAAAAAATATTGTGACAATAATTGAATCAATAACGTGAGATACTATGAAACAATTACTGAGGCAATAATTGAATAAAACTGAGTGACTTCTCACGTAAGCATCAATAATCAAAGATACTATACAATACCGTGTGCTACTATGCAACCGCACGTATTACTGTACTTTTATCACCGGGTATTTCAATAGTTAATAGTAAAACTGTTGCCGTTATTTTTGTAAAAACTTATTTCTGTCGTTTTCTAACTCTGACAGTAATTTCGTTGTGGGGTCCACCAATAATTGTGTCGTCGTACGAATATTCCCTGATAAAATGAATATTTCCCGACTAAACGAATATTTATTACAACTTGCTTACTTTACAAAATTTGTAAATATTACCCACAACTATAATATTATATTAAATCCACACCATATTACTCAAAATGATATTTAGAGAAAATTAAATCTTTATTCATAAAAGTTGGGGTCTTACATGTTATTAAGGTGATCTTATGTTTTACGTCATTTTATATATTATATTTTCAGTTTTAGTTTACGTATAATTATTGTGACGTCCCCAAATTTAGACACACATATCTCGAATTTGGTTCGTCACATGCTATCTATAATAATAAATCAAAGTCTCATACAACATAAAAATAGAATAATTTATATTGTGATAACATAATTATTCTCGTCCCATAGTTTCGTAACCGTTACTACAACATCTTAATTTAACATAACTTATTACATCATAATACATAAGTCTTCATACAACAGAATATTATTAAATTCCTAATGCTAAGGAACAAAGCTACTCCGAAGCCTTATCTTTACCCTTGTCCTTACCTGAGGGTTCAGCACATTTTGCCTTAACTGAAAGTTTTAAGGAAAGCAATGATGAGCAACAAATTTTCCCGGCAAGTAATATCACAATAAGTGTGGACACTTATAAAGTTCAAATCTCAAGGGTATGACAGTGAATAATAGTTCAAGAATTCTCAATAAAGGTCGCTATGTACTGAAAGATATCAACAAGATTCAAAGAGTTAATCATGTCAAAGTTCAAGAATAATGAACATTGAGCAGTCACCAAGGACTAAAAACTTCTATTTGAATTAACAATATTATACTAAAAATTCAATAAAACGAGTACAATAGGTGATCAACCTAAGTACCCTACGTTATGTATAACATTTAAACATGCTAGTATATGTGCATGTCGGTTCCCCGACCCTTCAATAATGGTTGTTCCTCTCAGTAGATTTATAAAAGCCCGCACCAAGTCAATTGGTTTGGATAGCTTTCTAACATATGATAATAGTCTAGCCGAATCAATGGCTTAGACAACTTTTGTAATGCATTCAAGAGCGATAAGTTTAATACTTGCAACAACATCAAGATATACAATTTATTTTCGAATAGTAATAGATATTTTCTCGATGTAAATGTGGTCAGTATGGCAATAATTCAGAATTATACAATATATAAAGCGCAAAGAGTTTAGGGAACTTGCATTCAATATGAAAATCAAATGAAGTTAGAGAACTTGCCTCAAGCGTAGTTTACCAACTTATAGCTTATCAACACTTTGAAATCCTATTGTAACGTAGTTATGTATACAACATGTTTTATTAGATACTCAACTCTATAAGTTAATAACCTCATACATGTTTGATCACATAAGTCAACGACTTATATTTATTCCTATCTTAGTATTGTAAATAAAATGTCACATTAGCATGCTATTACACCACTTAGCTCTTTAATTAACACTTACTTAGCTCATAGAAAAGAATTAAGAAAGTTTGTAAAAACCTTAGATTCTTGGTTCCTTATAGCTATTAGGTGCTAGAACTTCTTAAAACATCATGGCAATTATGTATTAAGACTGAAAATAGTATACTATACATGATACTAGTTTACAGATTACAAACAGGCCATCAGACCAAACTGTAAGAGGGCGCAACTACGCCCTGGTTAGGCTTAGGGACGGCGCAACTGCGCTGTCCCCTGGCCAGACCAGAGTTGAGCTTTTTTCTTCCTAGGTCAGTCTAATTCTAAGCATACATTGACACATAGTGTATACACATGTTAAAGAATTTTGCATGCTTTTAAGGCCCATTTAAGTTCAACTTTACACGTTATAGTTTTAAGTTAGTATCTTTTATGAGTAATGGCCATTCAAGGACATGAAATCATGAGGACTACTATGTTTACCATGTGTTCATGTAAGGAAATCATGAAATCAGTTAGTATGCATGCTCACAAAGGTTCTCATTGTATACATATGTTTAGTGTTGTCCATCCTTTGAAAACTTGTATAATATCATATTGAAACGATCTTATGCCATGTCATACTAGATGGATGTACATATAGATCATGATTAGGGTATTAGTATGCAATCTTAGACGTTCAGAATCTAACCAAGATAATGTTCATAATACTTAGCTTGCAAAATGTCTGAGTTTATCTTTAGAAATCATTTTCAAACCAAGTCAAAGAAATTTAGTATATACAAAGCATCTCATAATTATATTTCATGCATAACTAGACCATATACACCACTTACAAAGTCAGAACTAAGACATTATTACTTTCATCAAAGTTCTTCTTTTAAAACTCCAAGTCTTCTTTAATAACGCATACTAAAGCGAGTTAAAGTTCTCATGATTTGCAAAGGAACCTAAGGTCATCAGTCAAGTCTATTTTCATGCATGTCTAAGTTTTTTTTATCATGTTAGAACTACCATATCACATCAAAAATAAAAAATTTAGGACTGGTGCACGGCGTAGGGCGTAACTACGCCTTGTTGAACTGCAGGGAGCGTGCAGCTGCGCCCATCCCTGGTGAGTTCAGAAGGTCCTATGCTTCTGCAGAACTCAACATCAAATGTGAATTTCCTCAATTTAATATCCTAAAACCAGCCACATATCTTTCATACATGCACACAAGCTCAGTTAACATTTAGACATCAACTTACAATCCAATTTAACAAGAGATTCCATGAAATTCTAGGAATTTGAAATACTTTGAATGTAAGAGCATAGTTTAAGATAACTACCTCTATTGAAGCTTACAAATGGAAATGCTCCTAATCTCAAATTTCTTCTTCTCTATTAATAGACTCACACTATATATGAACTTAGCAAAAACTTAGTAACGTGTATTTAGAAGAAAAGCTTACCATTTATAGAGACATTATTGCCCAATTTTGGGCTTTGAACAAAGGAATTAATCCAAGAGAAATAAGAATAATCCAATGGTTTGAGAGGGTTTGGTGAAAAGAAGTCACCAACTTCTTCTCCTCCATTCTCCTCATCATCATCACAGCTAATCTAACCACCATGTGCAGACTTAAGTTTACGTAATAAGAAATAGGCTACTGTGAAGCACTATTGAGTCACTTAAACTGGGACAAGGAGTCTATTTGGTCTGCAGTAGCAAAATGGTTGCCAATATACTTACGTTTTAATTCCTTTTTGGTTCTCTCACGTGATTTTAATGTACCAATGTTACTATATAATGAAAAGTTAGGGATTATATATGTACCCATATCATATAATTCATGTACATTTATCTTAGATAAAATAAAGCAGTTGGGTATTATTAACCTGATATTCTCCATAAATTTTATTGTTTAATTACATACCCTTATTGAAATAAATATTTTAATAGTACATATTTATTTACTTCCATATATTAAAATACACATTTACTTGTCCCACCACATATGATGAGGTAACAAAAACTCATCTATATCAATTTTATGATTTACTCACTTTTACTATATAATTTTGTATAACATTATTCACAATTAAGTGTCACACCCCATTTAATATCTCATGCATGAAGTAATTATATGGTACTACTACCTATATTTTCCTATATTACACATGGTGGTACATAATAATATTTAATAATAATCAGGGGAAAATTGGTAGTTGCTCAAGACAGACAAAAGAAATATGCTGACTAAACAGAGTCGCAAATTTAATGCTGGAAGTTTCGTTTTCCTATATGTTTTTCCTTGGAAAGGCAAAATTTGATTTGGTAAGAAAGGAAAGCTAAGCAGAAGTTTATTGGACCATTTGAAGTGTTGCGAAGAGTAGGGGAAGTGGCTTATGAGGTAGCTCTACCTCTAGAATTGGAACACGTTCATAATGTTTTTCATATCTCGGTGTTACAACCGTATAAACCCGATTACAAGCATGTGATCGAGTAAAAACCGTTACAATTTGATAAAGATTTGTCTTACGAGGAAATTCATATCCAGATAGTTGACAGGAAAGAACAAGTGCTCAGGAATAAAGTGATACCTTCTATGAAGGTGATATGGAGAAACCACAATACCGAGGAAGCTACATGAGAACTCGAAGATAAGATGATAAAAAGTTATCTTGAGATATTTGTTTGATCTATGTCTTCGATTCTGGGGACAAAATCCTTGTAAGGAGAGACAAATGTGACGAATGAATTGTTTGAGTTATGATTCTAGGGACAGAATCCTTTTAAGGAGGGAATGATGTAACAATCTAGAATTTTTATACGTAATTTAAAATATTTATTGAATTAAATAAATATTTTAGTTGATGTGTTTATTGTTAAATAAATATTTGTTTATTTATTAGTTAAATAAATAAATCATGAATTGTGGTGGTGGACTAATTTAAGTTAGTGTAATTTATTAATTAAATTGATGTTTGGTAATTTTGGGATTTGGAGTTTTAATTTAATGAGTTGGTTAAATTAAATGAATTGTTAATTTATCATCATATTACATAATAGTAATATTCTAATTTAATTTACTAATTAATTTAGAGAGTTATTAATTTGATAGATAAATTTATAATTTATATTGAAATTATAATTATCTGATGTATGAAGCAATTTGCTTTATGTGGCTATATGATTTAGTAAGTTGATGTTAAATGTAATTAAATTTGAGTAATAGAATTTGATTAGATAAAGTGTGACCATTAAACTATATAGTAAGTGATTTATTAAAATAAATTAAAAGAGGTTTAATGTAGTTTTACCAAACAAGTCTTAAGACTTTTAAGTCTTTATTTTAATTCTGTTTTACCAAACAAGCCTTAGTGGCTTTTGAACTTTTAAAAAAATTATCTTACATGTTATTAAGGTGGTATTATGTTATACGTCAGTTTATATATTATATTTTCAGTTTTAGTTTACGTATAGTTATATCATATATTAGTTACGTTAGTTTTCTAAGTCAGTTTAGTATAGAGAGAAGGAGAAGAAAACAGGGAAGAAAGTGAGAGCTCTAGAGAAATTGAGAGAAAAGTTGAAAGTTTCGGGAATCAAAAGGGGATTAACAAAGTAATTCTCATCATCTAACAAGGAATTAATGTAGAAATCTAACTCTTTATTGTTAGTTTTTGGTGTTCTTAAGCTTTCATGAAAAAATAATTTATCTATAAATAAGTTTTTTGAATGATTATTGATAATATGGTGTTATATATGTTAATAAATGTTTATAAACTGTTTTATACTGTTTGTTCATGAGTTAGAGTAATCAAATTCGTAGAAAAAATGTTTAAAAGTGAAGAAATTGAATTACAGATAAATATATACGAATATGGCTTATGTGATGTTAAAATTGATGTTCAATTGGTATGATAAATCGTAAATTGATTCTTGAATGTGTTAATACATGAAGAAATGATATCAAAGTAATTTAAGCAGATTGTTTTGGTGTAAAAATGAAATTTGGAGTTTTTGCAAAAAATATGGAATTGAAATGATTCAATTCGATTGTTGTTGTTTTGATGTTTTAAATCAATGTATACATGCTGGGTAATATTTATATGAAGTTTATGTAATTTGGGTGTGTTCAATTTGTTGTTTAAATAGTGAAATTCATGAGTTTGGGTTTGAAAAGAGCCGAAAAATAGTATGCATAGTTTCTGTATGCACATCAGCGCAGTTGAGCTAGTGTCAAAAATAGAAATGGTGCAGCTGTGCCTGTCCCACGGCTTAGAGCAGCGCAGCTGCGCCAGACCCAGAACAGAGACAGTGATGATATATTATTTGTTCAGTCACTTCAACTTAGTCTAATCTAGTTTAAAGTTCATGACAATCTGTTAGGCTTATATCAATATATTATAACAGATTATTCATGTGTAGCTGATGATTTCAAGTTGTGAAGAATTATAAATTATACTATTACTATAAAGCCTTATTATGTGATTAATGAAGTTGAATCGTTGACTAAGAAAGAACTTTAGATTGGTTAAGATTTATTGATTTAAGAAATCAGAATTTAAATTAGGTTGACAAGTTATATAAAAGTGGAAGTTGAATCTATGAGATTAATATTATGTGGCTAAAGTTGTGTTACGATGTTAATGGAATGTTTATGGTGTTTGGGAAGCGTGAGTTATAAGTGTGTAGCTAACGCACGAGGAAAGTGTCCTATCCCTACTCTTACATTATGCAATTTTTTTTAAATCTATTATTTTAGTTGAGCTAGTTTTCTAACCTTATAATACCTTGACCATAATTATACAAGTTTGTTATTCTGTCATGTTTATAAATTACACAAGTTCTTGAATTCTATTTAGCAAAGTTCATAATTCTGTTTTCTTATTGGAAAATGTAACCTTAGCTTACCATTTTTATGTTCAAGCAAGGTTTAGTATATTTTTTCAATGCTTTGACCTTTATTCATAAAGCATGACTTTGATGCATTACATTATTCATTTATGGCTCATAACCATCTTGTAATACGTCGTTGTTGAATCCTTGTATTATCATTAATTTTTTTATTCAACTAATCCTTAGTTGATGTACGTTGAACTCTAAATTACCCTTGAAACTTATCCAAACCGAACTTCCTTTGGTACGGACTCATATGTTAAAACTGAGATGAATAACCCTATTACATGGCATTATTTACGCGAAAGCATTAAGATGTTTGTGCACAATACATGGTACAAAGGACTTATCTATAAGACCCTAACTTTTTATGAATAAAGATTTAATTTTCTCTAATTGTTATTTTGAATAATAAGGTGAGGATTTGATATAATGCGATAGTTATGGATGATATTTGTAAATTTTGCAAAGTAAGCAAGTGGTCATAAAATATTCGTTTGGTCGAGAAATATTCTTTTTATCGAGGAATATTCGTACGACAACATAATCATTGGTAGACCCCACAACGAAATTACTGTCGGATATAGAAAGCGAAAGAAATAACCTTTTTATAAAAATAACGGTAAGACTTTTACCGTTAAACTATTGAATTACCTGATGATAAAAGTACAGTAATATGCGTAGTTGCACAGTAGCACACAGTATTGAATAGTATCTCTGATTATTGATGCTTATTGACAATGTCTAGAAAGTTCTGTCGAGGAAAGGGGTTAGGTTATTTAATTGCACGTCAATAAGGAGAAGTCCTTATTGGAAAGCCCCCTCTTTCCTGGGAATGATCTGGTTGTTAATATTGTCAGTTATAATATTAATGATGAATAATTTTTGAAAGATTAAAAATGTGTTTATTGAAGATAAGTGATTTGTGATAAATATTTATTCAATTTTTGATATAAATAGAGGAGTTGTCATGAAATATTTGTTGTAAGTTTGGTTTATTACATGTACCCCACTTACTCATTTTTCAAAATCGTCGGTAGAAAGTTTTCTCAGTTTTATTTTATTATTATTATAATAGTAATAAAACAGAATTTTTTTTATGTAAAACAGAATATTTTTTATATTATATATAAAGTTATTCATTTTATTAAATTATAAATAGAATATATTGTATTTTATATAAAATTTTTGTTTTATTAGAATATTTTATTGCACAATAATGAATAGTAAAATCAAAATTTCGCAGAATTCAGTCACCCTTGAAGGTTTTATTGTGCGTCCGTGATTATTTTCTTAAATAGTGCCCTGCCATCCTATAAATAGGATGCTTAGTTAAGAAATAAAAATCACACTAGAATCAAAGAATTTTTCTTCTATAATATTGTGCGTATTTCTTTTAAGCATAAGGATACTTTGAGTGTAGCAAATAGTGCAAGTTTTCTTCAAGAATATCCCCGCTATACCAGTCGGGATTACTCTCCTACTAAGGTAAGGGATATTATTTTCGTTCAATATTCGTAAGAAATATTATTTTCTCTCATACTCTATAGTATGTAAGTAATATTATTTCATTTCATATTCCTAAATATACACTTATTTTGATAAGTATTGCTTCTATACTCCCTGAAATTAGTAGAATATCCTTGAATTTTGCGCTTCATCTAGTATCGTTTCACTGAAATAATTTTCTGAACTTTCTTATTAAATTTTAATCTTTTCATGCCGGGGTACTATTCACATGATACTATTCACCTGGGGTACTATTCACGATAAAATTGGTTTCTTTTCTGTCCAAATTATTTTTGATACATGAATATCATTCTTGAATTTTACTCCACAATTAGTTATCATGTTGACAATTTGGACATTCTTAAACTCTGGATAAATTAAATTATAAATCTTTAATACTTATCCTTAATCTCACTTGATTGATTTCTTATATCATTGTCACCATCCTCATTCTTATATTATGATGAAAGTTATCTTTGGCCCGTAGTGCATAGATGGGCTGTTGATTGGTATGATTATGACCAGGAATTATGTATTGGTATAATCATGACCTATAATGTTACAGACAAATGATGTGGTGAAAGTCTTCTTTGGCCCGTAGTGCATAGATGGACAGTTGTTTAGCATGATCTTGACCACTAGTGATACTAACAAATATCCTTGGCCCGTAGTGCATGGATAATTCGTGGATGTGAAATATTTATTGAGTTGTGTTACAAAGATAAAATATTGATGATAAACTTTTAAATCATAGAAGATAGTAGACATCATGCTCTACTTGACTCTTCTAATGGATTGCTTGTTCCGCTGCAGTTGTTGATCTAAACTTGTTGTGTATTGTATTCTATCAGATTTTACACTGTTAAAAACTAAGGATAATTTATTCTACATTATCTTAGTCATAATATTCTTTACTGGGCTAGTTGAGCTAACCCTTTTTTTTATTGTTCTCTTCAGGAAATGAGAATATAGTTAGGACTAGTCGGGGAATGGAGTTATGGTCCAAGATAGTGGCTATAGTAGTCCTCACTATTCTATAAAATAGTGTGATAATAATTGTAATGATGACTTTATTTGAGTTTGAATATTGTCTACGAGATAATATTTGTATTGAAACTCACAGTCTATGTTTTATCGTATTTTAGACGACAGTTCAATAGTTGTATAAATGAAGTTTGTATTTAATTTGGTACCATGTATTTGGCGACTCAGAATGGGTTGTGTAATCCTATTTTGGGGGCGTCACATTATCCCTCTAAGTACGAGAAGGAAGTCCATATAGTCTAATGGTTGTTAAAGGTTTAAGTGGAAATACTTATAACATGGGACATAGTTCATGGTTTTGTGACCCTCCGATGATTTTGAATATTAGTTCTTGATTATCGATATTAGAAAATGTTACTCAATTCAGTAAAGCTTATTCATTGTTAATTATTATGTTTTCTTTAAGTGAGCATTTGTTTTGCTCACTCTTGCATATATATAACCATTGTAGCTAAAGTTGAGAAGGTTGACGAGCCAACCACTAGTAAAGGAAAAGGCAAGATGAACAAATGTTGAAGACTTGTTAATTGTTGAGACTTATATTTTCAGACTTGGTTTTAATTATGTGATGAAATTAATTAATTTTCCGCATTTGATGAATGTTTTAAGGTTAGACAACTTGTGATTTATTGGTTTTAGTTATGTAACCCTTTAATGGGGAGTTTATTGCTTAAATTTTTATTAAATTTGGGTAGTTAAAAATGAATGTAAGGATAGTGAACACCAAATCATGTGGGAATGAAGTACCCAGATTTGGAGGTGTCACAAGTTGGTATTAAAGCTGTAGGTTATGAACCTTAGGTGGGGAAAAAACCTTAGGGAGTATCCTTATAGGAGATTGTAAACATAGTGGTGATAAACTCTTATCGAGTTTTAAGGAAAAAATAATAAAACACTCTATGTGCTTATGTGGTCGCAACCTATGTGCTCGTGAATGTCGAGTAGTGTCAGTTAGTAATTAAAAACTTAAAATTTTGTTGTCAGGATGGATAATGTGGGAGAATCCAGTCAGACTAGAGAGGAGGAGCCTCGAGATGTTCAAGTAGTCTGGGAACAACTAGTGCCAAGGAAGCCATCTCCATTGGTTGCAGTTATTAGGTATCTAGATTGTAAGACCCCGAATTTTATGAAATAAAAGTATTCAATAATTACTATTTAGTAAATGGTTAAATTGATAAATGTTAAAGTTAAGGGTGATATATGAAATTTTTTTCAAAATAAACAAGTGGTTATAAAATAATCATTGTTGTCAGGGAATATTCGTTGGTCGTGAAATATTCTTTCTGTCGAGGAATATTCGTACGACGGCGCAGCTATTTGTGGGCCCCATAACGAAAAACGGTCAGATGAAGATAATGACAAAAATTAAGTTTTTATAAATAAAGGCGTAGTTGTTACCGTTAACACTGTTGAAATACCCGGTGGTTAAAATACAGTAATACACGTGGTTGCACAGTAGCACACGGATTGTACAGTATTTTTGAATTATTGATTCTTACGAAGGAAGGCAGTACTCAATAATTGTTACAATAGTTACTGTTTAATATTTTATTTTATTGATTCAATAATTGCTGCGTTGATATTCGATATTATTGTTGTTTCAATAATTATTGCTGCACAGTATTTCCCATTATCAGATCAATAATTCATATTATTTAAATAATATTATTAGATAGCATTATTGGAAATGTCTAGAAAGTTCTGTCTAAGGAGAGGTTTGGTCATCTAATTGCGCGCTAGTAAGGAGAAATCCTTATTGGAAAGCCCCCTCTTTCCTGAGAACGGCCTGGTTATCATAAATGTGATTCTGTAATATTATTTATGAATAATTAATTATTGATTCATATGATAAGGAAATATTTATTTTATGTGGATATAATTGAGGGATATATTTTTGTGGTTAAAAATGAAGGAGTTAATGTTGAGGTGTTTTATCTGTATTTTTTGTCGGAACGGAGGTATTGAAAATCAAATTAGGGTTTTTGAGATATTTTGCGAGGGTTATAATTTTTAATCCGACCGTTGGATCGTGGTAATATTTAGATATGTTATACATATATAAGTTGAGTATATGTCCACAAATTTTGAACCGTTAAAAATAAACGTATGATTTGTTATGAATTTTATGAGATGACTGGTTAAGAAATTATTGAATTTTCGGAGTTAATCATTTTGGTAGAAAATTCTAGAATTGGTGGGCCCCACTCTTGGTTGGTGAAGAAATGTGCTGAGATTTTTATTCAAATGTGGTGGGTGGGAATAGTAGCAGGTAAAGCCATCAGGTTGCAGGTTAAGTCTGCTTCGGTGTGCTAACATTTTCCTATAAATAGAGGGTTAAGTTAGAATTAAAAATCACACCAGAAACATAAGCTTTCTCTCTCTATATTATGAAGCATATTTTGTGAGTATTTAGATACTTTGAGAGTTACTATTCAGTGCAAGTTTCCTTCGGCTTTGCATTCCAGTCAGAAATACTGCACTTTTGAGGTAAGGGATAGTAAGGGATTTTAAGGGTTGTTATGATTTTCAGTTTCGTAATTTTTTTGAACTTTAGAAAATTCTGAAAAAATTTGAAATGATATTTTGATGAGTTTTATTGATTGTGTCCAAAAATGGTAATTTTTTGATGTATAGATTAAGAGTTATGAATTTTACGGGGAAAGACTATTTTAAAAGTAACCGCTTATAACTCCTTGTGGTTAACTCCAAAATTGATGAAATTTTTATTGGAAGTATATCTATATAATATCAATGTACTTTGTGAATTTTGAAATTTTTGGATAAAAGTACAATTTATGATAAATGTCTAAATATTCGGCGGTTTTGGCCATATGGAAAATAGTAAATGAATTTTAAAAATTCTGAGAAAAATATATGTTCAATATGGGACTATATTATACTAAATCTCATAAAAGAAATATTTTTGAGATTGATTTGGTATTTTTCATGAAAATAGTCTAGTTATGAGTAAATGAATTAAATATGTTATGTGAAGTAAGAAAATTAGAAAATATGATTTTATGGCTTGAGAATCATATATGAGTTATATGCAGATTTTTGATGAGAATTTTGGTTATTGGTGATGAAATATTAAGAGTTGGCATTTTATGATGATTAAATACATTAATTAGTAAAGTGTAAACAATTTAAATAAATTGTTTATAAGCTTAAGAAATATTATTCTTTCAATATCATTATACCGAAATATTGGTATGGATTTTATTGTGGAATTTCTAACTTTTTCATGTCGAGTTATTATTCATGAATTACTATTCACGAGTTACTATTCATGAGTTACTATTCACGAGTTACTATTCACGACAAAATTGGTTTCTTTTTCTGACCAAATTATAGTTGATTTATGAATATTACTCTTGAGAATAAATCTATATATTGATTATATTGATTTTATTATCATATATAATATTTTTATAACCCTAATGATGATATTTCTCTTTGACTTGAGTGTAAAGATGGGTAGATTTTTGGTATGATCATGACTTTGGGTTCTCTTTGGCCAGTAGTGCAAAGTTGAATTATTGACTAGTATGATCATGACCATTGAATTTATAATTGAATATCTTCAACTTAAGTGCAAAGGTGAATTGATCAACATGGTTATAATTATTGTTTATATAATTCTGAAATGATTATATATTTCTTTGAGATATTAATATATTTGGCCTGTAGTGCAAATATGAATTATTGATGAATATCTTTGGCCTGTAGTGCAGAGATGACCTGTGGTTGAATATCTTTGGCCAGTAGTGCAAAGATGAATTGTTGATGAATATCTTTGGCCCGTAGTGCAAAGATGACATGTTGTTGAATATCTTTGGCCAGTAGTGCAAAGATGAACAGGTGTTGAGATGAACATGACCAACTGGTGATACAAATGAATATCTTTGGTCGTAGTGCAAAGATGAAGTTATTAGTACGATTATGAACATGAACTGTGATTTGGTTTAACCATGATCTTTGATGTTTCAGGTAAAGATAGGTGATGAAAATTAGCTTCGTCCTAGATGAGAAGAGGAATTTAGAACTACAATTATGATTATGAGTTATTCATATGATTGTGGACCAGAATTTTTGATTGATGTTACAGGGATAAAATATTGTTGGTGGATTTTTAACATGGAGAAGATAATAGATTTTGTAGTCTATTTGACTCTTCTAATGGATTGCTCGTTCCGCTGAAACTATGATTGAAAATTTTTATCATCTACCATATGTTATAAATCTCTGATTTATTACTGATAAAGACTATTGATAATTTATTTATCTTTAGTCATGATATTCTTTACTAAGCTAGTTGTGCTCACCCTTTTGCTTCACAATTCCTTTCAGGTAATAAAAGTGTAGCTGGGTCGAGTGGGGGATAACAGGGAAATAGAACGGTGGTCTATAGCTGTTGAGGGTGAGGCGAACCCAACGTTGGAAGGGTGTTTTGTCACTATCATACAAGATGTCTAATGACATACAACCTCGTGTCATCATAAGACAGGGTTGTGCTCATCCACTTGCTGAGTATCTTTACGAGCACTACCTATATAATCTTGGTGTTTGTTTGAAGTATAATTTTTAATTAGAGACAATGGAGATAATGATATGTCAAGAGAAGACTCACCATTGGGAAGAATATGATAGTAAACTTCTCGTTTTTCTTTGGGGTCTATTGGGTCAACCAAGGATAATTTTGTGGCCATATGATATCTATCATAACCTAGACGCATGGCCTCCCATGAACGAAGGTTTCCTTGAGTACTTCCCAAAGATTCTAATTTCTAAAACAGTTTTTAACTATACCTTTATGTAAGGTGTCATTGTGAGGTGTTGTCCACTGTTGGGACATGAGTCACATTTGGTATATATTTATATCCAAACTCATAGCATATGTGTTGTTATATTTTGCACGACAATTGTTGTAATAAAGTTGTAGTTATTTTCTGTACCATGTATTTGGCAACTCAGAATGGGTTGGATGGAATGGACCTGTTTTGGGGTTGTCACACAGAGTTTGGGCAGGAGGGATTATTAAATGATGAGGATGAGGTATAGACGGATGAGGAGGACCCTTCAGAGTTACCATAGACTGATGAGGATGGGGAAGGGGAAAAGTTTCCTCTAAACTCTATTGCAGCTCAAATGTATGACGAGGTGTACGACTATAACATTGAGCTTCAAGATAGAGTCAGCGAATTGGAGGAGCTGGTACATGAACATCAGACTTCGATGACACAGAAGGACGATGTGGAATGGACGCTGGTGCACATAGAGGGGGAAAAGGAGCAGCTGATGGAGGAGGTTACGAAATTAAAGAATAACCTGACGGAAGAGTCCGCCAAGAGAGCAAGAGCTGAAGATGCTTCAAGAAGGCTTCCAAGCGTGCAGATGTAGCAGAGGGAGAGGTACAAGGAAAGAAAGTCAAGATGGAAGAGATGGATTATGTTTTCCATATTGTGATGAACAGAGCTCAAGACCGAGTCATATACTATCCAACTCAGTTCGAGGAGTTGTCATAGTATATGTTGGATCGTAGAACGATGTTCAGTATCATGGAAGAGGAGCATCGTAAGGCTGTGTAACGTCTTATTAGGCCTTAATAGAAAGTGTAATTGTTGAATGAATAATTATATAATAAATAAGATGTAAATCCCAATTGCTTGTGACCAATGGGATATGATGGTATTATCCTTAAACTTTATTAGTTTGGGAAATTGATGTAAATAGCAACGATGCTATCATTTCTATGTCTCTAAAGAATGATGAATGAATAAAATGTTAATATTTATTCAAGATGTTATGTGTTATGTGGTGATCATTTTTGATGTACAATTTAAGTAGAAAATACTTAAGAAATGGAGCAATGACCTAATAAATGTATTTTTTTAAAAAAACAGAAGATGCCTGCAATAAGACGTCAACCCCGACAACGAACCCCTAAGGGGTCTACCAATAACAACAACACTGATGCTAACCCAATTCAGTAGTTGGTGACGTTACTGACGAGAGCATTGTAGAATCAGCCACAGAATCAAGTTGCGACCTTTAAAGATTTTAAGGCGGTTGGACCACTAGAGTTTCGTGGGTCCATGAATCCAGTCGAGACACAAACCTGGATCATGGAAATAGAGAAGGTATTCGACTTTGCTAGAGTCGGTGAAGACCAAAAGACTACTTTTACAATGTTCATGTTGAAAGAAGAAGCCATCTACTGGTGGCAAGCAAATAAAACATTAGGGGGACAAGGAATAATGGCATGGAATTAGTTTAAAGAGATATTTTTTGAGACCTATTTTCCAGAGAGCTCACAGAATCAGATGGAAATCTAATTTTTAGAGCTGAAGCAGGGTATGATGACAGTGTCAGCATTTGTAGCAAAATTCAATAAGTTAGCGAGGTTTACGCCATATCAGGTTAACACAGATGAGTGTAAGGTAAGAAAATTTAAATAGGGATTGAAGCCTTGGTTTTACAATAGAGTCTCTATGTTTCAGCTAAAGACATTTGCAACAGTACTTTAGTAGGCGATTATCGCGGAGGGTGGAAGCGATGCCTTAACAAAATACAATCAAGAACAGAGAAAGAAGAAGAATGTGCGTGAAGGTAAAATTGGTGGTAGTAGTGGTGAAAATAATAACCCAAAGAGGAAGTGGAATGAGGGTGCAGGTGCTGGAAGTCAGCAAAGTAGCCAGTAGAAAAGAAAATCTGAAGCGTGTGCTACCTGTGGAAGAAATCACACTGGTGTGTGCTTGAAGGGTAAGCGGGGTGTGCTTTAACTGTGGCTAGGAGAGTCACATTGCTCCGAATTGCCCTCAACCGAAGAGGAGTGCTTGTTTCATATGCGGGTTGAAGGATCATCTAGCTCGCGAGTGTCCTAAGAAGACAGTTGGAGGTACAAGTGGAAATAAAGGAGTTGGCAGTGGAGGTACTTTATCTATTACGGGACCAATGTCATCGAGCAGACCCACAGCCAGAACCTTCAACATGACTGTGAAGGATGCAGTATAGTCAAAAGATATTATGTCAGGTATCATTCCAATAAATGATATAAATACATATGTATTATTTGATTCGGGTGCTACTTGCTCATTTATATCTAATGATTTTGCTAAGAGTTTGGGGTGGCCTAGGAAAGAGTTAAATTTTTCTTTGAATATAGAAATTGCGAATAGAGAGGTGATTCCTGTTAGATTCGTATATAAGAATTGTAGAGTGAATATTAAGGGAAATGTTATGGTAGTAGACTTAATCCCGATTAAACTTGAGAAATTTAATGTTATATTGGTGATGGATTGGTTATTCAATTATGGAGCGATAATTGATTGCCAAAAGAAATGTGTAGACCTTATGACTCCGTCAAAGGTAGTTTTCTATAGTACCAAATGGCGTGGACAAGCGAGTTGTCTGACGATTATGCAAGCCAAGAAGTTTTTGAGGTAAGGCTATGTAGGATATTTCGCTTACATAGTCGATACTCAAAAGAAGGGGATGAAACAGGAGGAAATACCAGTTGTTAGGGATTTTATGGACGTATTTCTAGAAGATTTTTTGGGACTTTCGCCTGACTGAGAGGTTGAGTTCATTATCGATTTAGTACTAGGGACTGCTTTGATATCGAAGGCCCCGTACTGGATGGCTCTGGTGGAGATGAAAGAACTGATGGTATGTGAAGCCCCCAAATTCTCTACATTTCCTGTAGCAGATTTGGTGCTCACGTAAATATTCCATAAGATAATAATTCACATAAATCTAAGATTCACAGTACTCATAACAGATAGTAGTTCTCGTCAGAATAATTATTGTATTTGAGTACCCTCACTTGGATGTACAGGTTTAGTATCTTACATATATATCTTCCATATCAATAATTCTTATCTATCTAACATTCATAGTATTAATGGTAGGGTTCTTGGAACTGAGAAGCGCTACCTCAGTGCATCAGAGAATTCCCAATATCTATTAATACTATCATTCAGATGTATAGTTCATATAGATACTGTACTCTTTTCTAATTTCTGTGGAATGTAAAACTAAACAATGGAAACTAATAATACATTACACAACTTAATATACAATTACATAGACTCTAAATGTAGTTAAGTATTACATCATAGTCCTCAAAAGGATAACCATGTCTTAAGCCTTTCTATCCACAAATACTGGAGCTATCGGATACATCATTTTTATCTGCAAATGAAAAATATTTGCAAGGATGAGCTATAGAAAGCTCAGCAAGTTTTGAACAAGAAACAATATTATACCCACACCAAATCTGGATTGAATGAACATAAAGTTCAATGTTTTTCCACATATATACTGAGGTTTATCTGCCAAACTCCGCACATTATGAGTTTCTGTCAGTCATTTAGACTTAGCAACTCGAGTTGATCCGCTCAACTAAACAACCTAGGAGTATGCATATCATCCTATATTAATAACCCCCGATCATTGCTAAAAATGTCGGTACATAAACCCCAGTCAGCCTGTTCACTACAAGAAATCACACATTTTAGGATGAATTTTTTGCCACGCACAATATTTTGTCACAATTTGTTAATTAATAATTACGAAATTCATAATCGTCACTAAAACTTTTCCTTTTGTGACGACCTTTAATTTTGTTACTATTAATCATTTATATCATCACTAATTTATACATTTGATGATGATTAATAAAATTTCATCACAAGTTATTTTGGAGGTAGAATTTTGTACCAAAATTTTGGGGGAAAACCTTTTAATGACATTTTGTAATAATTGATGACAACATTTATTGTCACATAATATTTCTTTCGATGACAACATAATAGTTTGTCATTAGTTTTTTGTAAAATTTAGTGACAATGTGCTTTCGTCACTAATGTTCATATATTAGTGACGCCAATTACAAATTCATCACAATTTTATTTAGAGTCAAAAAAATTTTGAAAAATTTTGGAGGGAAATTTTTTAAAGACAGAAAAATAATAATTTATGACAAGTTGTATTATCATAAATACCAATTTTATATGACGAGATAATAGTTTGTCACTAATTAGATGAGTGGATAAGTGACAAAAATGGTTTGTCATAAATTCTTATATTTAGTGACAAAGTACGTAATAGCGTCACAATTTTATTTGGAGGCAAAAAAAATTTGAAAAATTTTGGACGGAAATTTTTTAAAAACGAAAAAATAATAATTTATGATAATTTATATTGTCATAAATACCAATTTTATATGACGAGAAAATAGTGCGTCACTAATTAGATACGTGGATAAGTGACAAAAATAGTTTGTCATAAATTCTTATATTTAATGACAAAGTACGTAATATCGTCACAGTTTGATTTGGAGGTAAATTTTTTAAAGACCAAAAATTAATAATTTATGACCATTTTTATTGTCACAAATACCAATTTTATATGACGAGATAATAATGTGTCACTAATTAGATAAGTGGATAAGTGACAACACTGGTTTGTCATAAATCCTTATATTTAGTGACAAAGTACGTAATATCGTCACAATTTTATTTGGAGGTAAATTTTTTATAAGAACTTTTGGAGGTAAATTTTGTAAAGATGAAAAATTAATAATTTATGACCATTTTTATTGTCATAAATACCAATTTTATATGACGAGATACTAGTTCGTCACTAATTAGACGAGTTGATAAGTGACAACACTGGTTCATAATAAATCTTATATTTAGTGATAAAGTATGCAATAACGTTACATTTTTATATGGAGGCAACATTTTCTTGTATCCAAGCGACGTCAGCGGTCTTCCTTTTATCTTTGGCAGCCTCTGTTTAGTCAAGAACCTCTATTATCAATTTTCAATAATCCCAATTTGATGGCATAAATATGTTTCTAGATTTTGATTTGAATTGATTAGTAGTTGTTCTAATTGAACAACTACGATTTTGAAATGATTTCATGTCATTGTTGTTGTAATGGTTGCTATTGTTGTTGATGATCTTCTACAATTTTGATAATCTAAATCACTATTTGGTTTAAAATTTTGATGAAGCAACTTCCTAGCTTTGATTAGTAATTGTAGTACTAAATCGACATCATAGAATGGTTCTGCTTTCTTGAAAAAAAATGAGAGTAGTGATTTTGCTTATCAGGAGACTTAAATTCATAAGGATGCTCTGTTAGTTATGTATGCATATATAGTGTTGACAAAAGACAATGTAATAGTCCAAATTTTCAGTATATATTAAAATAGGATTTTAGTAAAATATTAAAAACAACTTTATAAATGAGTGAATAATGAGCTCTGAAGTAATGATAGTATAAGATGAATCTGTATGTGGCTTTTTTTTCATTCCCAAAAAATTAGTTTAAATCAGTAACAATCTCTCTTTTACCTCCTTTCTTTCAATTGCCTTGCATCACAAATTTGCTATAAAAGAATTATTCTAGGTAATGTTTCCTTCACTTTCTATTAAATATTTTGAATTTGGTGTGTGATGTGTTGAATTCCTACAAATGTTAGATTTTCTTATTTATTTTCCTCCATTTAGGACAAACATGAATTTGATTTATACTGCTATAGTTAGATTAGATTTGTTCTGCATTATTTGAGGCTACATTGTTTATGAGACAAACATAATTTTATATCTTTTTCTCTATATGGGACAAACATGATCTTTATTACTTTGAGTAATAAATATGCTTATAAAGGTTTGTTAATGTTCAATGGATCTTGAGGCTGGTTGTGTTTATGGTTTATGTTCATATGAACTCAATACATGATCAATGAATTAAGCAAAAGTTGCCCATGCTAGATAACATGCATTCAAGTTTTCTCTTTAACATGCACTCGAGCAGTGTTTTTTCTGAACTTTTTATATGGACATGACTTTGATGAGTTTGGTTTTATTGGTTTATTTATTTTATTTTATTGTTCGAAGTTAACTGTTTGGTGAATTTGAGCTTAAGATCATTAGTTGCTTGATTGCATTTGACTAATAATATTATTATTCAATATTTATGGGCCTAAAAAGATAGCATAAGTTTTTTAGTAATGTTATAGCTATGGTTATGGAAAATTAACAATTTCTTATTTAAACATTTCTTTCTTTATATACATTTCTTTTTTAATTTCATAACTATTTGACTGATTTATGTCTATATGTTTATTTGATTTGCAGATAGAGTTTTTTCTGGAATGTCAATAACCACAAGGTTGAAGGTTTTAATTAAGCATTTTCTTAGGATATGAATTTCAAAATTTCAGCCTTTTGGATTATATAATTTTGTTTTGTGGTACTTAGATTATTTAAGGAACTGTTTATTGCTTAGCTAGTTGGGTATTTTGTTGAATCGGTGAATCTACCATTTTTTTTAAGACAATTACTTTTTATGTTAAATGTTTATTTCCTTTTGTTTCTTATATTATATACATGTGTAAAGTTGATTTAAAAAACTCACTAAATGTATTATATTAATTTTTTATTGAAAATTGTTAATGTAACAATACATTTTGAATGTCAAACAACTTAATAAGACCACCACATCATCACGATTTATAATCATTTATTGACAAATAATATTTGGTCAATGAAAATTAAAATTTAATGACGAATAATATTAACTCTTTAGAATTAATAGTATTGTCATTATGTATATTCATTTAGTTATGACAATTGATCTTGTCACTAATATTAACTATTTGGTGACTGTGATAACCCGAGATTTCGAATAATCAAAAATTTACGAATAAATTTTTTTTTATTAATATTAATATTAATTATCATTGACAAGTATCGGTGATACGTGTATCGAGAAAGTCAATTTGTGTATTGACTAATAAAATTAGAGTAGAGTTGTGCTTAACAGCTTTAGAAACCCTAACCCTAATTTTTGGAAAGGGATTCGATAGAAAATATAATTAAAATAATTATATTATTGAGTACGTGTTTGTACTGTATAGAATTTTTGATCAATGATTGATCGGATAAGGTTTAAAAATTATAAACCCTAATAAGGGATTATAAACCCTAATATCAGATTTAGAAATCCAATGGTACGGTTAAAAACCCTAATTGTACACCGGGAAACCCTAATTTTATATTCGAGAATCCTAAACCCTAAATTAGGAAACCCTAATCTTAATTGGCAAGCTTAATGTGTGTATTAAACTTAAATATGATTAGAAAACCCTAATTATATTTTTGTTATATTAATTTCTATTTTACAAACCCTAATTGTAATTTAGAAAAATTATTTTTCTAATTAAAGCCCTAATTCGTGGGTTGTAAATCCTAATAACCATTTTGACCCTTATTGCTAAATTAAGCAATTTTAATTAGGAATATTAATCCTAATTAGCAAGATTGAATTTTATGATTAGGAAATATTAATATATTTATTGAATCCTAATTATAATTTTTGGATATTAATTTTCCTATTTTGAAAATCAAAATTCGAAAATCTTGAAAATTAAATTGCAAACCTAAATGGTTTAAACTCTAAACCCTAACCCAAACCCTAAACCCTAAGGGTTTGTGTATTGGACAAGAATGCCATTAAAAATATTTATCAAATGACAAAAATGCCCTTTTTATTTTCTTTAATTGGTAACTTGTATTATTGCTTGCAACTTTAGTTGTTGAACAACTTTGTTGACTTGTGTGACACAAAAAATCAGCAGCAAAATCGTCCAGCAACATCAGCCATAGCAACAAGTCATAATATATATAGATTCAAGAGAGAGAAAAGTCACAAAAATTGCCATTTTGCTCATTTGCTCTCATCAACTCTCTCTCTCTTCTAAACCAACAAAATTGCTAAGTATACCAGTCACTTATACAGCCCTAGATCAATCAATAACAGATTAGAGAGCCAAGATTTAAGTCAGTGCTAGAGGATGTTATATGATGATCTATGTTGATATAACATAGATTCATAGCATCAAAATGCTTTAAAATCGCGTTTTTTAAAATCTGTCCAAGAACAGTTAAGAGGTCTGACAATCAAATATCAGTCGCCTTAGATCTTTATGTGTTTATGGTTTTTGTTTTTTAATATTTGGAATCTATAGTTTGGTATGTTGTCTTTCATCTGAAAGTGGTATTATAGTCATTAGATGTTTAGATCGTGAGTTATGATCGGTCAAACATCATTGACCGACGTTGACCAACTGAAATCTGGGTAACCCCGAAATTTGAAAACAGAGTCTGACAAGATTTTTAAGCTTCTTGATCTTTCAGGTTTTTAATGTTATGATGTTGTTGTTGTGACATACGTTTAGCTGGTTATGTGTACTGTAAATCCATAGTTTTATATCGTGTAAATAATCAGTAGAATCGAAGTAGCATATGGTCAAAGTAGGCCAGTTGAGCACAAAGTGCTGTTTCTGGAAAACCCAAAAACGGTAGTGGCAGTTTTTCTAACAACCTTTGACCAGATTGAATCTGGCGATGTTGATGTGACTTTTAATATTTTTGGAGAATTTTCATTAATAATTTAATATTAATGATATTAGATTTATTTAATTACCAAATTAAATAAATAAGTTAAAAATGATTTTAATGATTTAAAAATCATTTTAAATAAGAATAAAGTGTTAGAAAATATTTTAAATTATAAAATATAATTTTCAATATTTTTAGAGAATTCTCATTAATAAATTAATATTAATGATATTAGATTTATTTAATTATGATATTAAATAAATAAATTAAAAATGATTTTATTGATTTAAAAATCATTTAAAAATGAGAAAAATGTTTTAAAAATATTTTAAGTTATAATTAATGACTTTTAATATTTGGATAATAATTTTATTAATATTTAGATATTAATGGTGATGATTTAAAAATGATTTTAATTATTTTAAAAATCATTTGAGTAGAATATTGATGATTTAAAAATATTTTAAGTTATTAATAATAACTTTAATATTTTGACAAGTATGTTATTAATATTTTTATATTATTAAATATTAATAATGATATGATTATTTGATAATTAAATCATTTAAAAATGATTTAAGTGTTTGAAAAATTATTATAAATTATAATAATTGTTTATAAATTATTAAAAGCTTCCGGAAAAATATTATAAACGATATTTGACTTATCTAAAATAATATTGAAGCTTAGAGACCAAGTTTAATTGACAATCAATATGTTAATTATCGGATAGGGTGACCAGAACACCGAGAATGGACCGAAGTCCAACCAGACCGAAATAGTTAGACTTGATAAGTGTTATATATAATGTGGCTATGTGGTAATGTGTCTAGGAGAAGTTTGACTGTAAAATACAGTGTTACGAGTTATAAATGATTGTGCTAATTGTGAGACCGACATTGTTGATTATAGGTCTTACGAACGCAGTTAATTATATTGTGTAGCTGTAATCAACGCGAAAGGCAAGTTTCCTAACTCAACCTTGAGTTATATTCATTCAATTATTTTAATGGTTAATTATTGATAATTATACCATGTTCAGGGAATTTATTGTTGATTATTCGCAGTTAGTGCATGATTAAAATTCAAATTGAAAATCTGTAGAAACTAATATTGACAGTATAGATAATTCCTGTTTATTGTCAAATTATATTGAGAAATGTCTTAGCTAATTATTCTGGCTAGACGAACAATTGTTAGAACTTGATAAATACGAGAAGAGAAATCAATTGTTATTGATAGATCGATGCCAATTGTTTCGGCTAGATCAATAAGTAGATAGAATTTGAAATCACAGTATTTCGTTGTTAAATCAAAAATCTTGATTCTGAGACTGAGAAGAACAACCTTTTATATAAAGGGAACATGTTGGGTCGTATATTTGACCATTGCGCGCTGTTAAGTATTATGCATAATATAGGGTACAAAGAGTTAGCCGGCTCTAAGTACTTACAGAGGGGTATAATTTAATCTTTATGGTTATCTGATACTCCTGCGTATGTATTAAAGTAAATCTTTGATAGATACCCGAGAAAATAAGTTCTAGATCTAGTGTGATCGCTCAGAATAAATCTGGAAAACATTCCACTTTGTAATTGCGTAGAATTAATTCTTGATTATTCATTAAATATCGTAGAAAACCTTGAAAGCGTTACACTCTTTCATTATCAGATTATTGTTGCAGAGAATGTTAGAACAATTGATATTGATTTCTATACCTTTATTGTATGTCTTAACTTGCGGGGCAAACTTGTTGCTCACCCTTGCTATAAATAAAACTTTTCAGCTAGGGATGAAGTTACAGAAGGTGCTGTGAAGAAGAACAAGGGAAAACGCATAGTTATAAATTAGTTATGATGAACAGTATTATTATGTTGTATTGTATTGTAAACCCTTTTTGTATATCTAAGGGGTATTTCTATAATGTTAAGGTTAGTGGACCTGGGACTTATGTATTAACAACTTATGTTAATGACTTATGTAATCCTATTTATATATGAATGGGTAGTTAAATGGTATTATATTATGGATCGTGAACACCAAACTCGGGGGTCAGGTAACCCAGATTTGGGGGTGTACAAGTTGGTATCAGAGCTATAATGACCAAGGTGTCACTAGTTAGTAGAAGAGCTATAGGTTATAAACTTTAAGTGGGGTGGGGGAAAAAACCCTAGGATTATAACTATACGCGAGATAGAGAAAACTCATTTAGAGTTCTAAGTGAGGGATTGCCGAAGTGCATCAATAGTGAGATATGTGGACACATAGTGTGAGAATTTGTACCGGTGAAGTACTAATCAAGTTATTTCAACTGATTATAGGATGTTTGGAGAAGGTGAAAAGAATGCGGAGATGCTAACGGCTGTTGCGCTGGTGCCAGAAGCTGAGGTGCCAGCACAAAGCGAATCAGTTGAGAATATGGGAGATGATGAACCCATGGTTAATCTGGGGAGCGATCATGACGATTATCCCAAGATGTATCTGAGTGGTGATGAGAAGGCAGAGTCTGATGATGAGGAGGCAGAGTCTGAGCCAGCTAAGGTGGATTTAAAGAATAAGATCGAAGTTGGAGAACAAGATCGTGAATCTGCAAAGGTTCAAGAACTTCGGAGAAAAGTGTTTCTCTTGGAGGAATTGTGGAAGACGGAGCGAGCATTACGTGAAATGATTGAAGAACGGAATGAGCTCAAGGCGCAGGTGGATAGAATGAAGGCTGAAGGTGGTGGATCATCTGAAGGAACCAGCAAGAAGGACAAGAAGAAGAGAAAGAGAGAAAAAGACAGTCTTAATTCTGAAAAATCAAGCCCGAAGAAGAAGCAAGCATGTAGCAAGTGTGGGAAGACTCACGCGGGATAATGCATGATGCGGAAGAACGTGTGCTTCAACTGCAAGAAGGAAGGACATATTTCTCTGCATTGTCCTAAGTCGAATTTGAGGAAGTGTTTTTCATGTGGGCAGACGGGTCACGGATTCAGCAAGTGTCCCATCAAGAAGAAGACTGGTGAACGGAGTGGTCGGTAGATAACTTAGATATATGTAATAGTATCTTTTGGGTAGAAGTCTATGATATTAAGTGTTGTAATATCGAGAATGATGTGTAAGCATATGTAAATATATATGTTTGTATGAATGAAATCCTTATTTTCTATATAAATATAGGATTAAGATTAATTTGTTTGTTCTTAAAACTCATACTTATGGTAAGTTAATGACTCATAATTATATGAAATATTTTGAACCCCTCAGCGAATAGACGCCAAAGGTCTGACTAGGATAAGTTCATACACTCATATTATTGTGGCAAGTTCCTGAACTCATAAGTGTGGTAAGTTTGACGAACTGGTAATAACTGTGTGAGAACGGAGAATAGCAACTTTTTGTGTAAAGTTGTGTTGTTAATCCTGATATGATTTAAAAAGGAATAGTAATATGTTAAGTACTATATGTACTATGTGCTATTTGAATGAATATGCAATTATATGAGAATTATGTGTTGAATTCTTATTGTGTTAAGAATTTGTGTAGAGAAAGAGAATTAATATAAGGTTTTTATTTAAATCAGATCATGCCGCCTAGACGACAAAATCGAAACCAACGGGAAGAGCAATCGGTAAATAATGAAGGAGGTCAAGCTGACCCGATGCAAAACTTTGCGGATATGATAGCCCAAGCTATGGAGAATAGAGCTTTCGCAGGAAGAGGAAGAGCGAGAGAACAGCCAGCTGATAGATTGGCTAACTTCAAGGATTTTAAAGCGGTAGGACCGTCAGAATTCAAGGGAACCACAGATTCGATTGAAGCCCAAACTTGGGTGAAGGAGATGGAGAAAGCATTCGTCATTGCACGAGTGGCGGAAGAGCAAAAGACTACTTTTGCAACTTATCTGATGAAGGGAGAAGCTAATTACTGGTGGGAGACGAACCAAGCGAGAGCTGGTACAGAGGTGGTGTTGTGGACAAGATTCAAGGAGTTGTTCTTTGAGAATTACTTTTCGCCGAGTATGCAATCCAGGATGGAAGTCAAATATTAGAACTTAAGCAGGAGAACATGTCGGTATCTGAATATTCTGCCAAATTCAACGAGCTAGCAAGATTTGCACCTCATCAGGTGGACACAGAGGCGAGAAAGGCAAGAAGATTCGAGAACGGACTAAAACCAGGAATATTCAACAAGGTAGTGGTATTGCAGATTAATACGTTCGCGACCTTGATGGAGAAAGCGTTAATTGCTGAAGGAGGGAGAGAAGCTGTGTCTCGATTTCATCAAGAGAAGAAGAAGAAGACCAATGATGGTGGAAACAGTGGTAGAAGTAACCCTAATAAGAGAAAGTGGAATGAGAATACCCAATCAGGAGGCAAGACAGAAGATAATAGAAAAGGAAGGGAGCCATGTGCGAATTATGGGAAGAACCATGCTGGAGTTTGCCTGAAGAAGAAGGGAGTTTGCTATAACTGCGGACAAGAGGGACATATGTCACCCAATTGCCCCAGTCCGAAGAAAATTCAAGGTTGCTTTGGATGGGATCGACTGATCATATCGTTCGGAACTGTCCGAGGAAGAATGCAGAAAAGGAAAGTGTCAACAAGGGACCCGGTGGCGGAACCTTGGCGATTCGAGGACCTACACAGCCAGGAAGACCAACAGCCCGTACATTCAACATGACAGCGCAGGACACTGTGGCTACTCAGGAGGTGGCAGTAGGTAATGATTTCGTTTAGAATTTAATTTCGCGAGTAATATAAGTTAGATATTTATGTGAATTGTTTTCTATTATAGATCAAAGTCACAGGTTAGAATTTGAGACACAAATTAACATTGTGTTGTTAAAAATAAATTGATGATACAACTTTAAAAGATTATAGAGAATAAGAAAGCGGTGATTCCGAGGACGAAATCCTTTTAAGGAGGGGTGAATGTGATAACCCGAGATTTCGAATAATCAAAAATTTGCGAATAATTTTTTTTTATTATTAATATTAATATTAATTATCATTTATGTGACAGGTATCGGTGATACGTGTATCGAGAAAGTCAATTTGTGTATTGACTAATAAAATTAGAGTAGAGTTGTGCTTAACAGCTTTAGAAACCCTAACCCTAATTTCTGAAAAGGGATTCGATAGAAAATATAATTAAAATAATTATATTATTGAGTACGTGTTTATACTGTATAGAATTTTTGATCAATGATTGATCGGATAAGGTTTAAAAATTATAAACCCTAATAAGGGATTAGAAACCCTAATCTCAGATTTAAAAAACCAATGGTACGGTTAAAAACCCTAATTATACGCCGAGAAACCCTAATTTTATATTCGGGAATCCTAAACCCTAAATTAGGAAACCCTAATCCTAATTGGCAAGATTAATGTGTGTATTAAACTTAAATATGATTAGAAAACCCTAATTATATTTTTGTTATATTAATTTCTATTTTACAAACCCTAATTGTAATTTAGAAAAATTATTTTTCTAATTAAAACCCTAATTCGTGGGTTGTAAACCTTAATGACCATTTTGACCCTTATTGCTAAATTAAGCAATTTTAATTAGGAATATTAATCCTAATTAGCAAGATTGAATTTTATGATTAGGAAATATTAATATATTTATTGAATCCTAATTATAATTTTTGGATATTAATTTTCCTATTTTGAAAATCGAAATTCGAAAATCTTGGAAATTAAATTGCAAACCTAAATGGTTTAAACCCTAAACCCTAAGGGTTTGTGTATTGGACAAGAATGCCATTAAAAATATTTATCAAATGACAAAAATGCCCTTTTTATTTTCTTTAATTGGTAACTTGTATTATTGCTTGCAACTTTAGTTGTTGAACAACTTTGTTGACTTGTGTGACACAAAAAATCAGCAGCAAAATCGTCCAGCAACATCAGCCATAGCAACAACTCATAATATATATAGATTCAAGAGAGAGAAAAGTCACAAAAATTGCCATTTCGCTCATTTGCTCTCATCAACTCTCTCTCTCTCTCTCTCCTAAACCAACGAAATTGCTAAGTATACCAGTCACTTATACAGCCCTAGATCAATCAATAACAGATTGGAGAGCCAAGATCTAAAATTAGTCAAGAAAAGGTATAAACCTACTTTTATTTTTGATCTTTGTTGCTAAGAAAAATTATCTGTTTAAGTGTTAAATCAGTGCTAGAGGATGTTATATGATGATCTATGTTGATATAACATAGATCCATAGCATCAAAATGCCTTAAAATCGCGTTTTTCAAAATTTGTCCAAGAACAGTTAAGAGGTCTGACAATCAAATGTCAGTCGCCTTAGATCTTTATGTGTTTATGGTTTTTGTTGTTTAATATTTGGAATCTATAGTTTGGTATGTTGTCTTTCATCTGAAAGTGGTATTATAGTCATTAGATGGTTAGATCGTGAGTTATGATCGGTCAAACATCATTGACCGACGTTGACCAACTGAAATCTGGGTAACCCAGAAATTTGAAAACAGAGTCTGACAAGATTTTTAAGCTTCTTGATCTGTCAGGTTTTTAATGTTATGATGTTGTTGTTGTGACATACGTTTAGCTGGTTATGTGTACTGTAAATCCATAGTTTTATATCGTGTAAATAATCAGTAGAATCGAATTAGCATATGGTCAAAGTAGGCCAGTTGAGCACAAAGTGTTGTTTCAGGAAAACCCAGAAACGGTAGTGGCAGTTTTTCTAAAAACCTTTGACCAGACTGAATCTGGCGATGTTGATGTTGTTGGGCTGTGATATGGATATATAGTTGTTCCTTGACATAAGTTCTACATGTATGAATCTTAAAACCACAAAAACAATGATCAAAACTTAGATTAAAATGACCTAGAAAGTGCCTAGGAGAACTGCTGGGTTTCTGGGAAAACCCAGAAACCGTCTGACAATGATTTTGAATGTACAGATTTACTTGTTGGTTTGTGTTATGACCAAGATGTTAGTTTATAATTGTAGACGTACATTTCAGCTACAAGATTCAAGTTTTATCAAGCCCAGAAAATATTTTAAACCGAGCAATTTATCTAATCAAACATGTCATGTTAAACACGAAGCAGTCAGTGTTCTTGAGCTCAAGAACACCACAAGCGACACTTTCTGTTGCTATAGGCTTTAGCGACTGTTTAATTAATTTTTATTTTCTGAATATTCCGGAAATTAATTAAAAATATAAATAAATTCTAAAAATTACCAAAAATGGTTTTAAAAATTATTTTAAATTATGAAAAATAATTTTTGACCAATTGGAATATTTTTCTTTAATATTTATAATTATTTAAATATTAAAAGTATTTAATTTATTTAATTAGTGTATTAAATAAATTAGAGAAAAAAGATTTAATATTATGAAAAATCATTTTAAATAAGAATAATGTATTTAAAAATATTTTGAGTTATAAAATGTGACTTTTAATATTTTTGGAGAATTTTCATTAATAATTTAATATTAATGATATTAGATTTATTTAATTACTAAATTAAATAAATAAGTTAAAAATGATTTTAATGATTTAAAAATCATTTTAAATAAGAATAAATTGTTAGAAAATATTTTAAATTATAAAATATAATTTTCAATTTTTTTGGAGAATTCTCATTAATAAATTAATATTAATGATATTAGATTTATTTAATTATGATATTAAATAAATAAATTAAAAATAATTTTATTGATTTAAAAATCATTTAAAAATGAGAAAAATATTTTAAAAATATTTTAAGTTATAATTAATGACTTTTAATATTTGGATAATAATTTTATTAATATTTAGATATTAATGGTGATGATTTAAAAATGATTTTAATTATTTTAAAAATCATTTGAGTAGAATATTGATGATTTAAAAATATTTTAAGTTATTAATAATAACTTTAATATTTTGACAAGTATGTTATTAATATTTTTATATTATTAAATATTAATAATGATAAGATTATTTGATAATTAAATCATTTAAAAATGATTCAAGTGTTTGAAAAATTATTATAAATTATAATAATTGTTTATAAATTATTAAAAGCTTCCGGAAAAATATTATAAACGATATTTGACTTATCTAAAATAATATTGAAGCTTAGAGACCAAGTTTAATTGACAATCAATGTGTTAATTGTCGGATAGGGTGACCAGAACACCGAGAATGGACCGAAGTCCAACTAGACCGAAATAGTTAGACTTGATAAGTGTTTATATAGGTTATAAACACTAATGTGGCTATGTGATAATGTGTCTAGGAGAAGTTTGACTGTAAAATATAGTGTTACGTGTTATAAATGATTGTGCTAATTGTGAGACCGACATTGTTGATTATATGTCTTACGAACGCAGTTAATTATATTGTGTAGCTGTAATCAACGCGAAAGGCAAGTTTTCTAACTCAACCTTGAGTTATATTCATTCAATTATTTTAATGGTTAATTATTGATAATTATACCATGTCCAGGGAATTTATTGTTGATTATTCGCAGTTAGTGCATGATTAAAATTTAAATTGAATTACTGATTCGAAAAAATATATATTCGTAGAATTACTGTTGTTGGATATTTATATCTATAGAATCTAATATTGACAGTATAGATAATTCCTTTTTATTGTCAAATTATATTGAGAAATGTCTTAGCTAATTATTCTGGCTAGACGAACAATTGTTAGAACTTGATAAATACGAGAAGAGAAATCAATTGTTATTGATAGATCGATGCCAATTGTTTCGGCTAGATCAATAAGTAGATAGAATTTGAAATCACAGTATTTCGTTGTTAAATCAAAAATCTTGATTCTGAGACTGAGAAGAACAACCTTTTATATAAAGGGAACATGTTGGGTCGCATATTCGACCATTGCGTGCTGTTAAGTATTATGCATAATATAGGGTACAAGGAGTTGGCCGGCTCTATGTACTTACAGAGGGGTATAATTTAATCTTTATGGTTATCTGATACTCCTGCGTATGTATTAAAGTAAATCTTTGATAGATACCCGAGAAAATAAGTTCTAGATCTAGTGTGATCGCTCAGCATAAATCTGGAAAACATTCCACTTTGTAATTGCATAGAATTAATTCTTGATTATTCATTGAATATCGTAGAAAACCTTGAAAGCGTTACACTCTTTCATTATCAGATTATTGTTGTAGAGAATGTTAGAACAATTGATATTGATTTCTATACCTTTATTGTATGTCTTAACTTGCGGGGTAAACTTGTTGCTCACCCTTGCTATAAATAAAACTTTTCAGCTAGGGATGAAGTTACAGAAGGTGCTGTGAAGAAGAACAAGGGAAAAGGCATAGTTATAAATTAGTTATGATGAACAGTATTATTATGTTGTATTGTATTGTAAACCCTTTTTGTATATCTAAGGGGGTATTTGTGTAATGTTAAGGTTAGTGGACCTAGGACTTATGTATTAACAACTTATGTTAATGACTTATGTAATCCTATTTATATATGAATGGGTAGTTAAATGGTATTATATTGTGGATCGTGAACACCAGACTCGGGGGTCAGGTAACCCGAATTTGGGGGTGTCACAGTGACGAGTTATGCCGTCACTATTATATATTCATTTAGTGATGACCTTTAACTTTGTAACTATTAATAGCTCTTTATATGACGAGTTCTATCGTCACCATAATTATTTAATTAGTGAAAGAGAAAAATGTGTCATAGAAATTAAATCTTTGGTGACAAACTATATCGTCACTATTATATATTCATTTAGTCACAACAACTAATTTGTCACTATTATTAACTCTTTCTGTGACGAGATGTGTCGTCACCATAAGTATTCAATTAGTGACATTGAAAAATGTGTCCCCAAAAGTAACTCTTTGGTGACAAATTACTTTGTAATATTATTTAAAATATGAAATGACAACAACATAATTGTCATGTTAAATATATTATTAGGTGACGAATTGTTCTGTCATTATTTATTTTCTTATTTTTGGTGACGATAAACACAATAACATGACGAAAGAATAATCATAATTATGACAATATTGTCATCATTAAAATTAGACGATTTAAATAGAGTAACATATTTTCGTTACTAAAACAATATCATTTAATGACGAAAAAAGATTTTTGTCATTTAATACACTAAGTTTTGATGACGAAACATAATATAAAGTGACGAAAGTTTCATTCAAATAGTGACGCTATTAGCGTCACTAAAAGTAATTAATTATAGTGACAATGGTGTAGATCGTCACCATAAGTTAAAATATTTAGTGACGATGTAAGACCCCAACTTTCATAAATAAAGATTAATTTTTCTCGAAATATATTTTTGAATATTATGGTGTGGTTTTGATATAATGTTATAGTTCTGGGTAATATTTATAAATTTTGCAAAGTATGCAAGTTGTTATAAAATATTCGATTGGTCGGGGAATATTCGTTTTAAACAAAAAATATTCGTACGACGGCATAATCATTGGTGGACCCCACAACGAAATTATTGTCGGAGTTAGAAAACGACAGAAATATATTTTTATAAAAATAATTAACTGTTGAACTACCTGGTGGTAAAAGTACAGTAATACGTGTGGTTGCATAGTAACACACGGTATTGATTATTGATGCTTACATGAGAAGTCACTCAGTTATACTCAATTATTGCTATAATAATTGCTGCATAATATCTCTAATATTTTTATTCAATTATTGTCACAGTATCATCTGCATAATATTTTATATTATTAAATCAATAATTAAGACAATAAAGTTATTCATATTATTATTTATAATATTGATGATGTCTAGAAAGTTCTGTCGAAGAGAGGTTTAGTCACCTAATTGCGCGCCAATAAGGAGAAGTCCTTATCATAAAGCCCCTTTTTCCTGAAAATGATCTGGCTGTTAAATATTGTGAGTTATAATATTAATGATGAATAATTATTGAAGTATTAAGAATGTGTTTATTGAAGATAAGTGAATTACAAAAGTTAGAGGGGAATAATGCAAACTTAGAAAACTTTATGGGTACTAAAGTGTAATAAGTTAAATCAATCTGGACTATTGGTGGTGATTTTAATAGTAAATTAATCTGGACCATTGGTGGTGGTTTTAATAGTAAATCAACCTGGACCGTTGATGGTGGTTTTAATAGTAAATCAATCTGGACCGTCGGTGGTGGTTTTAAAAGTAAATCAATCTGGACCGTCGGTGGTGGTTTTAAAAGTAAATCAATCTGGACCGTCGATTGTGGTTTTAATAGTAACCAATCTGGACCGTCTGTTCTAATAGTAAATCAATCTGGACCGTTCTTGAATTAGTTACTATTTAGTCATTTCTCCTATAAATAGAAGCTTAATTCTTCTTTCATTCTCAGCAATTCACTGAGACTCACAAGATAAACTGTAGAGAGAGAAACTATAGAGAGCAAAAAGAAGAGTATTCTTCTACTTCACTATTGCAGTATCCAGTCTTCTACTAAGGTAAGGGGTATTATTTCTTTCATATTCATAAGGAATACTATTTTTTCGTATTCATCCTTTAATATGTCGAAATAACTTGTCTACGCAGATTACATACCGTATGACAGGTGAAAATTCATTTGCAGTTTCGTATGTTATTTCTTTTCAAATTCTTAAATCTAAACTTATTATGGTAAGTATTACTTCTATAATCCCTGAAATTAGTGGGATATCCTTGAAGTTTTGCGCTTCATCTAGTATCGTTTCATTGAAATATTGATATGAACTTTCTTATTAAATATCAATATTTTCACTCGGGGTACTATTCATGAGTTACTATTCACCCAGTTACTATTCACTATAATATTATTCACTCAAGTATTCGGGGCACTTTTCATGCTGAGATACTATTCACGAGTTACTATTCATGGGTTACTATTCACCCAGTTACTATTCACTTAAATATTATTTATTCGGATATTCAGGACACTTTTCATGCCGGGGTACTATTCACGGGGTACTATTCCCGAAATACTATTCACAGGGAACTATTTCCCAAAAAAATTATTTCTTTTCTGTCCAAATTATTTTTGGTATATGGATATTATTCTTGAATTTTACTCCACAAAGCAGTATCATGTTGACAATTTGGACATTATTGAATTCTGGATAAATTAAATTATAAATCTTTAAAATTTATCCTTAGCTTTCATTTAATTGAATTCTTATATCATTGTCATCATCCTCGTACTTTTATTGTGATGAAAGTCATCCTTGGCTTACATGCATAGATGGACTGTTATTTAGTATGATTATGACCAGGGATCATTTGGTATAATCATGACCCGTAATGTTACAAATGATATGGTAAAAGTCCTCATTGGCCTGTAGTGCATTGAAGGACAGTGGTTGGTATAATTATGACCATGGATTATTCGGTATAATCATGACCATTGATGATTATATGAATATCCTTGGCCCGTAGTGTATGGATGATTCGATGATGTGATTTATTTATTAAGCTAAGTCTCAGCAATAAAGTTGATGAAAACCTTTTTAAATCATAGAAGATAGTAGATATCATGCTCTACTTGACTCTTCTAATGGATTGCTTGTTCCGCTGCAGTTAAACTTGTTGTCTATTATATTCTATTAGTTTAACATTATTGAAGGCTAACGATAACTTATTCTGCATTATCTTAGTCATAATATTTCTTACTGGGCTAGTTGAGCTCACCCTTTTGCTTTCATTATTCTCTTCAGGAAATGAGAATATAGCCGGGACTAGTCGGGGAATGGAGTGATGGTCCGAGATGGCTGTTTTAGTAATCCTCACTATTTAGTGTGATAATAAATGTAATGAGGATTGAATTTAAGTTTGGATATTGTCTATGAGACAATATTCATGTAAAAACTCTCAGCTCTTATTATATAATTAAGTTTGTATTTGTATTCTGTACCATGTATTTGGCGGCCCAAGGTGGGTGATGTATACCTATTTTGGGGGCGTCACAGTTGGTATCAAAGCTTAAGGATATGATTTCTGGCTGAGATGTGAGACAAGAACTAGGAGGGGAGAGACGGAGAATTCCTTCGCTAGTATGACCTACCTAAGTTTATTTGGTATTTAATTGGTTAGTCAGAGTATAGGGATAATATGTGACATGTCAATTAACCCGTGTTTTGTGACAGTGTTTGAAAATGGCATCTGAAAATGTTGAGATCAACAATGAAGCACATGAGACCGTTGAGTCACCAACGATCAATACCCAGGATAATGTGCAACAGGAAGACAATAATCCTCAGGTAAACAACAACACCGATCAAATGATGAACGATGGGATGTTCAGAGGCTTTATGTAATTCATGCAACATCAGGCGAGAGCGGCTCGTGTTCAAAATACAGGTGGAAACACTGGAAACTCACACATGGTCACCGCTAAGCAATTCAAGGAGCTGGGACCATCGGTGTTTTGGGAAAAGCCAGAACCACTTAAGGCAGAGAAGTGGATAAAGCAGATCACCAAGATATTCGAAGTCTTGGGATGCTCTGAGGAGCAAAAGGTTCCCTTTGCTACCTTCATGTTGAGAGGAGAGGCAGATTACTGGTGGGAATCAGTAAAGCGTACTCAGCCTGCGGCACTCAAAATATCTTGGGAGAAGTTCCATGTGACACCCCCAAAATAGGTATACATCACCCGTCTTGAGTCGCCAAATACATGATACAAAATTCAAATACAACTTAATAATACAACTGTCGTGTAAAATATGACAAAACATAAACTGAGAGTTTTAAAACGAATATTGTCTTCTAGACAGTATTCAACTCAAATAGAGTCCTCAATACAATTATTATCACACTATTTCATAGAATAGTGATGACTACTAATGCTATCATCTGGACCGTCACTCCGTTGCCCGACTAGTCCCGGCTATGTTCTTATTTCCTGAAGAGGGCAATGAAAGTAAAAGGGTGAGCTCAACTAGCCCAGTAAGAAATATTATGACTAAGATAATGCAGAATAATTTATCGTTAGCCTTCAACCGTGTTAAACTAATAAAATATAATAAACATCAAGTTTAACTACAGCGGAACAAGCAATCCATTAGAAGAGTCAAGTAGAAAATAAAATCTACTATCTTCTATGATTTAAAAGGTTTTTCATCACTTTTATCGCTGCGACTCGGCTTAATAAATAATCCACATCATCCTTGGACTACGGCCAAGGATATTCATTAGTATCACGACCATAAATTATCCATGCAATACGGGCCAAGGATATTCGTGTTTTCATCAATGGTCATGATCATGTCAACAACTGTCCATCAATGCACTACGGGCCAATGAGGACTTTTACCACATCATTTGTAACATTACGGTCATGATTATATCGCATAATCCCTGGTCATAATCATACCAAGTCCATCTATGCACTACATGCCACAGATGACTTTCAACATAATATAAACATTAGGATGATGACAATGATATACGAATTCAATAAAATAAGTTCAAGGATAAATTTTTAAAGATTTATAATTTAATTTTTTCAGAAATTAATAACGTCCAAATTGTTAACATGATACTGCTTTGTGGAGTAAAATTCAAGAGTAATATTGTAACAAAAATAATTTGTACCGAAAACTAATCAATTTTTATCATGAATAGTACTCTGGGTGAATAGTACTCAAGTGAATAGTATCCCATGAATAGTACTTCGAGAATAGTAACCCCGTGAATAGTACTCCGGCATGAAAAAGTTAAAACTTATCAAGAATGCTCAGAATAATATTTTCATGAAAAGATACTGGATGAAGCGCAAATATCAAGGTTATTCTACTAATTTCATGGAGTATAGAAGCCAAAATTTTAACAAACGAGTATAGAATTCGAAATTTGAAACGAAATAATATTACTTACATACTACAGAGTATGGAATAAAATATTATTTCAAGCGAATATTGAACAAAAATAACATCCTTTACCTTGAAAAGAAAAGTATTCCAACTGGTATAGCGGGGATATTCTTGAAAAAAACTTTCACTGTTTTCTACGCTCAAAGCTTTCTAAAGCTCTAAAGAAATACGCTCAAGATTATAGAAGAAAAATTCTCTGATTCTGTTTTGATTTTCAATTCTAACTTAAACGCCTATTTATAGGAAAATGCTAGAACGCCATAGGAGACTAAATAATAAAATAATATTATTGTTTTTCAATCTTCTACGCATGCCACTTTTGAAAAAACTTCAGCCACCACAGTGGGGCCCACCCAAAATCAACCCATGTTTTCACAAAAAATAAAAGTGGGTCCCACCCTTAATTTTAATAAAAATATTTAATTTTTGAAACTTCAACAATTCATAATAAATAGCTCTTTTATCAGAAAAATTTGAATCTCATGTCTATTCCATAGGAAATTAAATTCTCTACAACTTTGTAAGTTTAAGCTTTTCCAAATTCCAGACAGAAAATATTCGAAATCCACAAACGGATGATTTTCAATACCTCATAAAATTCATAACAAATCATACGTTAATTTTTAACGGTTTAAAATTTGTGGACATATACTCAACTTATATATGCATAACATATCCAAAAATCACAACGATCCAACGGTCGGATTAAAATTATAACTCACGCAATAGAGCTTTAAGAACATCGATTTGATTTTTTAATACTTCAAATCCGACAAAATACTGATAAAATACCCAACATTAATTCCTTCATTTATAACCACATAAAATAAATATTTTCTTATCCATCATTTATGTCCACATAAAATAAATATTTCTTTATCATATAAATCAATAATTAATTATTCACAAATAATATTACAGAATCACAATAATGACAACCAGGTCGTTCCCAGGAAAGAGGAGGCTTTCCGATAAGGATTTCTCCTTACTGGTGCTCAATTAGGTGACCAAACCTCTCCTTGACTGAACTTTCTAGACATTGCTAATAATGCTATCTAATAATATTATTCAAATAATATGAATTATTGATTTGATAATGGGAAATACTGTGCAGTGACAATTATTGAAACAACAATTATATAAAATATCAACGCAACAATTATTGAACCAATAAAATAAAATATCGAACAACAATTACTGTAACAATTATTAAGTAGTGCCTTCTTATATAAGAATCAATAATTCAAAAATACTGTGCAATACCGTGTGCTACTGTGCAACAACGCATATTACTGTATTTTAACCACTAGGTATTCCAACAGTGTTAACGGTAATAACTACGCCGTTATTTATAAAACTCAAACTTGTCATTTTCTCAATCCGATAATAATTCTGTTGTGGGGTCCACCAATAATTGTGCCGTCGTACGAATATTCCTTGTTAAAACGAATATTCCCCGGCCAATCGAATATTATATAACAACTTGCGTACTTTGCAAAATTTATAAATATTACCCACAACTATAACATTATATCAAATTCACTCCATAATATTTAAAAATAATATTTATAGAAAATTCATCTTTATTCATAAAAGTTGGAGTCTTACATTCTAAGAGCTTTTCAACGACAAGTACTTTCCCGAAAGTATTCATCACATGAAGGAGGTGGGGTTTATCAAGTTGGAGCAAAACAATATGACCATGTCGCAGTACAAAGCTAAGTTTCCTGAGTTGTCTCGGTTTGTGCCCCACTTGGTTGATAACGAGGAGAGAATGACTCGGATATTTCTAAGAGGTTTGAAACTCGAGATACGTCAATACCTAATGTTAGGTTTGTAATATTCATGAACACAATCAAATTGCACAAAAAAGTGGAAATGTGAAAAATTAGACTTTTAAAATTTTACAAACCATATACCCGGATCATCCTTTCTGCGCAATTATTAATTAAATGAAAAGATAAAGAATAAGAATCATACCCTTGAAGATTCGAGCTTCCTCAGGTACAAGTACACCTCCAAATCCTTTTTGCGTTCAACTTGAATCCACCGGGTTTGGCTCCTTCCTTTGATCAACGTTAACCACCCAAGTGTTTGGCCTCTACAGGTGATCCACCGAGGAAGAAAAAAGATTCAAGAAGATGGGTATTTGATAAAACCCTAATTTTTCTATCTATCATAGAAAAGAGTGTACTCTCCCAACTATTAGAATTACATGTGTGTTGTGAAAGTGTCAACAACCACCCTCACCCATAATAAGACTCCTCTTATTTATAGATGTAGGCAACCCTCCTTAACAATTAAGGAATTGGATTTTATTTTAATTATTTAAACTTCTTTAATTAATTTAACCTCCTAATCTTATTAGGAATATATGAGAGTACTTTTATTAATTAATTTTTAAACTCCTTTAGGAATTAAATAATAATAATAGTAATAATAATAATAAGACTCCTCTTATTAATTTATATTTAATATTTCTAAAATATTAAATAATAAATGTTAAGCAAATTAATTTATTCTATCATCATAGATTTAATTAAATATACTTAACTTATTATTACGATTATACCATTAACTTCTTAAATAATTTTTCTTCATTTTATGGTGTGACCATTTAGCTTCTCCATACTAAACCGGTTGTGAAAAAATCAATTAGAACAATTCTAATCTTATTTAAATAAATAAATTAAACTATTAATTTATTTAAATAAATAATATTTATTCTACAATAGGGATAAGCCTCCCTAGCAATTAATGACTTTTCAGATAATATAGATTTCAACATTAATCATAAAAGAACCTTTGAGTAAATAGTTACTGTATAATTCAATCCTTCCACTATACAATGTCCAAATTAAATAAAAGACATGAAATTAATGTCAAGTCTTAATTATTTAATTGTATGTATTTCGGCTCTTAAATGCACGACTCCAAATAATGCAAATTAGAAACTCCTTTTTAATTTTATTCTACCTTGGCCAAGAACTACTGAGTTGTTATTTATAGAATCACATAAGACATATCTCTTCTTTTACTAGAAGTGATAGATTCTTTATTGATCATACATTATCTCCATGTACAACTTATTATACCTAAGCATATCCTTTGATATACCCTAAGGGTCTTAAGAAATAAGTCAAAGTATAACTCATTATACAGAAGATACTATGATGATCTCAAGTCTAAGGATCATTTGTACTACTATCACTACATGAATTCCTATTGACAGGCTAATAAAACTCCATTAGGTATTCCTTAGCGAGCCACATTCAGTGAACTTATTCTCTGATAAACACATATATACCTGTTTTAGTGTCTCCACATAAATGATCATGAGATCAATTATCCCATCTAATGAGCAAGCAACGTATGTACCAATCTATCAGGATTCACTAATCCCCAATTTAGTAATCCAACGATTGGGAACTATTTTAGTTTTAAGCTTTTTAAGAATTTAGATCTCATTAGAATGATCATCATCATTATTCTAAAAGCATTGCTTAAAACAATGGGTTATCACATATTATAAAGCAGCATCATGTAGATAATTAAAAGTATTTAATAAATTAATACTTTTTATTTATAAATGAATAAGATTGTTACAAAGTATATGCTTTATCATCAAACATGATTGGCTTGTGTGCATACTACTTTCAATCTCTCACTTGCACTAAAGCCAATCATCATGGTATCTCATACCCTTCTTCTCTAAGTGACGATTATCCTGCTGTTGGATAAACTTTAGTTAATGGATATGTAATGTTGTTCTTGAAAGTTCACTATCTCTATAATAATTTCCCATATTTCAATGATTCCTATAATCAAATGAAAGTGCCATAACACATGTTTAGATCCAAGATGAGACTTAGAAACTATTCCTAATTTTTTAATAAACTTTTCACCCAAACAATCAACTTGTAGCTTCATTTATAGCTATATACTTTGTCTTTATCACTAATCCAACAAATCTTTGCTGTTTGAAACATTTTCAATTCACTGCACCACTATTCAAAGTAACCCTTTATCTTAAAGTAGATTTTTTGTAGTCTTGGTTTGTCTGAAAAAACTTGAGTCTGTTAAGCCCTCTAGTTTTAATTTAGACCCACCATAAATTTTAATCACATCCTTAGTGCCGGTTAAGTACTTTAAGATATTTTTCACTGTCTTACAGTGATCTTCTCTAGAATATGACCGATCAACATCAGGTCTTGTATATATCATTGCATACATGATTGTCACTCATGCGATCTCTCTTTTCAAGAGTCTATGGGGACTATTAAGAGATATACACTCCATGGCTCATCAACATGAGATATCTCTTGGAGTTTGTCATGCTAAACGACTTTAGCATCAAATGAATATACGTTCATTGGGTTAAGTCGAGCATCCTCATGAATCTATCTATATAGATTTGTATCCCCAATTAAGATACTCTTCCCAAATCATTCATGGAGGAATATTTAGACAACTTAATCTTTACTGATTCTAGCATTGGCATATCATTCCATATCCGTAGTATATGAACATATAATACTAGGAATGCCATGATGCTCCCACAGACCCTTTTGTATAGACTAGGTTCATTCTTGTTTTTGATATCAGACTCTTTTGATTATTTCATCAAAACGAATGTTCCATTTTTGAGAAGCTTGCTTCAATCCATTTCTCTGAGTGTCTACAACTCTTACCTCATCGTATGTTACTGGATCATCATCTTTTATGATGCGTACCTCATCATCATCATCTATGATGAATCCATACCTCTCATGTATTTTCGGTACTATTCCAGATTTATAATTCGGTTGTGATACAATAATTCTATCTACAGGTTCCTCTTATTAGACTTATAATGTTTTTGTGGTTCTTGAACTATTCAAGATCTATTATCCTCCCACTAGCTCCTTCAATGATAAACACATTTATCTTAGAAGGTAGCGTGTTTTGCAACAAACACCTTTTGCTAAGTAGGATTATAGAACATATATCCTAAACTTACTTTAGGATATCCCATAAATCGACACTTGTCAAATCTTGCCCCAAACATATCCCTTTGAAACCATTTTACATAAGCTGAACAACCCCTTATCTTAACATACTTAAGATTAGGAATCTTCCCTATCCATAACTCTTATGGAGTCTTGAGTCAGATTTTGAGGTTACCTTTTGTAGATATGCAACCATTTCTAGAATATTACCCAGAAGGATACTCGAATGTCGGTAAAATTATTATGGACCGCACCATGTCCAACAAGGTACAATTTTTCCTTTCAGATACATCAATTAATTATTGTGTATCAAGATATGTCCATTATGAGAAAACCATTTGAGATAATCTAGAAACTTATTGAACAATTATTTATTCCTTGATCTAATCAAAGAATCTTAATACTTTTTAAATTAGTTTCACTTTTGAATTCTTTGAACCTTTCAAATAATTCATACTTGTATTTCATCAAATACAAACATTCAACTCTTTGAATGATCATCTCCTTTTCTTATACAAATTTGTTCAATATGAAAAATTATTTTCACGTAAGTCAAGTATACAAAGTCTATTAAGTAATATTCCAGTTCTATACAAAATATTATTATTATAAATAGAACAACAATTGTTCTTAAATATAATACCAAAGATTTTATTGTCCAACAACAAAATAGAAATAATATTTCTAACAAGAACTGGAATAAAATAATAACTTATTGACTTAATAGATTTGCCCGCAGGCATTGCTAAACTATAAGTTTATATGACTAATGTAGCAACCTTTGCTTCATTTCTCACACATAGAATTACTTATCTTTGTTTAACTTTCTACTTTTGCTTGGTTCCTTCATAAATTTATATTTATGAGAACCAAAGTTGGTATCCAATACCTAAGTAGAACCTTGACTTAAAGAAAAATTTATTTCATTCATGAACAAAATTATATTATAACCGAAGTTTCACTAAGCTTCTTCTAGTTAGCCTCCACAAGATGTTTCTTATAGTTTCCTTACCAGTGTCCAGACTTATTGCAGTGGAAGCAAACTCCTTTGCTATCCGTATCAGTTTTGTTCTTATTATCCTTTGTTTTTGCCTTTCTATTTACCTTCTTTGAATCATTCTTCTTTTTAGAAGATCCTTTGGCCCCTATCAGTAAGACTTGGTCTTTCTTTGTTGGAAAGTGACTCTCAACATTTTTCAACATGTTAAGCAAATAAGCGAGGCTGATCTTTAGCTTGTTCATATGAAAAATTCACAACAATTGTGAGAAGGAGTCTAGAGTGACTAAAAGATGAAATATTGGCTCAACTCTCCATCCATGACAAAACCTGTTGTCCTAATTGTTCAATCAAATTGATCATGTTAAGGACTTTTGTTTGTACTATAGTGTCATCGGTTATTCTAGATCGGAAGAGCTCCTTAGATATCTGATATCTATTAGTCCTACTTTCCTCACCATCAACTACTTGACGTAAAGAGGTATAGTAGGAGCATCCATAGTTTCATGCTGACGCTGAAGCTCGTTTCTCATGGATGCGAGCATGATGCATTGAGCTAACTGTGCATCATCTTGCTACTTTCTAAAAGTAGCAATCTCTTCCTCAGAGACATTGTCTGCAACCATTGCAGGAAAGACGTATTAAGGACATAAGATAGCTTTCAGCCATGAGAACTATTCTCAAATTCCTTTACTAATCCATTTAATTTGATCCGGTTAATTTAGCATCTAATATGCTACGCAATGATAGTAATTTTAGACATTATAAAATTCTGTAAATGAATTTATAATTAACAACATTTTAGCATAAATTCTTTTATTAATTACCAAAATAAATTAGGTCTTGTTTTAAATTGGTATCTCCCACTATTTTTATCAAACTATATTACCCTCACTTATATATTTTGGTAAAATCTAATTAAAGATTTGCTAGTGAGAATAAGGATCTCATTTCAAATGTATATAGCCGTGTGATGACACAATAAACTATATATAAATAAATAGGTAGACAACTCTTGTCAATTACATCAACTATACAACTCCTTATATTTTGCCTCTTAGATTATTTTGATCAAGTGGTGGCACATCCGAATCAAAATTATCCAAGTTAAGTCCAACCTAGCACTGCATATATTCAAAAGAGAAAAATATTGTCCTTGTGGTGACACAACAAAACAACATTGTTTAATTTTCTTTATATGCATCAAATGTGAAAAAATTAACATCTTAAAGAATTAAAATAAGCCTTGTGGTGACACAACAAACTTATAATAATTAATTGATACTTTATTATTTTTATCATGCTAGAAGACAACGTTCGATATTCCAAATATCTTTGAACGCTTAGGACTTAATATAAAAAATTTTAGGGGTTTGCATGCAATTAATTTGTCTCATCTTGTTTAGCGTGCATGCACATATATATATAAAATACGCGTCATATTAATTAACATGGGAAACATGTTTGCATAATATAATATATATATATATATATAGTATAAGTATGCACATATAGAATACTATATTCTACCCGGATTGATTATAGACTTTTATTCTAGTTTGGTTCACTAGAGCCACCAAGTGAACCAAAAGGTCAAACCCTAGGGGTGCAAGAATTAATATTTAAATATAACTATTACATTTAAACCCAAATATGTCTTCAAGCGCTTTTTGTTTCTTGATTTCCAATTCTTCAAAATTAATTCTAATTATTCCTATTACAAAACTATTTAAAATAAATAGAAACCTTGATCAGCAGTCAAGGAGAAGTACATAGGAAGATGATAGAATTTACATTAAGAAAAAATTAGAGAAGACGAGGTACGCAGACCCCCATCTAATAAAACACATACATTCATGCATCCAACTAAAATAAAATTCAATCATATTGGTCAATAGTCCATAATCAATCCCATTTATTATCATACACATCACCATATGCATCAATAAATAACATTCATCTCATGAATAATAAACATTCAATATAAATATTGAGATCAATTAATGGGCAAATTTAGTTAGCATAAAATCTAATTTTGAATTAAAATAAACTCCTTTATTTTAATCTAAATTTAAATCAAAATAAACCTCTTTTTTTTTAATTTATCCAATTTTGAATAAAATAAACTATTTTATTTTAATCAAAATCTTTAATCAAAATAAATTTATTTATTTTAATTAATTATGGAATCCAATTCTAAGTAAAAAAAACTCCTTTATTAAAGTAAACACAGATTCTCTTTCATATTCACAAATAAACCCCTTTATTTTGAATAATATGAAATCTTATTCCATATCTAAATAAACTCATTTATTTAAGGAAATATAGATTCTCTTTCCTATTCACAAATAAACTCCTTTATGAAATCTTATTTTATATCTAAATAAACTCATTTATTTAAGGAAACATGGAATCCAATTTCAACTCCAATTAGTTATCATGGAATCCAATTTCAACTTTAATTAGTTAGCATGAAATTTAATTTTAAAATTAAAATAAAGTCTTTATTTTAAAATTAAATTAAACTTTTTATTTTAAGATTAAAATAAACTTTTTATTTTAATTATAAAATAATTAAGAATATATATATATATATATATATATATATATATATATATATATATATATATATATATATATATATATATATATAAGGTACTGCAACATTATTCAGCCACAACCACGGATCAGCTCAAAAGGCTTTGCGAATAGAAATTTTTTTTATACATTAAATTATGCCCAATTAAATTGTTCTAAACACATATCAATATACATATCAAATTAAAATAATTAATAATTCGCATAAAGCTTTGACTTTTATGCCACTGTTAGGTTTATAATATTCATGAACACAATCAAATTGCACAAAATAAGCGAAAACGTGGAAAATTAGAGTTTTAAAATTTTACAAACCATATACCCGGACCATCCTTTATGCACAATTATTAATTAAATGAAAAGATAAAGAACAAGAATCATACCCTTGAAGATTCGAGCTTCCTCAGGTACAAGTTCACCTCCAAATCCTTTTCGCATTCAACTTGAATCCGCTGGGTTTGGCTCCTTCCTTTGACCAACGTTAGCCACCCAAGTGTTTGGCCTCTAAAAGTGATCCACCAATAAAGAAAAAAGATTCAAGAAGATGAGTATTTGACAAAACCCTAGTTTTTCTATCTCTCATAGAAAAGGGTGTACTCTCCCAACTATTAGAATTACGTGTGTGTTGTGAAAGTGTCAACAACCACCCTCACCCATAATAAGACTCCTCTTATTTATAGATGTAGGCAACCCTCCTTAACAATTAAGAAATTGAGTTTTATTTTAATTATTTAAACTCCTTTAATTAATTTAACCTCCTAATCTTATTAGGAATATATATGAGAGTACTTTTATTAATTAATTCTCAAACTCCTTTAGGAATTAAATAATAATAATAGTAATAATAATAATAAGACTCCTCTTATTAATTCATATTTAATATTTTTAAAATATTAAATACTAAATATTAAGCTATTTAATTTATTCTATCACCATAAATTAAATTAAATATACTTAACTTATTATTACGATTATGCCATTAACATCTTAAATAATTATTCTTCCTTTTGTGGTGTGACCCTTTAGGTTTTCCACACTAAACCGGTTGTGAATAAATCAATTAGAACAATTCTAATCTTACTTAAATAAATAAATTAAACTATTAATTTATTTAAATAATTAATATTTATTCTACAATAGGGATAAGCCTCCCTAACGATTAACGACTTTCCAGATAATATAGATTTCAACATTAATCATAAAAGAACCTTTGAGTAAATAGTTACCGTACAATTCAATCATTCAACCATACAATGTCCCAATTAAATATAAGACATGAAATTACTGTCAAGTCTTAATTTATTTAATTATATGTATTTCGACTCTTAAATGCACAACTCCAAATAAATGCAAATTAGAAACTCCTTTCTAATTTCATTCTACCTTGGCCAAGGACTACTGGGTTGTCATTTATCGAATCACATAGGACATATCTCTTCTTTTACTAGAAGTGATAGATTCTTTATTGATCATACATTATTTTCATGTACAACTTATTATACCCAAACATACCCTTTGATATACCCTAAGGGTCTTAAGGAATAAGTCAAAGTATAACTCATCATATAGAAGATGCTATAATGATCTCAAGTCCAAGGATCATTTGTGCTACTATCACTACAGGAATTCCTATTGACATGCAAGTAAAACTCAATTAGGTATTCCTTAGCGAGCCACGTTCAGTGAACTTATTCTCTAATAAGCAACTACATACTTGCTTTAGAGTCTCCACACAAATGATCATGAGATCAATCATCCCCATCCAATGAGCAAGCAACGTATGTACCAATCTATCCGGATTCACTAATCCCCAATTTAGTAATCCAACTATTGGGAACTATTTTAGTTTTAAGCTTTCTAAGAATTTAGATCTCATTAGAATGATCATCATCATTATTCTAAAAGTATTACTTAAAACTATGGGTTTATCATATATTATAAAGCAACATCATGTAGATAATTTAAAGCCTTTAATAATTAATACTTTTTATTAATAAATGAATAAGATTGTTACAAAGTATATGCTTTATCATTAAACATGATTGGCTTGTGTGCATACTACTTTCACCTAATTTCTCACAAATTGTGTTTGTATTCAGATGTTGTAAATAGAGTTCAGTTATTGGAGCGTGATAATGAGTCGACCTAACCAAGAGAGAGCAGCCGTCAAGTTGATAATACCAGTGGTAGCAGTCATAGAAGCAGTGACAACAAACGTGGAGGGAATCAACATGCCAGAAATGGTAACCACTCCGGTGGTAATCATGGCCAAAATAATAGAAATAGAAATTTCAAGAAGAGGAGATTTAATAATGATGGAAAGACGTCAGCACCAGCACCTCCTATTAAGGAAGGAGAGCGACCGTCGGTCGTATGTTATAAATGCGAAGGGGAGGGACACATCAGTCCAAACTGTACGCAGCAGTCCAAAGCATGTTACAATTATGGAAGAGAATGTCACCTAGCCCGATTTTATCGTGCACCAAAGTCAAGTCCAGCCAGGATGAAGGCATCAAAGGCCGTCCCAGACAAGACAAAATTGATAGTTCAAGGGAGAGCGTTTGTCGTAACCTCCTAAAAAGTAAGGAATCCGAACGAGGTGATCACGGGTAAGCTAATCATAAACTCTACCGAAGTCTATATCTTATTTGATATCGGTTCTACCCATTCTTTTATTTCTCCTACTTGTGCTCAAAGTTTAAATTTGACTCCGGAGAAATTAGACTTTGACTTATCTGTTGAAACTCTGTTGGGAGAAACCTTCATTACATCCACTGTTTATAAGTCTTGTTTGGTTCAAATCGGTACCCTCACATTACCTGTCGATCTTATTTTCTTAAAAATACTTGCGTTTGATGTGATTTTAGGGATTGATTGGTTAAATACGCATCATACAAAAATTGATTATTTTCGTAAGGTTGTTAGCTTTCATATTCCTACAACCTATTATGAGAATTCAAGCGACCAAACCATTAAAGTCAATCACTGTCATATCAAGCCATAAAGCTATTCATTTATTGAGAAACGGAAGTCAAGCTTTCTTAGCCCATGTCATAGATTTAAACAAAAATACATCATATTTGAATGATATTTTCATTGCTAATAAATTTCCTGACGTATTCCCTAAAGAACTTCCTGGCCTACCCCTAGAGCGTGAAATTGAATTTTGTATCGACCTTGAACCTGGTACAAAACCCATTTCCAAAGCCCCATATCGAATGGCTCCTGTTGAACTTCAGGAGTTAAAGACTCAACTGCAGGAATTGTTAGACATCAGTTTCATTCGTCCTAGTACGTCTCCTTGGGGTGCTCCTGTTCTATTCGTAAAGAAAAAAGATGGAAGTATGCGACTTTATATTGATTATCGGGAGTTAAATCATGTCACCATCAAAAATAGGTACCCATTACCACGTGTTGATAACCTATTTGACCAGTTGCAAGGCTCCAAATTCTTTTCAAAGATCGATCTTCATTTCGGATATCATCAGTTAAAAAATTAAAACCGATGATATCCCAAAGACTGCTTTTAGAACTCGGTACGGGCATTATGAATTCCTAGTTATGTCTTTTGGATTGACTAACGCTCCTGCTGCCTTCATGGATATGATGAACCGAGTATTCAAAAAAATATTTGGATCATTTTGTAGTCGTCTTTATTGATGACATCCTCATATATTCCAAAAATCGTGAAGATCATGAGCAACACTCGAGGCTGATGCTCCAAAAGCTTCGTGAAAACAAGCTTTATGCCAAGTTGAAGAAGTTTGAGTTTTGGCTTGAGGAAGTAGTATTCCTTGGGCACGTAATATCAAATTATAGAATATATGTTGACCCGGTAAAGATTGAAGCAATTCAAAGCTGGGAACAACCTAAGACAGTGACTAAAGTACGTAGCTTTCTCGACTTAGCTGGTTATTATCGGAGATTCGTGAAAGAATTTTCTCGAATCGCAACTCCATTAACTCAGCTGACTCGAAAAGATACAAAATTCAATTAGAGCGAGGAATGTGACAAGAGTTTTCAAGAACTCAAGAGGAGACTCATTTCAGCACCTGTTCTGACAATACCATCTGGTTCGGAGGGATTTGTCATCTATAACGATGCTTTAGGAAGAGGTTAGGATGTATTCTCATACAACATGAAAAAGTTATAGCCTATGCCTCACGACAACTCAAATAATATAAGAGGAATTACCCTACTCATGATCTAGAGTTGACAGCTATCATTTTTGCACTAAAGATCTGGAGGCATTACCTATATGGAGAGAAAGTGGAGATCTATACGGATCATAAAAGCCTCAAATATTTTTTCACCCAAAATAAACTCAACATGCGACAACGACGTTGGCTTGAGTTGTTGAAAGATTACGATCATACAATTCAATACCATCTTGGAAAAGCTAACGTGGTAGCTAACACATTGAGTAGAAGATCATATGCGGGTACGAGTGCGATATTATCAACGCAAAAGTCCATTTTGTATGACTTGCAAAGGATGGAGATAGAGATAAAGACTCTAGGAACCCACGTAATGATGGCAAATATACGAGTAAAACTGACTTTAATCGATAAAGTTAAAGCTGCTCTAGCTACGGACTTAGAACTGATGCGTATGAAGAAGAAAGTGCAAGAAGGTGCTATTTCGAAAGCAAGAATCGATGAAGAAGGAATAATACAAGTCAACTCCAGACTTTGTGTTCCAAACGACCCTGTTTTAAAGTATAAGATCATGATGGAGGCGCACAACACATCGTTTACAATCCATCCTGAGAGTACGAAAATGTATTGTGATATTCAACATACATTTTGGTGGAGCAATATGAAGAGAGAGGTAGCAGAATTTATCTCAAGGTGTCTAACTTGCCAACGAGTCAAGGCACAGCATCAAGTGCCAAAAGGTCCATTGCAACCACTTAAAATTCTAGAATGAAAGTGGGAGCACATTACCATGGATTTCGTTACTGGTCTTCCCAAGGTTTCTCAAGGCATAGATGCGATTTGGGTCATTATTGATAAATTGACCAAGTCTGCTCATTTCTTACTTATACGAGAAACTTATTCACTTGAATGTCTTGCTCGTATGTATATAAATGAGATTATAAGACTGCATGGCATGCCAGTATCAATAGTTTCTGATCGAGACCCAAGATTCACTTCATAATTTTGGATTAGTTTATAAAAAGCTATGGGCACAGATTTATGATTTAGTTCGGCATATCATCCTCAAACAGACGGGCAGTCGGAGAGGACTATTCAAACTCTTGAGGATTTATTAAGACTTTATGTCCTTGACTTCAAAGGAAGTTGGGACAAGTTCTTGCCATTGGTGGAATTCTTCTACGACAACAGTTATCAAGCAAGTATTGACGTGGCTCCATTTGAGGCGTTGTATGGACGCAAGTGTCGTTCTCCAGTATGTTGGGACGAGGTGGGTGAAGCAACGTTGTTAGGACCGGAGTTGGTACGTATGACTATAGAAAAGATTCAAATGATCCGACAACGTATAAAAACCTCACAAGATTGACAAAAGAGTTATGTTGATCTTCATTGGAAGGATGTGGAATTCAATGTTGGAGAATATGAGTTGTTACGTGTTGCTCCATGGAAAGGAGTTACAAGATTTGAAAAGAGAGGAAAGCTCAAATCTCGATTCATTAGGCCATTCGAAATCCTCGATCGAGTACGAACTGTGGCTTATAGACTCACCTTACCGCCAAGTATGTCTCGTGTTCATAATGTTTTTAACATATCTATGTTACATAAATATGTGGAAGACCCGAACCATATTATTGAATTAGAACCGGACGAGATAGTAGAAGATTTAGTGTATGAAGAGGTACCTGTTAAAATCTTGGATAAGAAGGAGCATATTCTATGCTCCAAGGTTATACCTCAAGTTAAAGTTTTGTGGAAAAATCACAATGTTGAGGAAATGACGTGAGAGTTAGAATTTAAAATAAAATCAAAGTACCCTCACATCTTCGATATACCAGGTATGTACCCTAATTTTGAGAATACAATTTCATAAGAAGGGGAGGTTGTAAGACCCCAACATTCATAAATAAAGATTAATTTTTCTCAAAATATATTTTTGAATATTATGGTGTGGTTTTGATATAATGTTATAGTTGTGGGTGATATTTATAAATTTTACAAAGTATGCAAGTTGTTATAAAATATTCGATTGGTCGGGGAATATTCGTTTTAAACAAAAAATATTCGTACCACGACACAATCATTGGTGGACCCCACAAGAAAATTATTGTCGGAGTTAGAAAACGAAAGAAATATCTTTTTATAAAAATAACGGCAAAAGTTTTACCGTTAACTGTTGAATTACCCGGTGGTAAAAGTACAATAATACGCGTGGTTGCATAGTAGCACACGGTATTGATTATTGATGCTTACATGAGAAGTCACTCAGTTATACTCAATTATTGCTATAGTAATTGCTACATAATATCTCTCATATTTTTATTCAATTATTGTCATAGTATCATCTGCATAATATTTTATATTATTAAATCAATAATTGAGACAATAAAGTTATTCATATTATTATTTACAATATTGACGATGTCTAGAAAGTTCTCTCGAGGAGAGGTTTGGTCACCTAATTGCGCGCTAATAGGGAGAAATCCTTATCGGAAAGCCCCCTCTTTCCTGAGAATGATTTGGTTGTTAAATATTGTGAGTTATAATATTAATGATGAATAATTGTTGACGTATTAAGAATGTGTTTATTGAAGATGAGTGAATTACAAAAGATAGAGGGGAATAATACAAACTTGAAAAACTTTATAGGTACTAAAGTATAATAAGTTAAATCAATCTGGACCATTAGTGGTGGTTTTAATAATAAATTAATCTGGACCGTCGATGGTGGTTTTAATAGTAAATAAATCTGGACCGTCGATGGTGGTTATCAATCTGAACCATCGGTGGTGGTTTTAATAGTTAATTAATCTAGACCGTCGGTGGTGGTTTTAAAAGTAAATCAATCTGGACCGTCGGTGGTGGTTTTAAAAGTAAATCAATCTGGGCCATCGATTGTGGTTTTAATAGTAATCAATCTGAACCGTCCGCTCTAATAGTAAATCAATCTAGATCATTCGTGAATTAATTACTATTTTGTTATTTCTCTTATAAATAGAAGCTTAATTTTTCTTTCATTCTCACCAATTAACTGAGACTCACAAGAGAAACTATAGAGAGAGAAACTATAGAGAGCAAGAAGAAGAGTATTCTGCTACTTCACTATTACAGTATCTAGTCTTCTACTAAGGTAAGAGGTATTATTTCTTTCGTATTAATAAGGAATACTATTTTTTCGTATTCATCCTTTAATATATCGAAATAACCTGTCTACGCAGATTACATATCGTATGACAGGTGAAAATCAATTTGCAGTTTCGTATATTATTTCTTTTCATATTCTTAAATCTAAACTTACTATGGTAAGTATTGCTTCTATAATCCCTGAAATTAGTGGGATATCCTTGAAGTTTTGCGCTTCATCCAGTATCATTTCATTGGAATATTGATATGAACTTTCTTATTAAATATCAACATTTTCACCCGGAGTACTATTCACGGGTTACTATTCACTAGAATATTATTCACTCGGGTATTCGGGATACTTTTCATGCCGGGATACTATTCACGAGTTACTATTCACTGAAATATTATTTATTCGGGTATTCGGAACACTTTTCATGCTGAGGTACTATTCACGGGGTACTATTCCCGAAGTACTATTAACAGGGTACTATTCACCAAAAAAATTATTTCTTTTTTGTCTAAATTATTTTTGATTCATGGACATTATTCTTTAATTTTACTCCACAAAATAGTATCATGTTGACAATTTGGACATTATTGAATTCTGGATAAATTAAATTATAAATCTTTAAAATTTATCTTTTGCTTTCATTTAATTGAATTCTTATATCATTGTCATCATCCTCATGCTTATATTGTGATGAAAGTCATCTTTGGCTTACGTGCATAGATGAACTGTTGATTAGTATGATTATGATCAGGGATCATTCGATATAATCATGACCCGTAATGTTATAAATGATGTGGTAAAAGTCCTCATTGGCCTGTAGGGCATTGAGGGACAGTGGTTGGTATAATTATAACCAGGAATTATTCGGTATAATCATGACCATTGATGATTACATGAATATCCTCGGCCAGTAGTGCATGGATGATTCGATGATGTGGTTTATTTATTGAGCTGAGTCTCAGCGAAAAAGTTGATGAAAACCTTTTTAAATCATAGAAGATAGTAGATATCATGCTCTACTTGACTCTTCTAATGGATTGCTTGTTCCGTTCCAGTTAAACTTGTTGTCTATTGTATTCTATCAGTTTAACATTCTTGAAGGCTAATGATAACTTATTCTGCATTATCTTAGTCATAATATTTCTTACTGGCTCATTGAGCTCACCCTTTTACTTTCATTATTCTCTTCAGGAAATGAGAACATAGCCGGGACTAGTCGGGAAACGGAGTGATGGTCTGAGATGACTGTTTTAGTAATCCTCACTATTTAGTGTGATATTAAATGTAATGAGGATTGAATTTGAGTTTAGATATTGTCTATGAGACAATATTCGTGTAAAAACTCTCAGCTTTTGTTGTATAATTAAGTTTGTATTTGTATTCTGTACCATGTATTTGGTGACTCAAGATGGGTGATGCATACCTATTTTGGGGGCGTCACAGACGACATCAAATATTGTCAAATATACCTTTTACCACGCTCATACGGTGACGGTCTCTATGACGATTAACACTCGTCACCAAATGTTTTAGTGACGAAAAATGAATTTTATGTGACAAATTTTAGCGTCATTTTTTGTGTAATTTCTTGTAGTGGTTACTGTCGATCATAATAATGTCAGTATATATGTTTGTACTAAACAACATTGGTTTCTCACAATCTATGCTTTGATATCAAATCAAATGCATTTTACGCAAACAACAACTCATATTTCTTGGTTATGTTTGAACAATAAATCATAACCTTTTTAACAACAGATATCATAAATACTGTATATCACAAGATCATATATGATAAATAGAAGACTTGCATTTAATAAATAAATTAAATGAAGCTAGAAAACTTGCATTTGAAATATAAAGTTTGCACAAAATGCAAAAAAACTTGTCTGCTCGAAGTTTAGCTAATATATGCTATTCAAAACTGTCTACGCAACCTTAATATGTTCATCGCAGTAATTAGAAACAATAACAGTTGACATCTAATCAATTTACTAGTGTACGGGTTGTATTCGATGTTTGTTCGGTGTTTTATAGCTTGATCGGATAATTATAGAATTATTTTTCTAGGAAACTTTGTTTAAGAGTTTAAATATTACTTTAAATATTATTATTAATAATTTCTAGAAGCTTAAAACAATTTCTCAATGATTAATATTAATTTTAACTAATTTATTATTAATCAAAATAATTTTAAAATCATTAATATTATTTTTAAGTAATTAATAATCATTTATAATGATTTTTAAAACATCAATATTATTTTCAAATAATTTGCTATTATTGATAATGATTTTTAAATCATTAGTTTCATTTTTAAATAATTTATTATTATTTAAAATGATTTATTATTATTATTAACTAATTTATTTAACAGAATTATTAAATAATTTTAATACCATTAATATTTAAATAAATTAAATATTAATGAAATTTTATGTCAAAATATTAAAAATTATTTATTAGAACTTAAAATGTATATTAGATATTAATTATTAATTGATAATAATTATTTAGTATTTATTTCTATAATTTTATTTATTATTATTAATTTTTATTGAAAACCATCACTAAAAGCTTTGGTGACAAGAAGTGTGGCTAAAAGTGTTCTTGAGGTCTGATGAACAGCCTTTACCCCCTACTTTGACCAGGATAAATTTTCAATCTATTAAGTTCCTGGGTTGGTCAGTGTAACTAATTTGTAGCCTTGATGTAGTAGTACATGCCTATAACAATTTTGGTGTTAAACTATGTCACAATCAAAAGATATCAGGAATCTAATCAAGCACTTAAGACTGTTCTTGCATTTCTGGGTTTTTCCAGGAATCAAAGTCATGGTCAGTCAACGGTTTTGGCTTGCTAATAGCTTCGATTCTGTGTACTATTTATGGGTGTTAATGGTTTTAGTGTGTGGTATATATAACAGGGTACAAAAGTGTGACATTGGTTTAGGCTATACAACATTATAAGGCAAAAATCTAAACTAGTCAATCATCTGTTAGATGTTTGTTTAGGTGTTCTTCATTTTCTGGGTAACCCAGAAAATGATTTTGTGAACGGTCAACGCAGTTTGAGCACTTATAATTTGTAAACTTATTATTATCAACGTTTTAAAGTGTAATGGTTATATAGCTTACATGTCAGTCTATAGCAAAGTTACAATATATCAAGCTAGCAGCCTCACAATTGAAAGATTCAAGCTAGTCAATCAGTTGTCAGAACTTGTTCTTAGAGTTTCTTGGGTTACCCAGAAAACTAGGTTTCTAGTTCAGGGACTTACTTTTGATCCATCGTATCTTTCACCCAATTAGTGTAATGTCTAGTAGGTTATCATGGATATGTAGTCCAGATGTCAGTTTACAAAAGTGTTACACTTAGGGGTCCTATAAATACCACAGTTGAAAGATCTAAGGTGTTAAATAACTTGTCAGACACTATTCTTGATTTTCTAGGTTTTCCAGAAAATTTTCATGACTGGTTAACGGGTTTTGACCTTAAATAACTTTCAATCCTTACATGTTTTGGTCCAGATTTCACTTCTATAACATTAACCTCATGTCATAGTATAACAACAATACACTTAACAGTTTAAACAACTAACAGATTCGGATCTACAAGGCCTGACTTTCGACTGTCAGACATGATTTTTAGGGTTCTTGACTGTTTTCTAAAATCTTCATTTTTATGCATTTAAAAGTTATGGATTCATGTTTAAGCAACCCATATCACTAAATAACATGTTATTTAACATATCTAAGCACTAAATCATAAATTTTAACATAGCTTTAAAGATCTAGGGTACAGTTAGGGTTAGAGTTTTTACCTTTTTGAGCAATTCTTGAAATTCTTCTCTATGATTCTGATCTTAGCTTGCTATGGGCTGATTGGGGACTAAAATATGAGATATTTTATGTTTAGAATTCGTGACCTTAGATAGGAGAGGTATAACCACATATAGAAACTTAAAGTAAGATGTAAATGAGTTTTAATCCATTATAAGTTTGATTCAATGAATCCAATTGTTGCTAGGTGTCAAGGGAAGGTTGGTGGTGGCTATTTTTAACATATGTGGCAATTTCTACCAAGTGATGACTCAAATATTTGGATTTATCATAAAAAATGGAAGAGAAAGGGCATTTTGGTAATTTCCTGTATACTAAGGGTATTTTCATAATTTCCTAATTAACTTTGAGGGTAAATTGGTCACTTGTGCGGTGTATTTAAACACATGAGCAATCTTGGTGCCTTGGGTGATGAGTCACCAAGATTTGTTCCTATCTTTTATTAAAGGATAAATTAAAGGGCATTTTGGTCTTTTTACCCTTACTAAGGGTAATTTTGTAATATCTCGATTATCTTTAGGGTTATTTTGGTCTTTTCACATGCTTCCCTGAATTTTTAATCTTTAGGATTTGTTAATCAATTTTAGGGTTCCCTAATTAGAGTTTAGGGTTTCTAAATTAAAATTAGGGTTTACTAATTATAATTAGGGTTTGATATTCGGGGTTAGGGTTTCCTAATCCTCAACTTACTTTTCCTGATAAAAATGTTCCTATATTTATCCCTATATAATCATATCTAGTATCAACTACAAAATCTTCAGTATATTAAGTTATGACTTCCTATTTATAACCCTAATTAGAGTTAGGGTTTGTTATTAGGGTTTTAGGGTTACCAAATCTAGAATTAGAATTTCTTAATTAACATTAGGGTTTCCTAATTGATCATTTGGGTTTACTAATAGTTGATCAGTACTTACCCTTAACCAACTATTCAAGAATATAATTATAATAATAATTGTATTATTAACCAAAGTCATAATAGGATTTCGATCAGGTATTCATTAATACCTTCTTTACGCTGCTTAGTCAATAAGTTGACTAGCCTATTGAATTCATACCCCGCATGCTCAACATAATTATCAACATTGAATAAATAAATTAAAAAAAAATTATTTGTAAAATCATGTAAAATTCCAGGTCCTTACATGGTACAATTACAAGAGCTGCTATACAAGAAATACATTCAGTCGAGTGTATCGCCGTGGGGAGCACCGATGTTATTCGTGAAGAAGAAAGATGGGTCAATGCGTCTTTGCATTGATTATAGGGAATTAAATAAAGTCACTATTAAAAATAAGTATCTGTTGCCAAGAATAGATGACTTGTTTCATCAGCTGAAAGGAGGTAAGTACTTCTCGAAGATAGATTTGAGAAGTTGGTATCATCAACTAATGGTAAGGAAGGAGGATGTACCGGAGACGACATTCAGAACTTGGTATGGACATTACGAGTTTCTGGTAATGTCTTTTGTTTTGACCAATGCCCCTGCAACATTCATGGATTTGATGAACAAGGTGCTTAAACCATTCTTAGATAAGTTTGTGGTGGTGTTCATCGATGATATCTTGGTGTACTCCAAAACTCAAGAGGAGCACGTAGAGCATTTACGTTTGGCATTGGAGACGCTAAGAAGAGAAAAGTTGTATGCGAAATTCTCTAAACGTGAATTTTGGCTAGAACGTGTGCAATTTCTTAGGCATGTGATTGACAAAGATGGAATCTCAATGGATCCATCAAAGGTTGAAGCTGTAATAAATTAGGAACAACCAAGGACACCATTCGAGGTGAGGAGTTTCTTGGGATTGGCAGGTTACTATAGACGCTTTATTCAAGATTTTTCCAAGATTGCCACTCCGTTGACGAATTTGACAAGGAAAGCCATAAAATTTTTTTGGACAGAGAAGTGTGAAGATAGTTTTCAGGAATTGAAGAAGAAGATAAGCATGGCACCTGTGCTATCATTACCAGATAATACAGGAAACTTTGTGGTGTATAGTGATGCATCGCATAAAGGACTGGGCTGTGTGCTTATGCAAAACGGCAAAGTCATTGTGTATGCCTCAAGGAAACTGAAGGACTATGATAAAGGATACCCGACTCATGATTTAGAGTTAGCTGCGGTGGTATTTTCTCTGAAGATATGGAGACACTATCTCTATGGGGAAAAATGTGAGATATATACGGACCATAAAAGTCTGAAGTATATTTTCACACATAAAGTTCTAAACATGCGACAGAGGCGATGATTAGAACTGATAAAAGATTATGATTCACTAGTACGAAGTACTAAATAGACAACACTTAAACCACAATGTTTTTTATAAAAATGTTGTGGTATTTTTTTCACAATGTTTTTTAAAAAAACGTTGTAGATATATATGCAAAAACGTTATCTATTTAAAAGGGCATTTTTTTTGTTTTAATTAGATAACTTTTTTTAAAAAAAACGTTGTCTATCAAAAAAAATACGGAGCTCTAACTGAACACTTAAAATTATGCAGAAGTGAAAACTTCAAATAATTTTATAACACTACTCTATCAGTATGTTTTCTCCCATTTTGCGCTAGCCCGCTCCCAGTCTTTGAGAGGCTAGATCTGAAATCTCGATTCCAAACTCCTCAGCCTCTTGCCCTCTTACCTCTTGACTATCAAGGGGAAAGTGATGAGCTGCTTTTCTTTGTTTCTCTCCCGCGCTTTGTAGATGGTATTGGAGTCGAATCTGGTGCTGTCGGCTTCCACGAGCGAGTCGAAAGTGTTTTATTTGAAGATGAAGGAGGATTATCATAGGTATATGGCGGAGTTTAAAGTTGGAGATGAGCGGAAGGAGGCTGCTGAGGATACTATGAATTCCTATAAGGCTGCTCAGGTATTTTATATTTATAATTTTTAGGGCTTTACGGTATGTTGTAGAAAAAAGTTGATTCTGATGCAGCTGATAACCTCTTCATCATTTGTGTCAGAGCTATTAGGAATTTCATCTTGTTTCTGAGGCAGATTCAAGTATTCTTTCAGTAGAGACCCCACCACATCCTCCGCCTATTACTCAAAGATGGAAAATTCAAACAAACATGCCAGAAAAATTATTTCAAAGATTTAACAAAGTATATCCTAATATCACTAATAAATTTTAAAATCATATTTGTCTAGTAAAGATTGGTCTTTGTGACATCAATGTCACAACTCACTTCAGGCTATTTAACAATCAAACTAAGTAGGAAAATCCTGAATCGCACCTTTAAACAGACAAATCTACAGTTTTTTATTGCTTAAGGTTTGCTGAGGTCCGCATGAGATGTATATCTTAGTTGGCAACTGAAAATTTTATTAGGGAATGTGGATATAACTAACTACTGAAAGTCTTCATTTTGTTTAAACAGACACACACACATAATAGGGGAGAGAACTAGTGAGGTTAATAATAAAATACATTAATTTTTTAAGATGAAAACAATAAATAAATTTTTTTGAGAAGAATATTAATAAATTTGCCACTAAGTGGTTCCTCCAAGGATATTAATGGAAATAAAAATCTTACCAAATGAGGCAAAAATGGAATTAATGATGGGAAATTAGGAAGTTCTATTTCTGGTTCTTCGTTTAAGATTCCAAGCTCCGCATTTTTAATTCTTTGTTGTATCCTCAGTCTGCGAACCTATAAAAGTCAAGACACCAAATACGATGTTTTTAAGTAGAAACTTAGTCCATGCCAGTAAGCATTTCATTCAATTATAAGAGTAAATGGAATCCAAGTTTGAAGTGATAAACTTATCAAAGAAGAAAGTAATTGTAACATATCTTAGAAAACATAGATAACTAATAATTCATGAAATTTGGCTTAATAAAGTGCGCAAGTGCAACTATAAAGGTAGTGAAACTAGAAAGCAACTAAATCGCTATACTGTTTATCAAGTAGCAACAGAATTAACAAGATAAACTTTATAACCAAAACAAAGTTAAATGAATCAAGCAAATTTGCAAGCTAATTACTTAAAAAAAAGGAGCACTAGAACAAAAAAAATTACTCTGTGTATGTGTGTGTGTGTGTGTGTGTGTGTGTTTAAATTCTCCCCTCCATTACACTTCTCTAATATTTCTATCAATGTGGTAAAATATTTACTAAATCATCCAATTATTAAAAAAATTCAAAACATGTTATCACATAATCGATAAGAATATGAGTATCAATTACTTATGCAATAGTTAGAATTTTCAAGTTCATTTGTATAATTGAAATTTCATAATATCTTTTCAGCCATCCAAAGTTTGTTAAAAGAACAGGGAATTTAATCAAATAAAACCAAATTGTGGGATTGAAGTTGATTTTACTTATACTCATGTAGTTCAATGTCATATATCAAGTAAAATAGAAACAAATAAACAGTCCTCTTTTCACTTAAGTTCAATCCAATTATACTCTTAAAATTGGAAGCGTATAATAGGATTACCAAGTAAAATAGAGAGTATATATTTTAAATGCACAAACAAATAATTGGTAATGGAAACCATTTAATTGAACTAGAGTACAGGGAATATTTAATTCTAGGTAGAACTATTTTTCAGTAATTTCCTTTCTTTTCTCGATTTCCCTGTACTCTAGTTCAATTAAATGGTTTCCATTACCAATTATTTGTTTGTGCATTTAAAATATATACTCTCTATTTTACTTGGTAATCCTATTATACGCTTCCAATTTTAAGAGTATAATTGGATTGAACTTAAGTGAAAAGAGGACTGTTTATTTGTTTCTGTTTTACTTGATATATGACATTGAACTACATGAGTATAAGTAAAATCAACTTCAATCCCACAATTTGGTTTTATTTGATTAAATTCCCTGTTCTTTTAACAAACTTTGGATGGCTGAAAAGATATTATGAAATTTCAATTATACAAATGAACTTGAAAATTCTAACTATTGCATAAGTAATTGATACTCATATTCTTATCGATTATGTGATAACATGTTTTGAATTTTTTTAATAATTGGATGATTTAGTAAATATTTTACCACATTGATAGAAATGTTAGAGAAGTGTAATGGAAGGGAGAATTTAAACACACACACACACAGAGTAATTTTTTTTGTTCTAGTGCTCCTTTTTTTTTTAAGTAATTAGCTTGCAAATTTGCTTGATTCATTTAACTTTGTTTTGGTTATAAAGTTTATCTTGTTAATTCTGTTGCTACTTGATAAACAGTATAGCGATTTAGTTGCTTTCTAGTTTCACTACCTTTATAGTTGCACTTGCGCACTTTATTAAGCCAAATTTCATGAATTATTAGTTATCTATGTTTTCTAAGATATGTTACAATTACTTTCTTCTTTGATAAGTTTATCACTTCAAACCTGGATTCCATTTACTCTTATAATTGAATGAAATGCTTACTGGCATGGACTAAGTTTCTACTTCAAAACATCGTATTTGGTGTCTTGACTTTTATAGGTTCGCAGACTGAGGATACAACAAAGAATTAAAAATGCGGAGCTTGGAATCTTAAACGAAGAACCAGAAATTGAACTTCCTAATTTCCCATCATTAATTCCATTTTTGCCTCATTTAGTAAGATTTTTATTTCCATTAATATCCTTGGACGAACCACTTAGTGGCAAATTTATTAATATTCTTCTCAAAAAAATTTATTTATTGTTTTCATCTTAAAAAATTAATGTACTTTATTATTAACCTCACTAGTTCTCTCCCCTATTATGTGTGTGTGTCTGTTTAAACAAAATGAAGACTTTCAGTAGTTAGTTATATCCACATTCCCTAATAAAATTTTCAGTTGCCAACTAAGATATACATCTCATGCAGACCTCAGCAAACCTTAAGCAATAAAAACTGTAGATTTGTCTGTTCAAAGGTGCGATTCAGGATTTTCCTACTTAGTTTGATTGTTAAATAGCCTGAAGTGAGTTGTGACATTGATGTCACAAAGACCAATCTTTACTAGACAAATATGATTTTAAAATTTATTAGTGATATTAGGATATACTTTGTTAAATCTTTGAAATAATTTTTCTGGCATGTTTATTTGAATTTTCCATCTTTGAGTAATAGGCGGAGGATGTGGTGGGGTCTCTACTGAAAGAATACTTGAATCTGCCTCAGAAACAAGATGAAATTCCTAATAGCTCTGACACAAATGATGAAGAGGTTACAACCTCTGATGCAACAGACCCAGAGGAGAGCTCAGGTGTTGAGCTAAAAAATAGTGAAGGAGCATCCGAGTGTAGCAGAAATGGAGGCCAAGAAAGCCATGTTCAACAGAGCTGCACTTCAGAAAAAGTTACATTTCATGTAATCCTGAAAGCCTAGTGGCCAATGCTATCGAGCTATGCACACCTTCTGTCGATAAAACCGAGAAGGTGAATAAGAATAACAGGGGTTGGAGGAATATGAGCAGTGCTGGTTTGGCTCGCTATAGAGCAAAGTCGATGCCCAATTTCAGATTTATGACCGTGATGGACTGACTCAACTTTTTATTCTTCAATTTTATTTTAATTCCCAGTTCAAGGTTTGTATTCTTACTATTTTTTTGGTTAAAAATTGTTGTGATCCTGTGATGGTATCTACTAGTGGAGATGTACTGGCTGGTCCTTCAATTCTTGATACATTTCGGTAAGAGAGCTCTGACCAAATTACGAGTTTTCTATGAACACCAATGAAATATTTGTTATTCCATATTATGTCATATAAGCTCCATCAATTTGATTTGTTTACCTTTATGCAGACTCACCAGCTCATTGTTTGCCTATGCCTTCTCATGTATATAGTATACTGCTAGTTTGTTTGAGAGTTGTTGCCATATGCAGAACCAATGCTGAAACATAGTTGTTATGTTCATTAGTGAACTTGTATAATTTGGCGAGTGTGCTTGTCCATTTTCACTCTTCTGAAACAGCTGAATGCACTGTTGTTGATGCTTTTAAGCATGCTGGTGAAAATATAGTTTTTGCAAGTGGGAGTCCTTTTGAAAATGTTGATCGAGGTACTTTTTTCTTTCTATTCATGCTACATTAGTTTGGAAGTATTTGATACTATAAGTAGAGCAGTTGTATCAATCATTTCTTCACGATGGGAACAATTGCATGACTTTTTTGTTTAATCTAATCATGTGTAACTTATCCAACTATGTATTACTGGGCAGACAATGGGAAAGTAGGCCATGCCAATCAAGCAAATACCATGTACCTGTTCCCTGGGTTCGTGCTGATTTTCATGCCAATCAAGCCTTTTCTTTAGTGTTCTTATGTAGGGAATTTAGTTTAATAAAATTACGAAGTGTCAAATTAGGTTGTGAACTATCTTTTTATCCTCGTGCCTGTTTAGTTGCTTATACAGTTATTGTTATTGCAGTCGCTATTGAGAAGAACCCTACCATAATCAAGAACTACGGCATTTGGCTGCGATACCAGAGTAGGACTGGATATCACAACATGTACAAGGAGTACCGTGACACCACTTTGAATGGTGCTATTGAGCAGATGTACACTGAGATGGCTTCTCGCCACAGAGTCTGCCATCACTGCGTCCAGATCATTAAGACAGCGACCATCCCTGCCAAGCTCTGCAAGAGGGAGAGCACCGAGCAGTTCCACAACTCCAAAATCAAGTTCCCATTGGTGTTTAAGAAGGTTAGGCCACCGACTAGAAAGCTGAAGACAACATATAAGGCGTATAGGCCCAACTTGTTTGTGTAATTCTTGTTGGAGTGGTTATGCAATTTTGTTGCTTAAGTGAAACAAAGCATTGTCATTTACTTGCTGTTGGTTGTTTTTTTAAAATTTGATATTATGGTTTGAAAGTCTAGGATTGGACAAAATATTATCTTTTTATTGGATTTTGAGCACTGTTGTTCTATTCAAGTGTTGGAAGTTGCATTACTCCTTGTGGTCCTTTTAGCTATATATCATGACATTAGCATATTGCATGTGCATTGGTAATGTAGGTGAACCACAACCTTTTTTTTCTTTTTCTTTTTAATCTACAACATTTTAAAAACGTTGTGTAAATGTGCCTAAACATTGTCTGATATAGTAAACAACAACATTTTTATCCAATAAACGTTGTGGAATCATACATTCTACAACGTTTTTAAGCATCTGCTAATTTTTGAAAAATAAATCTACAACGTTTTTTCCTAAAAAACGTTGTGTATTGTGCTTAAGTACAACATTTTAAAAACGTTGTGTAAGGGTGTCAAATAGATGACACCCTTAACCACGACGTTTTTCTGACTGAAACCACAACATTTTTTCCGCGTTGTCTATTTACTGTTTTGTAGTAGTGATTGCGAAATCTTTTATCATCCGGGCAAAGCAAAGGTGGTTGCCGATGCCTTGAGTAGAAAGGGTCGGGAGAAGTTGATGTTGTTAACTGCCCAGGAGGAGCTCATTTCAGCAATGGCAAAACTAGAATTGGAAATAAAATTTTTGAAGGAATCTGATGAAAGATTATTTTAGATGGAATCTAGTCTAACTTTAGTGGACAAGGTAAAGAACGCTCAACTACAAGATGAAGGATGCGAGAAAATCAGAGAAAGAGTGTCTAAGGGTGGTGAGGTGAAATTCAAGATCGATACCAAAGGATTACTGAGGTTTGAGGGAAGAATCTGGGTTCCATCAGTGCTTGAAATTAAAGACGAAATTTTGTTGGAAGCTCATAATTCAAGATATTCAATGCACATTTCACGAAGATGTGTCGTGAAATGCTTGATATGCCAAAAAGTCAAAGTTGAGTATCAGAGACCAAACAGATTACTTCAGCTGTTGGAAATACCAAAATAGAAGTGGGAGCATATCACAATGGATTTTGTGGTAGGTCTTCTGACTACTCAGAAAGGGTATGATGCAATTTAGGTGATAGTGGACAGGCTGATGAAATTAGCATACTTTTTGCCGATAAAGATTAGATTCAATCTTGATCGATTGGCAAGGTTGAACTTCAAAGAGATCTTTTCGAGATATGGAGTTCCACTGTCCATTATGTCAGACAGAGATCCGCGATTTATGTCAAACTTCTGGAAGAGACTACAAGAATGCATGGGAACACAGTTGAGAATGAGTACGGCATACCATCCTCAAATAGATGGCCAAAGCGAACGAACAATATAGACGTTAGAGAAAATATTGAAAGCATGCATTATGGACTTCGAAGGAAGCTGGGATGATCATTTACTGTTGGTTGAATTCGCCTACAACAATAGTTACCACGCGAGCATTGGCATGTCACTTTACAAAGCATTATACGATAAAAAGTGCAGAACTCCACTGTGCTGGGATGAAGTTGGTGAACGAAAACTATTAGGACCAGAACTGGTACAGTATACCGCTGAGGTTGTCAAGATTATCAGGGCAAAACGTGTAGTTGCTTAAGACAAATAAAAGAATTATGTTGACCAACACAGACAAAGTCACAAATTTGATGTTAGAAGTTTCGTTTTTCTAAAAGTTTCTCCTTGTAAAGGCAAAATTTGATTTGGTAAGAAAGGATAGCTAAGCCCGAGGTTTATTGGACCCTTTGAAGTGTTGCGAAGAGTAGGGAAAATGGCTTATGAGGTAGCTCTACCTCCAGAATTGACACATGTTCATAATGTTTTTCATATCTCGATGTTATGACCGTATAAACCCGATTACAAGCATATGATCGAGTACGAACCGTTACAATTTGATAAAGATTTATCTTGTGAGGAAATTCCTATCTAGATAGTTGACAGGAAAGAACAAGTGATCAGGAATAAAACGATACCTTATGTGAATGTGATATGAAGAAACCATAATGCCGAGGAAGCTACGTGGGAACTCGAAGACAAGATGATAAAAAGTTATCCTAAGATATTTGTTTGATCTATGTCTTCAATTCTGGGGACAGAATCCTTGTAAGGAGGGAAGAATGTGACGAATGAATTGTTTGAGTTATGATTCTGGGGACAGAATCCTTGTAAGGTGAGAATGATGTAACAATCCAGAATTTTTATATGTAATTTAAAATATTTATTGAATTAAATAAATATTTTAGTTGATGTGTTTATTGTTAAATAAATATTTGTTTATTTATTAGTTAAATAAATAATTCATGAATTGTGGTGGTGGACTAATTTAAGTTAGTGTAATTTATTAATTAAATTGATGTTTGATAATTTTGGGATTTGGAGTTTTAATTTAATGAGTTGATTAAATTAAATGAATTGTTAATTTATCATCATATTACATAATGGTAATATTCTAATTTAATTTACTAATTAAATTAGAGACTTATTAATTTGATAGATAAAATTTTAATTTATATTGAAATATAATTATCTGATGTATGAATCAATTTGATTTATGTGGCTATATGATTTAGTAAGTTGATGTTAACTTTAATTAAATTTGAGTATTAGAATTTGATTAGATAAAGTGTGCTCATTAAACTATATAATAAGTGATTTATTAAAATAAATTAAATGAGGTTTAATGTAGTTTTACCAAACAAGGCTTAAGACTTTTAAGTCTTTATTTTAATTATGTTTTGCCAAACAAGCCTTAGTGGCATTTGAATTTTAAAAAAATATAACTGACATGTTTTTAAGGTGATATTTTGTTATACGTCAGTTTATATATATTATATTTTCAATTTTAATTTATGTAGAGTTATATCATATATTAACTATGTTAGTTTTCTAAATCAGTTTAGTATAGAGAGAAGGAGAAGAAAACAGAAAAGAAAGTGAGAGCTCTAGAGAAATTGAGAGAAAAGTTGGAAGTTTTAGGAATTAAAAGGGGATTAACAAAGTAATTGTCGTCATCTAACAAGGAATTATGGTAGAAATCTAACACTTTATTGTTAGTTTTTGGTGTTCTTAAGCTTTCATGAATTTTTTTTATCTATAAATAAGTTTTTGTGAATGATTATTGATAATATGGTGTTATATGTGTTAATAAATATTTATAAACTGTTTTATACTGTTTATTCATGAGTTAGAGTAATCAAATTCGTAGAAAATTGTTTAAAAGTGAAGAAATTGAATTACAGAGAAATATATACGAATATGGCTTATGTGATGTTAAAATTGATGTTCAATTGGTGTGATAAACCTTAAATTGATTCTTGAATGTGTTAATACATGAAGAAACAGAAACAAAGTATTTTAAATGGATTATTTTGGTGTAAAAATGAATACCTTCAACTGTGTCTGTCCCAAGGCTTAGAGCAGCGCAACTGCACCAGACCCAAAACAGAGACAGTGATGAGATGTTATTTGTTCAGTCACTAAAACTTAGTCTAATCTAGTTTAAAGTTCATGACAATTTGTTAGGCTTATATTAATATATTATAACAGATTGTTCATGTGTAACTGATGATTTCAAGTTGTGAAAAATTATAAATTGTACTATTACTGTAAAGCTTTATTATTGATTAATGAAGTTGAATCATTGTCTAAGAAAGAGCTTTAGATTGGTTAAGATTTATTGATTTAAGAAATCGGAATTCAAATTAGATTAACAAGTTATATAAAAGTGGAAGTTGAATCTATGAGGTTAATATTATGTGGCTAAATTTGTGCTACGATGTTAATGGAATGTTTAGGGTGTTCGGGAAGATTGAGTTATAAATGTGTAGCTAACGCACGAGGCAAGTGTCCTATCCCTACTCTTACATTACACAAGTTTTCTTGAATCTGTTATTTCAGTTGAGCTAGTTTTCTTACCCTATAATACCTTGACCATAATTATACAAGTTTGTTATTCTGTCATGTTTATAAATTACGTAAGTTCCTGAATTCTATTGAGCAAAGTTCATAATCATTGGAAAATGTAACCTTAGCTTACCATTTTTTTGTTCAAGCAAGGTTTATTATAGTTTTTCAATGCTTTGAACTTTATTCTTAAAGCATGACTTTGATGCATTACATTATTCATTTATGGTTCATAACCATCCTGTAATACGTCGTTGTTGAATCCTTGTATTGTCATTAATAATTTTAATTCAACTAATCCTTAGTTGATGTATGTTGAACTCTAAATTACCCTTGAAACTTATCCAAACCAAACTTCCTTTGGTACGGACTCATATGTTAAAACTGAGATGAACAACCCTATTACAGGGGATTATTTTATGCGAAAGCGTTAAGATGTTTGTGCACAATACATAGTACGAATGGACTGATCCCTCTAAATACGAGATGGAAGTCCATATAGTCTAACGATTGTTAAAGGTTTAAGTGGAAATACTTATAACCTGGGACATAGTTCATGGTCTTGTGTCCCTCAGATGATTTCGAATATTAGTTCTTAATTACCAATATTAGAAAATGTTATTCAATTTAGTAAAGCTTATTCATTGTCAGTTATTGTGACGCCCCCAAAATAGGTATACATCACCCATTTTGAGTCGCCAAATACATGGTACAAAATTTAAATACAAACTTCATTTATACAATACAATAAAAGCGTAGCTGAGAGTTTTTACATGAATATTGTCTCATAGACAATATCCAAACTCAAATGGAGTCCTCATTACATTTATTATCACACTATTTCATAGAATAGTGAGGACTACTATAGCCACCTATCCTGGACCATCACTCCATTCCTCGACTCGTCCCAGCTACGTTCTCATTTCCTGAAGAGAACAATGAAAACAGAAGAGTGAGCTCAATTAGCCCAGTAAGAAATATTATGACTAAGATAATGCGGAATAAATTATCGTTAGCCTTCAACAGTGTTAAACTTATAGAATATAATAAACAACAAGTTTAACTACAGTGGAACAAGCAATACATTAGAAGAGTCGAGTAGAGCATAATATATACTATCTTCTATGATTTAAAAAGTTTATCATCAATTTTATCGCTGAGACTTAGCTTAATAAATAATCCGCATCACTAAATTTTCCATGCACTACGGGCGAAGAAAATTTATTAGTATCACATACATGAATTATCCATGCACTACGAGCCAATGATAATCGTGTTATCACCAATGGTCATGATCATGCCAACAACTGTCCATCAATGTATCACAGACCAATGAGGACTTTTATCACATCATTTGTAACATTACAGGTCATGATTATACCGAATAATCCCTAATCATAATCATACCAATCAACAGTCCATCTATGTACTACGGGCCAAATATGACTTTCATCACAATATAAGTGTAGCGCCCCCAAATCCGGGTATCTTCCAACCCGACAGATGGTGCTATACTGTACAACATTTATACATTCATTCAATTGAATAGTCTCAAAGAACGAATATAACTTCTATATATTAAAGTAATATTTACAATTTCCCAGGTTCTATACCCCTTACAAAGGTTCTTTGTTATAATATCAATTACATTACAACAATAGACCTATACTATTACAAGAAAGCTTAACAATCTGCCTTAGCTTTTCCTTTATCCCTTTTTGATCCTTTGGGACGTTCAGCTTTAGCTGCATTCATATGATTCAAACAAGAGTGAGCATGGCTAGCTCAGCAAGTATAACAATTCAATAACAACATGCTTGACACATACGAATCGTATATCTTCAATAACTGAACAATAGTTATGAAGTACTATTGATAATTCAAAATAGCACTTCATCTTTTCTTTCAAAAATGTTTTACAATAACAACAATATTTAGTAAAACATCCACTCTGGTCAAAGACCTTGAGTATTCATTCTTTATTGAAAAAGGACAACCCAGAACGAATTTCGTAAGCCCGATATTACTTACAAGCACTTCTAGGTGATCAGCCTATTGTACTCTATGTTGATCAACACGACATCCATTAAACGTATGTACGTTTAATCATTTGGCAACCTCACGTGCCTGTCGTTTTACCGACAAAACATTTGTTTAACATTTCAGTCTTCTTTTGAAAACCATATCAAGTAGTTGACAAAAGACATCAACATTTGATAATGCAAGAGTAGATTATCAAGTTTAACCAAAAAGATTTGCTTTAACCTTAACATACTTCAATCCATGCGAAAGAATACATGAATCTTAAACTTGTTCAGATTGAACTGAAACAAGAGTTAGAATACTTGCCTTTAGCGTCTGCTACCGTATATTAACTTTATGTTTAAGTCTTTCAAGTCCCTACAGTACATGATCACATAATGCCTTACATTAGGTCACATATAATCAGGTATGTATACGACTATATCTTACATTTCTTCTCAATCTAATTGTGTATTAGATTCAGTTACTATTCATTCCGGTTTACCGTTATCATTGCGTTTACGTTTGACTAGGTTATATTAACCTTTACATTACATTCCTTAAGGTTTTAACAAAGTTTAACAATGTTACATTACCTTCCTTAAGTTATGTTTAATGTTAACTCAATTAACTTCTCTCCTTTGTACTTTAAAACATTCATTGCTGTCTTTGTTCTGAGACTGGCGCTGCGGCGCCATCTTTATGCCTTCCTATCGCGCTGCGGCGCGAGCCTTATGCCTCTCTGACCTGGACTTGGCACTGCGGCGCGAGTCCGTGTGTAATGTGCCGCGCTGCGGCGCCATTCTCCAGTAGCTTATGACACTGTACCTGGCGCTGCGGCGCGGGTTAAATGCCTTGGGTTGGCGCCGCGGCGCCAACTCTGTGCACCAGATACCAAATTCAGTTTGTGAAATTTGTGAACTTCCCGGACGCATAACTTCTTCGTTATAGCTCCGAATTGGCTCGTTCAAAAGCCTACGGTTCACAAATTACATAATCTATATGATCATTCAAGAATTTTATCTATTTAAATTCATTTGCTAAAAATTCACCTATTTGTTCATTTTTAAGGTAAACGATAAACGTTCGTGAACGTTCAACGCTCGTTTCTTCGTTCTAAGTCGGAATCCAGTCATTTTCGAGTCCACAACTCTTAAATGCCAAATAAGACTTGTCTCCATTGGAAAACAACGGTTTCATAATCCAACCTAAAATTTGACTTCCATTCCGAGATTTTTTTTATGAATTCGACGATTATCGTCAAATCGCACAAATTCCGGCAATTCTTCATTCTTATGATTTGTTCAACATTACAAATGAACTTCATTCATTATGTGAACATCTTGACATACTTGATACAACAACTTATTATCATTGTTGGATTTTTGGACTTATTCTTCACGAGTTTATGACTACTTATAACTCAATTGTTCATAACTTATGATAATTGGAGTCTTTTAATCATCATACTTATATGTTTTCAACATATAGCTTCATTTATGTATACGTAATACATATTCATACAAGTTCTTTACTTTCATTTTACTAACCTTATTACAATTTCTTATGTTCATACTTAATATTCCATGTTAACCCATCATAAGTTTATAACTTATATAAGTTCAAATGACTTATGACCAACTTATGTGGCTTAAGTTCATTACTTAATCATACATGTTTCTTAATCCCACTTTTCTTATCATCCTATCATGTTAGAGATAGAAGATAATTGGAGAAGAAATCTTACTTTTGTTGTCTTGGTAAGGTAGCTTGCTTCTTCTTCTTACTTATGGAATGACTTATTGCTAGCTTATTCTCTCTAACACTTGAGCACTTTGAGAGTTGTTAGTTTATTTGAATCAACCAACAAATGGCTTACAAGCCTTCTATATTTATAGACTTAGCAAAGTTAGGGTAGTTTTGTCAATAAAGCATCCCACCTCCTTTAAGCCACCTCCTTACTATTCATTACTTGGCTATTACTTCTAATTCTTGGTCAATACACATACTTGCTCATCACACATACTTGATCACCACACATTCTTGATCCCCACTTATCTTGGTCATCACATCACTTGGTCACCACACATTAACCATATTAATATGGTTTTGCCCCATGGGTCATTTAACTCATGGATTCTAACTTGGGCTTGGATTAATTAAACCTTTGGGCTTTGTATTAATAAACACTAGCTTGTTCATTAATCAATTATTGGGCCTCTCTCTTTAATCTACTTGGACTTATATTAATTCAATCAATCATCCAAGTCCATTAATTATCTCATAATACATACACATATAGTTCATGTATTATTTTCGTATTTCAATTCTTATAGAATTTATATACCGTATTTCATCCTTCATACTAACTCGTATAAGACCTCGTATTATACTCATTTACATTACCTTGTACAATACACAAAGTATCATACACCATTACTCATTCCTTAACATTTCGCTTTACTTAATATTCACAAATTAAGTCCACAAGCGAAATATCGTTTTTCCCATAACTAGATTATTATTACATAATTCATCTTACCTTGATATTCCATCATTACGTATCTCAAAATTATATCCCGAGCACATACCGATGAATAGTGTTTTTCGGAAATTTTTTTGGAAAACTTTTATTTTCATCTTGAAAATTCAAACACTTTAATTCATCCACGTAGCGCAAATACTACGACATTCCAACGTCACTAGGTTATATAACGACAACTATCTTAATAACACATAGGATAAGATTTTATTATTATTTAAATTAATAAAATCATTTTACAATAAGATCCGAATTTCTCGATCGTTACATTATTCCCCCCTTATAAAGATTCTGTCCCCAGAATCTCGTCTTACTTTAATCAAATAGATGTGGAAAATTTTTCTTCATCTTTTCTTCTAGTTCCCACGTTGCTTCTTTAGCATCGTGGTTCCTCCATAATACCTTCACTGATGGTATTACCTTGTTCCTCAGAACTTGTTCCTTTCTATCAATGATTTGCATCGGCAACTCTTCATACGTTAAGTCTTTCTCGATATGAATTGGCTCATACTTGATTACATGCTTATAGTCCGGCTTATATGGAAGTAATACAGATACGTGAAACACGTTATGTATCCGCTCTAGGGCTGGAGGTAATGCTATCATATAAGCTACCTCTCCCACCCGTTTTAACACCTCAAAAGGTCCTATAAACCTTGGACTTAACTTTCCTTTCTTTTCAAAGCGTATCTTTCCTTTCCAGGGAGATACCTTTAGAAATACATACGAACCCACCTCAAACTCTCGACTTTGTTTATGTGAGCCCGCATACTTTTTCTGTCTATCCTGAGCCGTGACAAGACGCATCCGAATTAACTTTACTACCTCCACTGTTTGCTGCACCTATTCTGGTCCTAGCATACGACGTTCTCCCACCTCATCCCAACACAAAGGTGTTCTGCATTTTCTCCCATACAGAGCTTCATAACGCGGCACACCTATGCTTGCATGATAACTATTGTTATACGCAAACTCTACTAGTGGTAGGTGATCATCCCAACTACCCTTGAAATCCATGACGCAAGACCTTAACATGTCTTCTAATGTCTGAATTGTTCTCTCACTCTTCCCATCAGTCTGAGGATGATAAGTCGTGCTTAACTTCAGCTGTGTTCCCAACTGCTCTTTCAAACTCCTCCAAAAGTTCGATGCGAATCGTGGATCACGATCTGACACAATCGATACCGGTACTCCATGTCTGGAAATGATTTTCTTAACATAAAGTTTAGCTAATTGGTCTAAGTTATACTTGACCCTTATTGGCAAAAAGTGAGCCGACTTCGTCAACCGGTCCACTATTACCCAAATCGAATCGTACCCTTTTTGCGTTGTCGGAAGTCCCACCACGAAGTCCATCGTGATATGCTCCCACTTCCATTCTGGAATCTCCAATTACTGTAATAAGCCACTGAGTCGTTGATGTTCGGCCTTAACTTTTTGACAAGTCAAGCACCTACTCACATACTCGGCTATTTCTCTCTTCATGTTCGGCCACCAAAAATTTTGTCGAAGGTCTTGATACATCTTAGTGCTACCAGGATGTATCGAGTACCTCGAATTATGGGCTTCTTGTAACACTTGCTCCTTTAATTCCGTCTCATTCGGAACCCAAATTCTTCCCTCAAATTTTAATAATCCTTCATTATCAAGACTATACTTAGCATCTTCCTTTTCGGATAACCGCTTTTTCATTTGATTACACTTGTTTGTTGTGAGTTATACTTCCTTGACTCTTTCTACGATGGTAGACTGCATCTCCGTCGCAAACAGTTTCTGATCCGCCTCAATTGGCAACTTTACCTCTAATTCCATCCTAGCCATCTCTGTTATTAACTCATTTTGAGCCGTTAACATAGACAACTTTTCCCGACCCTTCCTACTTAAGGCGTCGGCAACTACATTGGCTTTTCCAGGGTGATACATGATTTCACAATCATAATCCTTTATCAACTCTAGCCATCTCCTCTGTCTCATATTCAACTCTTTCTGAGTGAAGATATATTTTAGACTTTTACGGTCCGTATATATCTCTCATTTTTCCCCATAAAGATAATGTCTCCATATCTTTAGGGCAAATACTACTACGGCCAGTTCCAGATCATGAGTAGGATAAACTTTCTCATAATCCTTCAAATGCCGTGACGCATACACAATGACTTTCCCATGTTGCATAAGCACACAACCATGTCCTCTATGCGAAGCATCACTGTATACTACGAAATTTCCTGTGTCATCAGGCAACGACAAAACAGGCGCTTCACTTAATCTTTTCTTCAGTTCTTGAAAACTGCCTTCACATTTATCCGTCCATACATATTTCACCGTCTTCCTTGTCAAATTAGTCAACGGGGTAGCTATCTTCGAAAAATCTTGGATAAATCTTCGATAGTACCCTGCTAATCCTAGGAAACTCCGCACCTTAGTCGGCGTTTTCGACTGTTCCCAATTCATCACTACTTCCACCTTTGCTAGATCTACTGAAATCCCCTCTTGGTCAATGACATGACCTAAAAACTGCACCTTTTCCAGCAAAAATTCACATTTGGTGAATTTCGCATATAGCTTCTCCTTCCTTAGTGTTTCCAACACTAATCTTAAGTGTTCAGCATGATCTTCTGGCGTCTTAGAATAGACCAGAATATCATCAATAAACACTACGACGAACTTGTCTAAATATGGTTTGAACACTCTGTTTATCATATCCATAAATGCAGCTGGTGCATTCGTCAACCCAAATGACATCACCAGAAACTCGTAATGACCATAACGAGTCCTAAATGCCGTCTTTGGTACATCTTCCTGCCTAACTTTCAACTGATGATACCCCGTCCTCAAATCTATTTTAGAAAAATACTTTGCCCCTTTTAATTGATCAAAGAGACCATCGATCCTGGGCAATGGGTATTTATTCTTTATCGTTAACTTGTTCAACTCCCGATAGTCAATACAAAGCCTTAACGATCCGTCTTTCTTCTTGACAAACAACACTGGTGCCCCCCACGGAGAAACACTTGGTTGAATGTACTTTCTATCCAATAGTTCTTGTAACTGAACCATTAGTTCTTTCATTTCCACAGGCGCCATACGATACGGTGCCCTTGAGACTGGTACCGCTCCTGGCACAACGTCTATCACAAATGCGATCTCTCTATCCGGCGGTAATCCCGGTAACTCACTTGGAAATACATCCATGAACTCATTTACTATAGGTATTTGTTCCATGGTTGCTCCCACTCTTTGGGTATCCACAACACGGCATAGGTAACCTATACAACCCTTCCTTAATAATTTTCTAGTTTGTATCATCGTAAGGCAACACGGACGTCCCGGCAACTTACTACCATAAAATACTACAGGAGGTTGCCTCCACGACTTGATTCTCACACATTTCTTTTGGCAATCTATAATTGCTATATGATTAATTAACCAATCCATTCCGAGAATTACATCGAATTCTCCTAACTTTATCGGTATTAAATCTACCGATAACTTACAACCCCGTACCTCTACGCAACAACTCCTATGAATATTTTCAACAGGAATTATCTCCTTATTTGCTACCTTAATGTTCAAAGGTATAGGTAATTTTTCGGGAAATAATTCTAGTCGTCTAGCAAAATCACATGCTATAAACGAACAAGTAGCACCCGAATCAAAAAGCACGTATGCATTTATGTTATTGATTGGAATAATACCCGCAACTACATCCCCTGATGCCACAGCATCTTGGACCGTCATGTTAAAAGTGCGAGCCATTGATTTTCCCGGCTGAGCTGGACCACTAATAGCTAACTTACCACTATTAGTTCCCTTACTTCCTTCTGTCCCCTTCTTCGGGTAATTCTTTGCTATGTGATCAATTGATCCACATAAAAAACATCCATGATTTTTCTTTGGATTTGGGCAGTTAGGCAAAATGTGCCCTTCCTGTCCGCAATTATAACATACTGCCTTTCCTTTGAGACAGACTCCTAAGTGAGTCTTCCCGCAGGTTTTACAGGCCTTCATCCTTCTCTTAGAATCCCCATGTTTTACTCCGGTATTCCCATAGTTAAAGTCCTTCCTCTTTTGACCGTTGCCACTTCCACTGGCTCCCTCAGTTTTGGATCCTCCATCACCCTTGCCCTTGTTTTTCTTATCTTTGTGGTACTGGCTAAGAGCCTCATTCCCACCTTCAGCAATGATTGCCTTTTCTAGTATGGTTCCAAAAGAAGTACTTTGGAACACTGAGATTTGGCTATAGAGCCAGGGTTTTAAGCCATGCTCAAATCTTCTAGCCTTCCTCACTTCAGTGTCCACTTGATGTGGAGCAAATCGTGCCAGTTCATTAAACTTGGCAGCATACTAGGGAACTGTCATATCCCCTTATTTCAATTCAAGAAACCTCATTTCCATCCTTCCTTGCATACTCGTGGGAAAATAGTTCTCGAAGAAAATCACCTTAAACCTCTCCCACGTTAGATTTCCTATATCAGCCCTAGCCTGGTTTGCCTCCCACCAGAAGTTGGCCTCTCCTTTCATCAAATAGGTTGCAAAGGCAACCTTTTGACCCTCCTCAACATTTGCTATTACAAATGCTTTCTCTATTTTTTTTACCCAAGTCTGGGCTTCTATAGGGTCCGTAATTCCTTTGAACTCTGGCGGACCTACACTTTTAAAATCCTTAAAAGTAGTAGCTCGTACTACTCCAGGAATCACAGGTATATTAGCCCCCGTTCTATTAAATGCAGCCGTTAAAAGATTAATGAACTCCTGCATTGGATTAATCGGACCACCCTCCGGTTGGTTAACATTAGCGTCTTGATTTCGTTGTCTCCTTCTTGGCGGCATTTTACTGTTAAGAAACAACACATCACTATTACTTTATTCTTGTTGGTTTGTTATTATTTATAATAAAACAATAAATCATACTCATTACTCAATATATTCTATAAAAAGACTTATATTGATTCATAATTTGTAGTATAACACTACATTGTTTTACATTACTCAGCCTTGCTGATTACATTACCATCCCGCAATTACTTTCCAAAAATTGGGATTTTACACAAGACTACCCTTTGTTTATACAAAAGAGGGTTTTACGTCACTACTAGATATGTAATATTTACATATCTAAGCTACTCTAGCTATTGCTAGATTACATCTGCCGTAAGGCATTCTCAAAGTCTGCTCTGGCCAAACCGGCAACAACATCTCTACTGATGGTATGACGGGTCTGTCCTGTTTCTATCTGATATCCAGCTAACTGCTGCTGGAAATCTACATGAGAACTCCTATGTATATAGGACATCCTCTCCAACTTCTGCTGTTTAGTCTTTAGCTCCTGTTTGAGCTCAAAGACTTCTTCTTTCAAATCTCAGACCTTGTCCATAGCTAGGACTCTATCATCGTGCTCCTCTTCCCACATTCCTTCCATACTAGCCTTGTCCTCCCGGACAGCTTGGAGTTCCTCTTTCAACTCCTTAACCTCTTGGCAGTAATGGATATTTCTATCCAATACTGACATAAACAATGCCTTCATTGATTCTCCCGTAGACAATTCCTCTGTAGGTGGAACCTGATCAAAGGACATCACGTCCACCTCCTCCTCTATCATGCCATCAAATATAGACATATAGTCTAAATTGTCTGAGTCTCTGGACTCAATTGTCACCACTTCTGGTTCTACGGCTACAGGATTTGGTAGTATCTCTACCCAATTAACCGAATCCTCGCTCACTACATGTATATCTCTATACATATTATTTTCTCCTGACATCTACAATAAAACAATATAGTTTGATTAGTACACGTCAGTGAAATAATAGAAACACATAACATAATATAATGCATTTTTATAGAGTTACTTTCCATCTTTTACTTCTTTATTCTTTCTTAAGGTTATGACTTAAGGTTCTATTTTCCCCCTTAAGTTTTATAACCTAGGCTTTGATACCAACTTGTAGCGCCCCCAAATCCGAGTATCTTCCAACCCGACAGATGGTGCTATACTGTACAACATTTATACATTCATCCAATTGAATAGTCTCAAAGAACGAATATAACTTCTATATATTAAAGTAATATTTATAATTTCCTTGGTTCTATACCCCTTACAAAGGTTCTTTGTTATAATATCAATTACATTACAACAATAGACCTATACTATTACAAGACAGCTTAACAATCTGCCTTACCTTTTCCTTTATCCCTTTTTGATCCTTCGGGACGTTCAGCCTTAGCTGCATTCATATGATTCAAGCAAGAGTGAACATGGCTAGCTCAGCAAGTATAACAATTCAATAACAACATGCTTGACACATACGAATCGTATATCTTCAATAACTGAACAATAGTTATAAAGTATTATTGATAATTCAAAATAGCACTTCATCTTTTCTTTCAAAAATGTTTTACAATAACAACAAAATTTAGTAAAACATCCACTCTGGTCAAAGACCTTGAGTATTCATTCTTTATTGAAAAAGGACAACCCAGAATGAATTCCGTAAGCCCGATATTACTTACGAGCACTTCTAGGTTATCAGCCTATTGTACTCTATGTTGATCAACACTACATCCATTAAACGTATGTACGTTTAATCATTTGGCAACCTCACGTGCCTGTCGTTTTACCGAAAAAACATTTGTTTAACATTTCAGTCTTCTTTTGAAAACCATATCAAGTAGTTGACAAAAGGCAGCAACATTTGATAATACAAGAGTAGATTATCAAGTTTAGCCAAAAAGATTGGCTTTAACCTTAACATACTTCAATCCATGCGAAAGAATACATGAATCTTAAACTTGTTCAGATTGAACTGAAACAAGAGTTAGAATACTTGCCTTTAGCGTCTGCTACCGTATATTAACTTTATGTTTATATCTTTCAAGTCCCTACAGTACATGATCACATAATGCCTTACATTAGGTCACATATAATCAGGTATGTATACGACTATATCTTACATTTCTTCTCAATCTAATTGTGTATTAGATTCAGTTACTATTCATTCCGGTTTACCGTTATCATTGTGTTTACGTTTGACTAGGTTATATTAACCTTTACATTACATTCCTTAAGGTTTTAACAAAGTTTAACAATGTTACATTACCTTCCTTAAGTTATGTTTAATGTTAACTCAATTAACTTCTCTCCTTTGTACTTTAAAACATTCATTGTTGTCTTTGTTCTGAGACTGGCGCTGCGGCGCCATCTTTATGCCTTCCTATCGCGCTGAGGCGCGAGTCTTATGCCTCTCTGACCTGGACTTGGCGCTACTGCGCGAGTCCGTGTGTAATGTGTCGCGCTGTGGTGCCATTCTCCAGTAGCTTATGACACTGTACCTGGCGCTGCGGCGCGGGTTAAATGCCTTGGGTTGGCGCCGCGGCGCCAACTCTGTGCACCAAATACCAAAGTCAGTTTGTGAACTTTGTGAACTTCCCGGACGCATAACTTCTTCGTTATAGCTCCGAATTGGCTCGTTCAAAAGCCTACGGTTCACAAATTACATAATCTACATGATCATTCAAGAATTTTATCTATTTAAATTCATTTGCTAAAAATTCACCTATTTGTTCATTTTTAAGGTAAACGATAAACGTTCGTGAACGTTCAACGCTCGTTTCTTCGTTCTAAGTCAGAATCCGGTCATTTTTGAGTCCACAACTCTTAAATGCGAAATAAGACTTGTCTCCATTGGAAAACAACGGTTTCATAATCCAACCTAAAATTTGACTTCCATTCCGAGATTTTTTTTACGAATTCGACGATTATCGTCAAATCGCACAAATTCCGGCAATTCTTCATTCTTATAATTTGTTCAACATTACAAATGAACTTCATTCATTATGTGAACATCTTGACATACTTGATACAACAACTTATTATCATTGTTGGATTTTTGGACTTATTCTTCATGAGTTTACGACTACTTATAACTCAATTGTTCATAACTTATGATAATTAGAGTCTTTTAATTATCATACTTATATGTTTTCAACATATAGCTTCATTTATGTATACGTAATACATATTCATACAAGTTCTTTACTTTCATTTTACTAACCTTATTACAATTTCTTATGTTCATACTTAATATTCCATGTTAACTCATCATAAGTTTATAACTTATATAAGTTCAAATGACTTATGACCAACTTATGTGGCTTAAGTTCATTACTTAATCATACATGTTTCTTAATCCCACTTTTCTTATCATCCTATCATGTTAGAGATAGAAGATAATTGGAGAAGAAATCTTACTTTTGTTGTCTTGGTAAGGTAGCTTGCTTCTTCTTCTTACTTATGGAATGACTTATTGCTAGCTTATTCTCTCCAACACTTAAGCACTTTGAGAGTTGTTAGTTAATTTGAATCAACCAATAAATGGCTTACAAGCCTTCTATATTTATAGACTTAGCAAAGTTAGGGTAGTTTTGTCAATAAAACATCCCACCTCCTTTAAGCCACCTCTTTACTATTCATTACTTGGCTATTACTTCTAATTCTTGGTCAATACACATACTTGCTCATCACACATACTTGACCACCACACATTCTTGATCCCCACTTATCTTGGTCATCACATCACTTGGTCACCACACATTAACCATATTAATATGGTTTTGCCCCATGGGTCATTTAACTCATGGATTCTAACTTGGGCTTGGATTAATTAATCCTTTGGGCTTTTTATTAATAAACACTAGCTTGTTCATTAATCAATTATTGGGCCTCTCTCTTTAATCTACTTGGACTTATATTAATTCAATCAATCATCCAAGTCCATTAATTATCTCATAATACATACACATATAGTTCATGTATTATTTTCGTATTTCAATTCTTATAGAATTTATATACCTTATTTCATCCTTCATACTAACTCGTATAAGACCTCGTATTATACTCATTTACATTACTTTGTACAATACACAAAGTATCATACACCATTACTCATTCCTTAACATTTCGCTTTACTTAATATTCACAAATTAAGTCCACAAGCGAAATATCATTTTTTCCATAACTAGATTATTATTACATAATCCATCTTACCTTGATATTCCATCATTACGTATTTCTCGAAATCTCAAAATTATATCCCGAGCACATACCGATGAATAGTATTTTTTGAAAAATTTCTCGGAAAACTTTTATTTTCTTCTTGAAAATTCAAACACTTTAACTCATCCACGTAGCTCAAATACTACGACATTCCAACGGCACTAGGTTATATAACGAAAACCATCTTAATAACACATAGGATAAGATTTTATTATTATTTAAATTAATAAAATCATTTTACAATAAGATCCGAATTTCTCGATCGTTACAATAAGCATGAGGATGATGACAATGATATAAGAATTCAATTAAATGAGAGCAATGATAAATTTTAAAGATTTATAGTTCACTTTATCCAGAATTTAATAATTGTCAAAATTGTCAAAATGATACTATTTTGTGGAGCAAAATTCAAGAATAATATTGTATTAAAAACAATCTAGACAGAAAATAAATCAATTTTTGTCATGAATAGTACCCCGAGTGAATAGTACCTGAGTGAATAGTATCCCGCGAATAGTAGTTTGTGAATAGTACCCCGTGAATAGTACCCCGACATGAAAAGATTAAAAATTATCAAGAATGCTTAGATTAATATTTCCATGAATAGATACTAGATGAAGTGCAAATTTCAAGGATATTCTACTAATTTCTCGGAGTATATAAGCAATACTTTAAAAAATGAGTATAGAATTCATAATCTGAAACGAAATAATATTACTTACATACTACAAAGTATGGAAAAAAATATTATTTCATACGAATATTGAACAAAAATAATATCCCTTACCTTAAAAAGAGAGTACTTCTGACTGGTAGGGCGGGGATATTCTTGAAGAAAACTTGTACTATTTTCTACACTCAAAGCTTCCTAAAACTCGAAAGAAATACGTTTAATATTATAGAAGAAGAATTCTCTGATTCTAGTGTGATTTTCAATTCTAAACTAAGTATCCTATTTATAGGAGAATGAAAGGATATTATTTAGGAAAAAACAAATCACGGACTGCACAGTGGGATTCAACGAATTCACGGGCGTTCGGCTGAATGTTTTTTGATTTTACTATGCAAATACTATACAGACACTATGCAACACTATACATAATAAAATAAAATATATTCTATTTTTCATAAAAACCAAAACTTATAAATTATATATTTATATATACCCTTTGCCTTACGGCAAAGGTACACACACACACACACACTAATTATATATATATATATATATATATATATATATATATACATGAGTAAGTGGAGGTCCAAATAATACGCCAAACTTATAATAAATACTTCATAAAAATTCTCTCAATATTTTTATCAACATTTATTCATCAATAATATAACTTGCAATATTAACAACCAGATTATTCTCAGAAAAGAGGGGGCTTTCCGATAAGGATTTCTCCCTATTGGCGCGTAATTAGGTGACCAAATCCCTTTCCTCAATAGAACTTTCTATACATTGTCAATAATGCAAACAATAATATGAATAACTTGTCATCTCAATTATTGATTTATTAATATAAAATATTGTAACAATAATAGAATTAATAATGTGAGATACTATGCAACAATTACTGTGGCAATAATTGAGTGTAACTGAGTGACTTCTCACGTAAGCATCAATAATCAATACTGTGTGCTACTATCCAACCACGCGTATTACTGTACTTTTATCACCGGGTATTTCAACAGTTAACGGTAAAACTTTTGCCGTTATTTTTATAAAACGATATATCTGTCATTTTCTAACTCCGACATTAATTTCGTTGTGGGGTCCACCAATGATTGTGCCATCGTACGAATATTCCCTGATAAAACGAATATTTCCTGACAAATCGAATATTTTATGACAACTTGCTTATTTTACAAAATTTATAAATATTACCCACAACTATAACATTATAACAAATTCACACCTTAATATTCAGAAATGATATTTAGAGAAAAAAATTTATTTTTATTCATAAAAGTTGGGGTCTTACAACCTCCACTTCTTATGAAATTTCATCCTCAAAATTGGTGTACGTACTTGGTATAACGAAGAGGTGAGGATACCTTGATTTTATTTCGGATTCTAACTCCCAGGTCATTTCCTCAACATCGTGGTTTCTCCACAAAACTTTAACTTGAGATATAACCTTGGAGCGTAGAATATGTTCCTTCTTATCCAAGATTTTAACAGGTACCTCTTTATACGTTAAATCTTCCGCTATCTCGTCTAGTTCTAATTCAATAATGTTGTTTGGATCTTCCACATATTTATGTAAGATAGATATGTGAAAAACATTATGAACACAAGATATACTTGGCGGTAAGGCGAGTCTATAGGCCATAGTTCCTACTCGATCGAGAATTTTATATGGGCCAATGAATCGAGGATTGAGCTTTTCTCTTTTTCCAAATCTTGTAACTCCTTTCCATGGAGCAACACGTAACAACACATGATCTCCAACATTGAATTCCATGTCTTTTCGATGAAGATCAACATAATTCTTTTGTCGATCTTGTGAGGTTTTTATATGTTGTCAGATCATTTGAATCTTTTTTATAGTATTGCGTACCAATTCCTTTCCCAACAACGTTACTTCACCCACCTCGTCCCAGCAAACTAGAGAACAGCACTTGCGTCCATACAATGTCTCGATGGAGCCATAGCTATGCTTACTTAATAACTGTTGTTGTAGGAGAATTCCACTAATGACAAGAACTTGTCCCAACTTTCTTTGAATTCAAGGACACAAAGTCTTAATAAATCTTCAAGAGTTTGAATAGTCCTCTCCGACTGCCCGTCTGTTTGAGGATGATATGCCGAACTGAATCGTAAATCCGTGCCCATAGCTTTCTACAAACTGACCCAAAACTGTGAAGTGAATCTTGGGTCTCGATCAGAAACTATGGATACTGACATACCATGCAGTCTTACAATCCCGTTTATGTATATACGAGCAAGACGCTCAAGTGAATAAGTTTCTCATATAGGTAAGAAATGAGCAGACTTGAATAATCTATTAATAATGATCCAAATTGCATCTATGCCTTGAGAAACCTTGGGAAGACCAGTAACGAAATCTATGGTAATGTGCTCCCACTTCCATTCTGAAATTTTAAGTGGTTACAATGGACCTTTTGGCACTTGATGCTCCGAATTGACACGTTGACAAGTTAAACACCTTGAGATAAACTCTGCTATCTTTCTCTTCATATTGCTCCACCAAAATGTATGTTGAAGATCACGATACATTTTGGTACTCCTAGGATGGATTTGAAACGGTGTGTTGTGTGCCTCCATCATGATTTTATATTTTAAATTAGGGTCGTTAGGAACACAAAGTCTAGAGTTGACTCAAAGTATTCCTTCGTCATCGATTCTTACTTTCAGAATAGCACATTCTTGTACTTTCTTCCTCATACGCATTAATTCCAGGTCTGTAGCTTGAGCAGTTTTAACTTTATCGATTAAAGTCGATTCTACTTGTATATTTGCCATCATCACGTGGGTCCTTGGAGTCTTTAACTCTATTTCCATCCTTTGTAAGTCATTTAAAATGAGCCTTTGTGTTGACAATATCGCACTCATACTCGCATATGATCTTGTACTCAACGCGTCAGCTACCACGTTTGCTTTTTCGGATTGGTGTTGAATGGTATGATCGTAATCTTTCAACAGCTCGAGCCAACATCATTTTCGCATGTTGAGTTCCTTTTGGATGAAGAAATATTTGAGGCTTTTATGATTCGTATAAATCTCCACTTTCTCCCCATACAAGTAATGCCTCTAGATTTTAAGCGCGAAAACGACAGTTTCCAACTCTGGATCATGAATAGGATAATTCCTCTCATATTCTTTGAGTTGTCGCGAGACATAGGCTATGACTTTCTCATGTTGCATAAGAACACATTCTAACGCTCTGCCTAAAGCATCACTATAGATGACAAATCCCTCCGAATCAGATGGTATTGTCAAAATAGGTGCTGAAATGAGTCTCCTCTTGAGTTATTAAAAACTCTTCTCACACTCCTCGCTCCAACCAAATTTTATATCTTTTCGAGTCAGCTGAGTTAATGGAGTAGCGATTTGAGAAAACCCTTCCATGAATCTACGATAATAACCTGCTAAGCCCATAAAGCTACGTACTTAGGTCACTGACTTAGGTTGCTCCCAGCTTTGAATGTCTTCAATCTTCGCTGGGTCAACAGATATTCCATGATTTGATATCACGTGCCCAAGAAATGCTACTTCCTTAAGCCAGAACTTGCATTTCTTTAACTTGGCATAAAGATTATTCTCACGAAGCTTTTGGAGTATCAACCTCAAGTGTTGATCATGATCTTCACGGCTTTTGGAGTAAATGAGAATGTCATCAATAAAGACGACCACAAAATGATCCAAATATTCCTTAAATACTCGGTTCATCATATATATGAAGGCAGCAGGAGAATTAGTCAATCCAACAGACATGACTAGGAATTCATAATGCCCGTACCGAGTTCTGAAAGTAGTCTTTGGAATGTCATCAGGTTTAATCTTTAACTAATGATATCCGGAACGAAGATCGATCATTGAAAAGAATTTGTCACCTTGCAACTGGTCAAATAGGTCATCAATGCGAGGTAACGGGTACCTATTTTTGATGGTGACATGATTCAACTCCCGATAGTCAATGCAAAGTCGCATACTTCCATCTTTCTTCTTTACGAATAGAACAGGAGCACCCTAAGGAGACATACTAGGATGAATGAAACCGTTGTCTAACAACTCCTATAGTTGGGTTTTTAACCCCTGAAGTTCAATAGGAGCCATTCGATATGGGGCTTCAGTATTGGGTTTTGTACCGGGTTCAAGGTCGATACAAAATTTAATTTCACGCTATGGGGGTAAGCCAAGAAGTTTTTCAGGGAATACGTCAGGAAATTTATTAACAATAGAAATATCATTCAAATCTAACGTATTTTTGTTTAAATCTGTGACATGGGCTAAGAAAGCTTGACATCAGTTTTTCAATAAACGAATAACTTTATGGCTTGATATGACAGTGATTGACTTTAGTGGTTTGGTTACTTGAATTCGCATAATAGGTTGGTTAGGAATATGAAAGATAACAACCTTACGAAAATAATCAATTTTTTCATGATGAGTAGTTAACCAATCAATTCCTAAAATCACATCAAATGCAAGTATTTTCATAGAGATAAGATCGACAGGTAATGTGAGGGTACCGATTTGAATCAAACAAAACTTATAAACAGTGGATGTAAAGAAGGTTTCTCCCAATAAAGTTTCAATAGATAAGTCAAAGTCTAATTTCTCCCTAGTTAAATTTAAACGTTGAGCGCAAGTATGAGAAATAAAAGAATGGGTAGAACCGGTATCAAATAAGGTATAAACTTCACAAGAGTTTATGATTAGCTTACCCGTGATAACTTCATTCGGGTTCCTCGCTTTTTGGGAAGTCACGACAAAAGATCTCTCTTGAACTACCGACTTTGACTTGTCTGGGACGACCTTTGGTGTCCCTATCCCAGCTGGGCTTGACTTCACTGCACGACAAAATAGGGCTAGGTGACCTTCTCTTCTACAATTATAACATGCTTTGGACTGCATCGTACAGTTTGGACTAATGTGTCCCTCCCCTCCGCACTTGAAGCATACGATCGGTGGTCGTTGTCCTTCCTTAAAAATGGGTGCTGATGCTGATGTCTTTTCATCATTATTGAATCTCCTATTCTTGAAATTTTCACTTTTATTATATTGGCCATGAGTACTACCGAAGTGGTTACCATTTCTGGCATGTTGATTTCCTCCACGTTTGTTGTCATCGCTTCGATAACTGTTACCACTGGTATTATCATTTTTTCGGCTGCTCTCTCCTGGTTGGGTTGACTCATTATCGTGCTCCAATAACTGAGCCCTATTTACAACATCTGAATATAAACACAGTTTGTGAGAAATGAGGTATTGGCATATTTCGGGTTTCAAACCTCACAAAAACATTCGTGTCATTCTCTCCTCATTATCAACCAAGTGGGATGCAAATCGAGATAACTCGGTAGACTTAGCCTCATACTACGACACGGTCATATTGTTGCTCTAGCTTGATGAACTCCACCTCCTTCATGTGACGAATACTTTCGGGAAAGTACTTATCGTTGAACAGTTCTTGGAACTTCTCTTAAGACATCTTCAGTGCTGCAGGTTGAGTACATTTTACAGATTCTCACCAGTAATTTGCCTCTCCTCTCAACATGAAGGTGGCAAAAGGAACCTTTTGCTCCTCGGAGCATCCCAAGATATCAAATAACTTGGTGATCTGCTTTATCCATGTCTCTGCCTTAAGTGGTTCTGTCTTTCCTAAAAACTCCGGTGGTCCCAGCTCCTTGAACTGCTTAGCGATAACTATCCACGAGTTGCTAGTGTTTCCACATGCATTTTGAACAGGAGTCGCTCTCGCTTTATGTTGCATGAACTGCATAAAGCTTCTAAACATCCCATCGTTCATCATTTGGTCGGTGTTGTTGTTTTCCTGAGGATTATTACCTTTTAGATGCACATTATCTTGTGTTTTGATCGTTGTTGACTCAACAGTCTCATGTGCTCTATTGCTTATCTCAACATTCTCGGATGTCATTTTCAAACACTGCGACAAAACAAGGGTTAATTGACATGCCACATATTATCCCTATATTCTGAACGACCAATTAAATAACAAATAAGCTTAGGTAGGTCATACTAGCGAAGGAATTACCCGTCTCTCCACTCCTAGTTCTAGTCTCACATCTCAGCCAGGGATCATATCCCTAAGCTTTGATACCAACTGTGACGCCCCCAATATAGGTATACATCACCCATTTTGAGTTGCCAAATACATGGTATAGAATTCAAATACAAACTTCATTTATACAATACGACAAAAGCGTAACTGAGAGTTTTTACATAAATATTATCCCATAGACAATATCCAAACTCAAATGGAGTTCTCATTACATTTATTATCACACTATTTCATAGAATAGTGAGGACTACTATAGCCACCTATCCTGAACTATCACTACATTCCCCGACTCGTCCCGACTACGTTCTTATTTCCTGAAGAGAACAATGAAAGCAAAAGGGTGAGCTCAACTAGCCCAGTAAGAAATATTATGACTAAGATAATGTAGAATAAATTATCAGTAGCCTTCAACAGTGTTAAACTGATAGAATACAATAAACAAAAAGTTTAACTGCAGCGGAACAAGTAATCCATTTAAAGAGTCAAGTAGAGCATAATATTTACTATCTTCTATGATTTAAAAAGTTTATCATCAATTTTATCACTGAGACTCAGCTTAATAAATAATCCACATCACTGAATTTTTCATGCACTACGGGCCAAGGAAATTCATTAGTATCACATCCACGAATTATCCATGAACTACGGGCCAAGGATAATCGTGTTATCACCAATAGTCATGATCATGCCAACAACTGTCCATTAATGCACTACGGGCCAATGAGGACTTTTATCACATCATTTTTAACATTACAGGTCATGATTATATCGAATAATCCCTGGTCATAATCATACCAATCAATAGTCCATCTATGCACTACGGGCCAAAGATGACTTTTATCACAATATAAGCATGAGGATGCTGACAATAATATAAAAAATCAATTAAATAAGAGCAAGGATAAATTTTAAAGATTTATAGTTCAATTTATCAAGAATTTAATAATTGTCCAAATTGTCAACATGATACTGCTTTGTAGAGTAAAATTCAAGAATAATATTGTATCAAAAATAATCTAGATAGAAAAAAAATTAATTTTTATCATGAATAGTAACCTGGGAGAATAGTACCCAAGTGAATAGTACCCCGTGAATAGTACTTCGTGAATAGTACCCCGACATGAAAAGATTAAAAATTATCAAGAATACTCAGAATAATATTTCCATAAAAAGATACTAAATGAAGCGCAAATTTCAAGGATAATCTACTAATTTCACGGAGTATAGAAGCAATACTTTAATAAAATGAGTGTAAAATTCAGAATCTAAAACGAAATAATATTACTTACATACTACAGAGTATGGAAGAAAATATTATTTCATATGAATATTGAACAAAAATAATATCCCTACATTAAAAAGAGAGTACTTTTGACTGTTAGGGCGGGGATATTCTTGAAGAAAACTTATACTGTTTTCTACACTCAAAGCTTCCTAAAACTCGAAAGAAATACACTCAATATTATAGAAGAAGAATTCTCTAATTCTGATGTGATTTTCAATTCTAAATTAAGCAGCATACTTATAGGAGAATGGAAGGATACTATTTAGGAAAAAAATCACGGACTGCACAGTGGGATTTGATGAATTTACGGGCGTTCGGCTGAATTTTTTTTTATTTTACTATGCAAACACTATGCAGACACTATAAAAATACTATACATAATAAAATATAATATATTCTATTTTTCATAAAAAAAATAAAACTTATTAAATATATATTTATATATACCCTTTGCCTTACGGCAAAGGCACACACACACACCAAAGGTAAATTCAGGCTCAATCGAACAGAGTTCGATAATATATATATATATATATATATATATATATATATATATATATATATATATATATATATAAAAGCAATAAAAGCCACGGATTGACGATCCGGGCTTACACACACAACATGACTCTCAACATGAATAAGTATGTGTGGATGTAAGTGGAGAAAGGCTGAAATAAATTTGAGATGTCTTATAGTGGGCTGCCAAGAATACTTCAGATAGCTTTAAATGAATGAATACTCGGTTTCCACCAGTAAAATATAGCAAAACACAAGTTCACAGGTGTTTATAAAAAAAAAGCACTCAGTTTAAAGTGTGTACGGAGTAAATTAGAAAGGGTTTCCTCACCTTTTTTCTTCTTTATATCACTATAGAAGTGTGTATAGAGTGAATTGGGCAGGGCTTCCTCGCCTTTTCTTTCTTTTAAATGGTCACCCCAAGCCCTCTATTTATAGAGGGGGGAGCCGCAAGTCTACTTATCGCAGCCTCATATCTACCTGCAACTGCTCGGGGTGCCCCGGGCCATGTGGGTCCTGTCGTCTCAAAGTACGTGCATTCGAACGATGCGTTATCCGTTCGAACCTTCATAACTTTTAATCTGGAAGTTCGATGGAAGCGTGCCATACCATTCTGGAAAGCTCTTTTTGAGAGCTACGCAATGACATAGGATTTGCCCTTTTTTGACTCTAGAAAGATGGGTCCATGACCGAGATGGCATTTTTAGGTTTTCATCAGGCAGTTCGTTGAGCTATTTTGCGTAGTTTGCGCTTGGAAGTTTAGATATGGTTTTTGTGGCACTTCTTTTGAAGCAATTTGAGTTAAAATTAGTGTATTTGATTTGAGTTGAAGTTGAGTTGGCAAAATAACCATTTTACCCCTCTCAGGGTTATGTCCGATTTTTGCACAGTTGTAGCAGTCTTTTCTAAGGGTTATCTCTGAGGTTGGCCTGCTGTTGATTCTGACTGTCCTCAGGGTTATCTCTGAGGTTGGCTTGACCTCCTACGGTTATCTCTAGGCTTTGAACTTGATCCCCCGGGGTTATCTCTGGGGTTAAAGCTGACTTTCCCGGGGTTATCTCTGTGGTTGGACACTGATTTCCCAGGGCTATCTCTAGGGTTGGAAATTGGATCTCCCAGGGTTATCTCTGGGGTTGGAACTGATGTTGTGGCCTTCCAGGGTTATCTCTGGAGAGTGAAAAAGATGCTTTTGTCCTCGTGCATAGTTAGTAATAGGAAAATAAAATTTTGAGTGTCTACAAATGACCCTATTTATCATGTTCATGCAGTACAATGAAATGAACATGATAAAGATTACTGGACACTTGAAATATGACAAGGTATTCTTAATGATGCAAATCGCAATGTAATGAACGTTATGATGAATGTTAAAATTTTCTCACAAATCGCAGTTGTCAACGTTGGGATTTTTAATTGTCCCTTTCCGTTACTTGTTCTTTGGTGTTCTCATTTTAGGTGAGATTTGTTTGAAAAAATAAGTGAAAAAGGTTCGACATGTATATTGTCGACGATGGAATGATAAGAGTCGCCAGTTGGTTTTTTAAATGGTTGTACCAACACAACCGAGAAAAGGTTGGCACATTGACCCAATGATGTGACACTGCTAAGCGGGTCGGTGAAACCAAGATTCATTAGGGTCCGAGGACTTGGTTTTGCGGAGGGAAGGTGTTAGGCACCCCCCGACATCCGTGTTACCACGGTGACCGCCTCTTTTCAAGAAACTATTATCTGAATGTGTGTGTGTGGGTAAATGTACGGTTATTTGGAAGTAGTGCGAGGCCTCGTTCGCACCTATATACACAGGGTTTGAATTTTATGTAAACATTTAATTTTAAGCAAGATATGGCAATGATGTTTTATAAAAGAGGTTTTTCAAACCCTGAAGCTCAATAGTAATTGAGACATTTTACACTCCCATTTTATTTCGTATTCGGCTGGATTGATTTTATTTGACAGATGCGAAGCATCCGTACGAATATACTGTACAAAAAGGTGATGAATTCCTCGTGGGTATGAAAACCATCTGAGGAAATCCAAACAACACAGATATATTTACAAGCTGCTTACAGCTGAAAAGGTCCATCACGGGAACCGAATCTAGATTCAGGGGACTGAATCTGTGATCACATGATGCCATAATTGATATAAACGCAGTAAGTAGGTATATATATATATATAAACTGTAAATATATATATATATATATATATATATATACACACACACACACAAGATCACCAACCATGAAGCACCTCCATGGGGGATCAAAAATATAAATAAAGCTGTAAAGGTTATCAACCGCCACGGAGGAAATTCCAGGCGGGACGAAATGTACAGAAAGCTGTAAAAACGGTCAACCACCACGAAGTAAACTCTAGGTGGGACAAAATGTATATATATATATATATATATATATATATAAGCATGCAAACGCACCGGATATAAAATCCAGGCTCATCGGACAAAGTCGAACAACAGTTAATATATATAAGTATATATATATTAAAGCAGTAAACGCACCGGATGTGAAATCCAGGCTCACCGAACAGAGTTTGATAGCAGTTCATATATATAATTATATATATAGAAAAGCCATTAAACGCACCAGACATAAGTCTAGGCTCATCGAACGGAGTTCGACACGCAGTTCATATATATATATATATATATATATATATATATATATATATATATATATATATATATATATATATATATATATATATATATATATATATATATATATATATATATATATATATTCAAAAGTAATTAAATGCTCCAGACCGAAGTCTAGGCTCAATCGAGGCATAACTCGATAATGTTAGTCCATATATATAAATATATATGTATATACAAACTAAAAAAATAAACCACGGACCGAAGTCCGGGCAAAATTGTGCAACACGACTCTCAACGTGTAGTAGGGTGTGTGCAAAGATGAAGAGAAAAACTTTAAAGTGTGAAAGAAGGCTTACAGTGGGCTGCCAAAGAAGACTTCAATATCTTTAAAGTGGGTAAACACTGGCTTTTGTAGGTACAAAAGAGACTATATATGAGCTCACAGGTGTTTAAAATGAGAAAGTACTCAGTCTGGGGTGAGTACAGAGCAAATTGGGCAGGGCTTCCTTGCCATTTTCTCTTACAAAATGGCCACCCCAAGCCCTCTATTTATAGAGGGTGGAGCTGCATGTGTACCTATGGCTGAGCCGCAGGTGTACCAGAGGCAACCCGGGTTGGCCCGGGTTTTTCAGCTCGGGTCGTCTCGAAGTACGTGCACTCAGGCACTATAATGTCCACTCGAACTTTCAGAAGTGCAATTCGGGCATCCGTTTGAGGTATACAGGACCTATTTTGGACCGCCGTTGTCGAGAGTTGTACGATGGCATGAGATTAGAGTTTGTGCGAAGTCATTGAAGATGGGACGATGCCCTCCGATCTTCAAGCTTCAACTTTTATCCGTTACCATGCACAATAGTCGGTCGGGATTGGTTAGTCTTGTGGGACACTGTTGCGTAGAGACGTTTAGACAACGTGGCGTGGCATCGTGTTGGTCAGATGACGATGTTGCCCCTCACCGGTGTTATCACCGGATTGGGCTGATAAAGCAGACGTTGCTTAGCTTCGCTGAGATTGGACTGTTGTAATTGGTTGAAGGTCCTCATTGTCATCCTTGAGGTGTGTCTGTCTTCCCGATGTTATCGCCGGACTGGTACAGTGTATCTCGTTATGAGCGCCGAGATTGAAGCTGTTTGCATTTGTAACAAGCAGTTCTGGGGTTATCGACAAAATTACATTCCTTGGGGTTATCACCAAGGTTAGTGCTATTCCCATGGTTGGGACTGAGACTGGATACCTCAGGGTTATCTCCGAGATTAATCGATCTTCTCCGATGTGTATTTCGATATTGATATGCATGCTTCGGGGTTATCTCCGAGATTAGAATTGTTACTCCCAGATTGCGATCCGGGGTTGATACTGAACTTCCGGTAGTATCCAGCATGGATATGGATCGTCTTTCAGGGGTCCCTCTTAAAAGACGAATCTATTCTCCTGCAATGTTAGTGACAGGTGTACAACAAATTTCGAGTGTCTACAGATGCCCCTCTTTATCTTACTCATGCATGGCGATGCATGGGTAGGATAAAGAATCCTAGACACTTGAAATGTAACAAGACGAACATGGTACTATGGATAGCAACATGATACAAATGTATGATGCATGTGTACGGGGTTGTAGCCCAACACGCTAGGGATGATTACTAGCTCCCTGTTGCTTCAATTGGGGATTGGCAACGATGACCAGATTTGATGTGTAATCCGAATCTATTAGGATGTTGATGTTGGAGTTATCACCAAAGTTCTGTGTCTTTGATTATGACTTGATCCCGAAGATGTACCTCTTATGTGTGAGAGATCTATGGGGATGAAGCTTGATCTGCTTGAGGATGTGTATAACATATTTCATCATTAATCCTCCTTGATGACAATCTCCTGGTTTGTACCGTCAGGACATGTCACGATTCTGTTTGATTTACTGTCAACAGCAAATGCTGTCAGGGATGCCTGACCTCCGTTGATTTGTGTGTTTCACCGACATGTGAATCAATGACTGAAAAATCCTGTGGGATATACTGTCAAGGTTGCTTGACTTCCGCTGTCGTGTAGATCACCGAAACATTACGTTGTGACCCGCCCCCCCCCCCCGGGGATCCGCTGGGGAATACGAGCGGTCGGGTGTGAAAACCTTGAATGGCTTCAGAGCTCTGATAGGTTTAAATCGCTATCGGCCGTAATAATGTCAAGGCTGCTTGACCTTCATTGATTTGTGTGTCAACGGATGAGCATGCGTTGTAACCCCCGCCGGGGATCTCTTTTGGGAAAAGATTGGGGTGACAACCTTATGCTGACGGCATTGGACCTCTGTATGGTATTGTCGAATGTGGTATGCAAAGACTTAAATCATCGGTATAGTAAACCCTGTGTTCAGGCGACTACCAATGGATGAAAAGAAAGCCACAGTTGGATCCAAAAAAACTAGGGTTTTAGGCTATTCTGCTCAATCGCGTAGCATTTTTATCCCTAGTTTGGCCTTTTCAGCTTGTAAGAACTCCTTTGCAACTCGAACATGGGGGTGCCGCAGGTGCACCTACTGCAGCCGCAGGTGCACCTGCTGCAGCCGCAGATGGGCTTGCGGCCAACCGTGGATGATAAATTCCAACAGGTTGGTCTCACAAGTCACTTTCAACTTGTTGCACGAAGGAAAATACGTGAGCCTCTTTCAGATTTGCTGAGTTCGGACTGTTTTCTGCAAATTCTATCACCGTATAAGTGTTCTACATTATCCTAGTAACATATGCCTATATTTTCTCTCATTTCTGTCCGTTGGATTTTGAGTTATCGCATGAAATGCATCTAAACACATAGTAGTGATTATGTATGCACAAATGACTTGATAAAAAATATTTAACATAGTAAATGTTACTATTAAACCATGATGAACATAATGATGTGAAAAAATTTGACTTTTGAGACAATCAAATTGGCACCTTTTTCTGCTATTTTTTGTCCTATTTGAGGTCCAATGAGCATAAGGTAGCAAGGCAAAGTACTCCTAGTATTGAGGTTGGCCTTATGCATGATGCATATATTATGTATATGACTTTGGGGTAGGTGTGCTACTGAATGGCCACCTAGACATGTCTGGATGCATGTGGATAGTCCTATGTTCAAAGGGGACTCTGGCAAAAATTTTCCAAATGTAGGCATTGGGTAGTCATGCATTTTAACTCTATTATATGTTAAAGTAAATGCATGCATGCATATAGTCATAAAATGCATTCTAAAAAGCTTTAGGTAAGGAAATACCACACCCTTTCTGAGGTGATTTGGAGACTTGTTGTCCAGATACTATGGATCCGGATCAGCCGAGCAGTTCCTATAGGACCACTTCTGGCATACGGCGGAGGGCTTCTGAAGTGCCTCGTCCCTGTTCTATCAGACAGCCTCGTCGGTTGGTGGAGGCCGTGATACGTCTTGTCCAGGTAGATGTTCTAGACGTTGAGGATGAGGTGGCATATATTTCGATAGAGGATCCCGCTCCTGCTGCACATATCCCTCGGATGGAGCTTTCGAGCATTCAGGTGGTGAATCCAGAGTTGTTGGGTGATTTGGGCAGACATCCATCGATGTATTTGCATGCTAATGAGGTATGGCGTTAGACTTTGATCTTCCTTCTTTCCTATTGATGAGGATTAAAGGGTTTTGATGTTGATCTACATTTCATGCAGGTTCCTGGTTTTACACAGCCTCGAGGGAACTGGTTTAGCATTCACTCCATGTATCAAGCGCTTCATCCTGACTATAGAGCGGTAGTGCATGAGTGGGGATTTGGGACATTCTTCTCTATCCTTCCCCGTCATTGTCCCTGAGGTTATCTTAGGGCATTGTCTGAGCGATGGTTTCATCAGACTCAGTCACTCCATCTGTTGGATTGCGAGGTGATGATGATGCCTATAGATTGGTGATTTATCACAGGTATGGAGTTTAGAGGGGAGCCAGTGCCTTGCATGGTTAATATTACCCCTACTGCCGTTAGATCCTTATTAGGAGTTCCGGCGGCGGCGCTCAAAGGCAGGACTGTCCGTTCAGGTCCTTTAAGCGTAGATGCTATGAGCGGGCTACTGAGTGAGCCTATGCCTGATGATGTCAGAATCAGGGATCCCGTTCTGCGACGATTGTTCCTGATGATCATTCGAGGCTGCTTCATAACAGATAACTCTTCCACGGTATCCTTCGCTTTGATCAACGCTACACGTGATGTGGACCGTATTGGAGAGTATGATTGGGGCTCCTATACCTTTGCCTATTTCATTTGAGGCATGCATATGCACTCATAGGGTTTGACCGAGGCTTGGCTAGGATTTTACCCATTTCTGCTGGTGAGTATTTCTCTTGTCATTTACCATGTATAGGTTAAGAGTGTTAACTGACAGCAGATGTTTGCCTTTATGTTAGCAGTTTTGGGCCTATGAGAGGTTTCTATGCTTGTGTCCCGTGAGTGTGTTAGGTTTAGACACCTATTTACGAGGACGACGATGGCATCATTCGATTCTACCAGAGGTCTCTATAGCTGAGGGATTCACTCATTACCGTATGCAGCTGGAGTTGCTGACGGCCAACACCAACACATGGCTTCCCTATTCCGGGGAACACCTGACCGTGGGTTTTGAGGATGGATACCTGATAGGAGCAGAGTATGCAATTTCCACCAGGAGAGTTCCTCTCTTCACGGATGAAGGCTGGGATTTCTATTTAGGAGAGGGTGCTATCAGGAGCACCACAGGGGAGATCCGTATACCGATCTTGCCTCCTACCAGGGGTTATTGGCCTGTATCGCAGTCACCTGTCATTAATATCCCATTGTTGGGGGTTGACAATTTTGTATTGTCAAAGAGTCCATGTACTCAGGAGACGTTCCATCGATAGTGGTCCCCTTGCACTATTGGAGCTCAGTCCCGCACCACACAGTTTATGGGGGATATGGTTCCACGATCCTTGATTATGACGGATTGGATAACTTGTGTCCGAGATCCGACTCATATGACCCAGATTGATAGTTTGACCCGGCAGTTGGACCAGGCACACATATTTATCCGACATTTAGGCAGAGATCCGGCAGAGCCGGCTTCATTTGATCCTTCCAGCTCAGGCGCTGGCCCCTCAGGTGACCCATTCGGTTTTACCGGTGAAGATCCTCCTTTATATAGGCCTGACATCCTTGTTGATAGAGATCCAGTGACTCAGGAGGAGTTACATCAGGTGGACAGAATTGATGATGTGGACGTCGACACCATTGTCTTCTTCTGATGTGTATTCTCATTATATCTTTTGATTGGCCTCTGTTAGATATTGGGTGGTTGTGCCCCATTCTCGCTTTATCTTTTGATAGGCCTCTGTCAGTAGTAGGGCGTCTGTGCCCCATTTCCCTGTATTTGTAGCTATACAGAGATGATGTATTAGATGATGATATACTTAGGAATGTATGCACTATTTTTTCCCATTCCCTGTATCATATTGCCATCTATTATCTGTTATGCATGTATCATGTTATGCATACGTATGTATGTCTAGAGATATTCGGCATTGACCCCTGGATGCTCTTATGACACGGCCCACACAGATGTCTTCTTCGACAGTTAGCCGTATAGATCATACCCCACCGTCAGTGGTGGCGTCGGGTATGCGATCATGGTATGATAGCATGTCACCACCAGACAGGGTGACTGTAGATCATTTATTGCAGAATACCATGACCTTTTTGACTTTTTAGGTTCCCGCGGGATTTGTGGACGGGATGATAGCATTGGATACCGGATAGGCAGGTATTCCGATTCGGCACCCATGAGTTGACTCCTACTATAGAGGAGTATGCACGTTTGACGATGCTACCTTTAGACAGACCTTGCGTGCATCTGGCTTTGAGAGACATGAGCAGACAATTCATGACTCTCACAGGATTAAGGCGCAGAGTGGTACAGGATGAGTTGACATCTGGTCACGTGATATCCCAGCATTTTCTGTACTACAGATTTGGCTCGAAGGATAGCTATTCACGATATTCCGGGGATTTCACCGCATCGGATGATCATTGGCGTTTGGCCAGAGTTGACGTACTGATGCTATGTGTATTGTCATATGTGTATATGCCACGGTATATGGATGAGATAGATATAGGCGTGGTCATGGCCGTCAGAGCTCTCAGGGAGGGTCATACCATTGTACCTATGATTGTGACAGAGACCCTGCGGTCAGCATCCTACTGCTGCACTTATCCTACAGGAGTGTTCACTGGGAGTTCAGTCATGCTATATGTGTGGTTCATGTCACATTTAAGACCGATTGGCACTCTTAGACGGCATGGGTACTGCTTCACCCATGATGTAGCTATGTCATACTCTTTTCAGCCATTAGAGTGTATATATGCTTTGTCCTGGTCCACATTCTTGGCAGATATCAGATATCCATTCAGCATATTACCGTGTTCGGGGCTTAGCTCACCATACAGCTTCATTACTCATGCTCCGGACATGGACTATCTCCCTATGGCTGGTTTGAGGGGAGTGACCACTTATCACCCATTGGCCGTGATGTCGTAATTCGACCAGTTCCAGGATTTTCATCCTTTTGAGGGGGCGACAGGTCAGCATTTAGCTTCTCGGTACCTTTCAGCAGAGGACCAATCTCGGGTATACACTTGTTAGGATCGGCGCGAGATAGCGGTTTTTTCTGTCAGTCATCCTGGTTATTCTGCAGAGTATTCTGCGTGGATGGAGACAGAGATTTTATCGGCTGCAGCATTATTTGCATTACCGGAGCGCGAGTTAGGTGATGTAGAGCCCATGGAGGACATTGATACCTACATCGAGGAGGAGCCCACTACTGAGTTGTCAGCATTTATTCTGGATTCTCCTAGTACCCGTACTGTTGTGATTCAGCACTCGGCACAGTACTTAGAGCAGAGTCTTCATCTGATGACCTTTGAAAGAGATCACATTCGATCTATGATGTCGACTGCTCTTGATGGGAGGGAGGCCGCTCTATTGGAGAGAGACGAGGCATTGGCTCGTAGAGATGCCGCCGTCGTTGAGCGGGATGAGGCTATATCAGCCAGAGATATAGTAATAGTTGAGCGGGATATCGCCATATCTGCCCGAGATGTAGCCATCACAGATAGTACTGCAGTGAGGTCCCTTACCACTAGCATGATAGCAGAGATGAGCACATATATTGATGATCATATGGTCACCATGCAGATGGCTACAGATCTGTTGGGCCGTGTGGATATTCTCATACAGGAGACCACAACTTTACCTCCATCTTCTGAGAGGGACGCCATGTTGGGCTTCTTAGCTCACATATACCCTGACTTGTAGATGATCTTGTATTTTCCTTCACAGACTAGCTTAGCCATTTTGTCATGTACAGTTTACATTGTGTATATCAAACAACATTATATATATGACAGGGAAATATATTTTTGGATCACTTCCCTTTTAGATATGCTTTGGTACTTGCTTAATATTGTGCCTGCTGCTTCAGGGCTTGTGATCTTGATGTATTCTGAATTATTCATGGATGGATGGACATTGAGTTGTCTCTGGATAGTTCAGAATGGATCATCGATCTGTATGTATCCCTACCATCTTTCGGTGTCTTGGGACTGGTTTCTGTATTGAAATGAGGAGAGTAATATGGCTTTCCTCTCTGAGATTGACCGCACCACAAATGGTCGCCAGCACTTCTATTCAGGAGAAGCCTAGTTAATTCCATCTCTTATGGATTGGTGTTGCTTTTCGAGGTACAACTGCCGCTTAGATGGTCGCCGAATCCCCTATTTGGGAGGAGTTCAGGTAATTCCATCCCTTTGGTCTGAAGCCGAATGAAATGTAGTGGATTGAAGGATGATCCCAGTACCAACTGACAAGGGTTTATGTTTTGGTAGGGGGTGAGACCGCACCATGAATGGCTGCCTACGTACTCCTATTGAAGAGGAGATCAGGTCTGCGTAGTTCGAACCTGGTGTAAGAGGTTCAACGTTGTATGTGGCAGCAATGGTGTGGGAATGTTTGTTGTATTTTTTTTTGTTTTTGTAAGGAAAAAGGGTGGAAATGTTTTTGTTGTTTTTGTTTTATTGCGACCGGGCCATATGAAATGGTTGCCTACGTACTCCTATTGAAGAGGAGATCAGGTCGACGTAGTTCGCCCCTCAGGGCGAGATAAAAAGTGTAATCCCATATGCAGGTCAGAGTGCAGGGAAGAGAAAGTTTAATCCTAGGTTGAGGATAAACTGTAGGTAAAAAGTTTGATCCCAGGTATGGGTAGCCAAACTGTATACACAAGAGGTTCAATCCACGGTGGGATGACCTAAGTTGCAAGAACGCAAAGGAGAAAGCCAGGCTGCTGGCTTGAAAGGTATGTTTCCCTGAGGGGCAAAGTGTAGAAAAGTTGTTTGTGGTAAAGGTTTTAAGAACCGGAATGACTGGTGATATGATGGTTCCACACCAGGGTGCTTGCAAATTTCTTCAGACATAGTACCGTTTCATGGCGTCTGAATTGATGAGTTGCGAAAATTCATCGCCGTCCATTTCTTGCAACCTGAGAGAGCCTCCTGTCAATATTTCATTGACAATAAACTGGCCTTCCTAGTTAGGAGAAAATTTTCCCTTATCCTGATCTTGGTTGTCCAGGATTTTCTTCAAAACCAAGTCATGTTTGATGTATTGCCACAGCCGGACTTTTTTGTTGTAGGATCGGGCGATCCTTTGCTGATATAACTGACCATGGAAGATAGCCGAGGTTCGCCTTTCGTCTATTAGAGACAATTGGTGATACCTATCTTGTACCCATTGGTCTTCATCCAACTGAGCGTCTATCAATACTCTGAGGGATTCCATCTCAACTTCTATGGGGATCACTGCTTCCATCCCATAGGTTAATGCGTAGGGGGTTGCCCCAGTAGAAGTGTGCATTGAGGTTCTGTAGGCTAACAGAGTCAGAGGCAATTGGTCAGGCCAATTTTTGTGATTGGTGGAAATCTTTTGCATAATCTTCTTGATGTTCTTGTTAGCCGCTTCAACAGCATCATTCATCTTCGGATGATAGATGACTGAGTTAAGATGTTTGATGTGGAATTTACTACATAATTCCTCCATCATTTTGTTGTTGAGGTTCTTGGCATTGTCGGACACAATCACCTCTGGTTGTCCATATCGACAAATGACATTGTTTCTGATGAAAGCAATGATGACTTCTTTAGGGACCCTGGTGAAGGAGGCTGCTTCTACCCACTTGGTGAAGTAGTCGATCATGGTGAAGATAAATCGATGACCATTACTGGCTTTAGGCTCAATGGACCCGATAACGTCCATTCCCCACATTGAGAAGGGCCAAGGTGAACTCATATTGTGAAGTTCCCGTGGAGGGGCGTGTATAGCATTCCCATGAATCTGGCACTGATAGCATCTCCTGATATGGTCATTGCAATCAGCTTTGAGAGATAGCCAATAATGTCCCGTCCTGAGGACTTTCTTGACAAGGAGGGGGCCACTCATGTGGGGGCCACAGACTCCGCCATGGATTTCATCCATAAGCCTTTGGCCTTGATCTTTGTCTAAACATCTGAGGAGACCTAATCATGCATCTCTTTTGTAGAATGCATCTCCACTCAGGTAGAATTTCATAGCAAGTTGGTGGATCCGCCTTTTCTCAGTCGGGCTCGCCTCAGCGGGTGTAGATCCATCTCGCAGATATTCCTTAATATGCTGATACCAAGGATGTTGGATGGGAGGTAGCTCATCCGATACTTCTCCAACGTAATTCCCATAGGTTGGGGCCTTGTGTAGGGAAATTGTGACGCTTGGCAAGTGTTCCTTGTCTGATATGCAAATCAAGGAGGCCAAAGTTGCTAACGCGTCCGCGAAATCGTTCCTATTACGAGGAATGTGTAGAAAGGATATTTCTTCGAATCCCAAAGCCATCTTTAAAACCTGCCGATGGTAAGGCAGCAAATGTAGTTCCTTGGTTTGATTGATTCTGGTGGATTGTCTGATTACCAACTCCGAATCTCCAAGGACAGTTAACCGCCTGATGCCCATTGAATGGGCAAGTTTTAGCCCCATAAGACAGCCTTTATACTCAGCCGTATTGTTGGTGCTGACAAACTGTAATTTGACGGCGACGGGATACTGCTCCCCTGTATCAGATACTAGAACTGTATTGACAACTCCATCATCGAAATACATCTTCCACGTTTGGCGTGTATCGTACTGATGGTGTTACTGAATTGTCATTACTCCTTCATCAGGGAAATATATCTCCAAGGGTTTGAAATCCCCTGATGGTGCGGTGGCCAATTGATCCACAATTCTTTGACCTTTGATGGACTTTTGAGGCACATATACGATGTCAAATTGTTGTAGGATCAACTGCCATTTGGACAGCAAACAATTCAGTATGGGTTTACTGAACACGTACTTGAGAGGATCCACGCGGGATATGAGATGGGTTATGTGGCCATGGAGATAATGATGTAACCTCATGGAAGCCCATGCTAAAGCACAACACGTCTTTTCAATCAGAGTGTACTTGTGTTCACTGCTGCTGAATCTTTTGCTGAGGTAATAGATAGCTCGTTCTAGTCCTCTATCGTCCTTCTGTCCCAGTATGCAGCCCATGGCATTGTCACTTACGGACAGATACATAAACAGGGGAACATCATCCCTGGGTGGTACCAAGATGGGAGCTTTGATTAGTTGTTTCTTGATTGTAAGGAAGGCATTCTGGCACTCCTCATTCCATTTCATGGAGGATTTCTTCCTTAATAGCTTGAATATTGGCTCACAGGTTGCTGTGAGTTGAGAGATAAAGCTGCTAATGAAGTTGATTCTTCCCAAAAATCCCCATATTTCCTTTTCTGTCTGAGGAATGGGCATTTCCGTGATGGCTTGGATTTTGGCAGGATCCAGCTCTATCCCTTTTTGACTGACTAGAAATCCTAGCAACTTGCCTGATTTAACGCCAAAGGCGCACTTAGCTGGATTCAAATTCAAGTTGTACTTACGCAACCTGTTGAACAACTTCCTGAGATGGTCTATATGGTCATCCTCCTTTCGGGATTTGATAAATAATGTCATCCACATAGATCTCGATCTCTTTATCCATTAAGTCGTGGAAAAGAGCCATTATAGCTCGTTGATAGGTAGCTCCTGCATTGATGAGGCCGAATGACAACCGTCTATAGCAAAAAGTTCCCCAAGGAGTGATGAAAGCAGTTTTTTCACGATCTTCCTTAGCAACCATGATCTGATGATACCCCGCAAAGTAATCTGTAAAGGAGTACATGTCGTATTGCGTAGTATTGTCAATGAGAATGTGGATAAATGGCACGGCAAAGCTATCTTTTAAGCAAGCTTTTTTCAAGTCCTGGTAATCCACGCAAACTCGTACCTTCCCTCCAGGTTTTGGTACGGGCACGATGTTGGATATCCACTCAGGATATGTAGACACCATTATGATGCCAGCTTGAAACTGTTTTACAAATTCTTCGTTCACCTATAAACTCCATTCAGGTTTCAATCGCTGAAGCTTTTGCTTGACTGGCAGAAATCCCTCTTTAATGGGAATGCGATGAAGGACAATGTCAGTGGATAAACCCACCATATCCTCATGAGACCATGCAAACACATCCTGGAACTGGGTTAATAGCATAACCATGTCATCCCGTTGGTTTGGGGTAAGGTCTGAACCAATCTGGATTAACTTAGGATTTTCTAAGGTTCCGAGATTGAAAGGAGTGGTTTGATCAAGGTTGGGTTTGGGTTTGTCTTTGACCCATTCTTGAATTTTTGGAGGCACCTCAATGTCATCCTGTATATCCACCAAGGCTGAATTCATCTCTACATCAAAGGTACAATCCTTGTGGAGAAGAGGCACCGTATCAGCAAGTACAGGCACATCTAAATTCAGAGTCCTGAAACAAAATATGCTTTCACTTAGTATATATGAAATGTGTTGATCATACATAGTGTTAGCATATACTGGCAAAATAAACCGCTAATACTGTACAAAAAAGTAAGCAGTTATTATATCTACAGGGCAGAAAGAGTTTTCGCCCGCTTTACCCTTGACGACCAATGCAAGGAATGTTGTTCCAATTGGCAAGAGCAAATTTCAGGTGAACCGCAGTGATAGAGGGATTATCATCATCTTCCCTGTTCTGAATGATAGCCATTACGTCTGGGCAATCATCGTCTGGGGTGTATTTATTGGTATGCTCATCATGAACGATGATGCGTATGTCGGACATCATCCGTATGACGTATTGCTTGATTCTTCGTTCCTCTTCCTCCACTGCGGGATCTGGAACAAAGATTTCTTTCTCCTTTACCGGTACCGGCTTGGGAAATAACATTGCCATTATATTGGCTGGCACCTTTATGGGAGGTTGTGCGAACTCGGAGCTTGAAGGCAAAGTTAAACGCCGCATGGTTAAAGCTGCAGAAATCTGTTGATGCTTATGAGGATTCCTGTGACTAGAGCTAGCAGAATAGCCTAGTCCAGCTGTCCCAATTTGCTTGGTTAAGTGAATAGGGTACTTGATACCCTGGCAATCTTTACCCAACCCTTGTCATGGTTTATGTCCCAACGACATCATTTCTTGAGTGACCGACATTACCTCGGCAGAAATCTGGGGTTCGGGCAGTAGCGTTCCAATAGCATGGTATTGGGTATTGTTTATTTCCAAAGCATGAAAACTAATTGGCTCAACATCCTTATGGCATTGATGAGTGGCATGTCCCCATGCTGAGGAATCTCCGGTTCAGCATTGACTGTGACCAGGCTATTGTTGATGATATATTTCAACTGTTGGTGAAGAGTGGAGGGGACTGCCCCTGCCATGTGAATCCGTGGTCGTCCCAAGAGCAGGTTGTATCCCGAATCTATCTTGAGCACATGGAAGGATACACAGAATGTATGAGGACCAATCTCAATTGGCAGCTCAACTACTCCGACCGAGTTATGGCGGGCTCCATCAAAAGCTTTGATAATGGTATGGCTACTCCGAATTCGATTGGGATTGATATTCATCTTCACCAAGGTAGCATATGGGCAGATATTCAGAGACGAACCTCCATCTATTAAAACTCCAGCCACCATATATTCGGAGGACAAGACCGCAATGTGCAACGGTTTGCAATGACCAGTCCCTTCGGGCGGTATGTCATCATCAGTGAAGGATATCACATTGTTGTTGAAAATGTAATTAACTAGATGTTAAAATTTTTCCGTATCAACTGATGTCGGTAGATAGGCTTCTTCTAAAACCTTTAACAAGACCTTCTGGTGATTCTCGGAAGTTAGGACCAAGTCCAAGATTGATATATGTTGTGGAGCTTCTTTCAAGCTTAAAACCACCTTGGCTTCGTTATGACCCATAGTGCGAAGGAAATTTTCAATCTTCTTAATGGGTACTTTCCCCTTAGACTTGATGATAGGCTTCATTACCCGTTCATGAAGATACGGTGGATTCTCCTTCGACACTGCAACAGTTGTATGCGAGGTGGATCTTTCACCTTCTCCATAATTCCACGGAACTGTGCACAAGCTAACAATAGGATATTGTGCTCTGCACGGCAAGTTGATTGGCTTGGGAGTGGCCACTTTCAAAGGATTGTTGATTCCTTTGAGTTGAATTACTAGCATGACAAGTGATTTGTTAACCCCCCTCATTTTTAGCTGATATGACTGCTACTACACTCTTCCACTTAGTAGAACACGAATCCTCACTTGCCCGTAACACAGTGTCGTTATCTGCCAGACGCAGTACGCCACTGTCGATTAAATTTTGAATAAGGTGGCGGAGTGCCCAGCATTCTTCTATGCTGTGACCGCGAGATTGAGAATGATATTGACATACTCCCTCATAGTTGTATCGTCCTGAATGGGAGTTGATTGGAGGTGGAAGGGAACTAATCCTTCCTTCATTGATTAACATATGAAGGATTTCCTCCATAGATTAGCCCAAATGTGTGAATTCCCTTTTGTTGGCAAAATCCCGACGGGCCTTATCATTTACTCTCTTCGTTACTTTATCTTCCACCATTTCATTTTCTGAAAGTAAAGAGGGAATACTCATGACAATAGATAGGAGACTGGCATGCTTCTGGCTGATTAGCTAACGAGTCACTTGATGCTGATAAGTCACCAGTTCTGCCAATTGCTCAATTTGTTTACAGAGAGCTTTCATCTTTCGTTCCATTGTGAATTGGAACTTGGCATAATTCGATCTGTTATCACCATCTTTGGGGGTCTGGGAGGATTCACAGCTGAAATTGGAACTCTGTCCACTGTTCCAATTGATCATGTTGACCTCCTCTTCCTTGTGTTGAGGAAGAGGGTTGTCTTGCACGTGAGGCTGATTTGGTTTGGTGACCATGATTTCACCATTGTCTATCAGGTCTTGGATTTTGTGTTTCAAGGCCCAACAATCCTGAGTATCATGTCCAGGTGCCCCGGTATGATAAGCACATTTCTGAGCAGCATTAAAACCCCATCCATTAGGGCTAGCTGGTGGAAGCAGATGCGTGATTTTCTTCTGTGTTGTTAAAAGATTGAGAATGTTCTCGAATGGTGTCCCCTAAGGGTGTGAATACTCGAGGTCGTTTGACTTCTCCACCTTTTGGTACTGGAGGGTTTGAAGACTGTGCTTGAAAGGAAGTGTAATTTCTCCTCTGGATAGGCATGTTTTGACTGCCTTTTTGACCCTGTAGTATCATGGAAACATCCTCTTCTTTCTTTTTATGGACCCTCCGGGGGTTATTCTCATAATTTCCAGATTGGATGTGATCAGCAACAGCTTCGAGTGCAGCTAGGTCTTGAATCTTTTCGGATTTCAATCCCATTTTAGCCATCTCCCCATGTTTGACCATTTCAAAAAATAGTTTGCCGATGCCGGCTAAAACTCTTTCATAGAAAGGTGCTTCTTGTATGTCTATGAAAGTCATGACCATCTCTGATTTGGTCATGAAAGGACTAACTTGGGCAGCCAGGCATCTCCACCTCTGAGCATACTCTCTGAAAGACTCATTAGACTGTTTCTTGATCTTGGTAATTTGATACCGATCAGGAGCCATTTGAGATTGAAAGTTATATTGGGTGAGGAAAGCGTGTGCTAGCTCTTCCCAACTATGGATCTTTGAATTGTCTAATCTTGTGTACCACGAACGAGCTTCTCCAGTTAGACTTTTTTGGAACAGTTGCATTTTGAGTTTTTCATCCTCTGCATAAGATACCATTTCTCCAATAAACACCTTTACATGTGTGTAAGGATCTCCTAACCCGTCATATTTTTTAAAGTCAGGAGTCTTAAATTTTTCTGGATAATGAATACCAGGGAAAATACACAAATCAGCATATGAAACACTCCCGTGTGTTCCAATTCCTTGGATAGTGCGAAGAGTCTCTTCCATTTGGAGGACTTTCTTTTTGATGTCACCAGTGTCTGGGTCTCAAGTGGGATGGGCAGCATCATGAGTTTTGTTGGTCGGATCCAACTGCAGTTCAGGTATTGTAATGACATGGGTTCCTCCTTGTGTGGAGGATTCAGCATGTACGGGTATTTTCTGACCCTGTGTAGACTGGTGTAATTCTTTTAGTAGAATAACCAAATCTGTAATCTGTTTTCTTAATTCGTCGAATTCTTTGCGATAAACTGATTAAGTTCAGTCTGGTCGGATGACGACATGATTGACTGTAGGCCTGTTGCCTTTTTGGACTTTGAACGGGTGGTAGGTCCGATTGATTCCATGCAAAAGACTTGCATAGTTTAGTATTTAGGGAAGGTGGATAATAACATGCTATGTGATGTGTCCAGTTTAGGAATTTTATCCTGCAAAATGGATGTCAGCTGTTTGTAGCATGTATGTATACACATTTCTTCATATTTCTCATTACATAGAGATAGATATGGAAGATAATTACAAGTAATTGAAATGAGAGCATGAAGAGACTTTCCTCCATTTTAGGTTTATCAGAGGCTGACCTATCTTAGGTTACACTCGCGGCTTTTTGGCATGAAGGTTCCCAAATCATCGCAATCTACTTGACGGGAAGTTAATCCGGTCTTTCAACTGGAGCGAATTTGGGTGGTGCCTTTCTTAAGCCTCGGAGAATTAGTCTTCTCACTAGCCCGGCAATCAAACACCGACGGGATAGCCTCCTGGTGGAGGGACCACACAACATACATTCACATACATCGCGTCTTACCGCATAAAATGATGACATGTACGAAGCACTAATATCACAAGCAGATATGGTGCGAAGCACTAATATCACAAACAGTTTATAGTGCGAAGCACTAATATCATAAGCAGTTTATAGTGCGAAGCACTAAGTAAGGAAACGCATTCGTACACATTCATCATAAAATGTAAATGCAACATCCACACACAAGTAGATAACAATTTTGAAAAAATTGTAATAGCAGCTTAAGTCCTCTTACTGGAGTCCCCAGCAGAGTCGCCACCTGTCGACGTCGGGATTTTTAATTGTCCCTTTCCGTTACTTGTTCTTTGTTGTTCTCATTTTAGGTGAGATTTGTTTGAAAAAACAAGTGAAAAAGGTCCGACATGTATAATGTCGACAATGGACTGTTAAGAGTCGCCAGTTGGTTTTTTAAATGGTTGTACCAACACAACCGAGAAAATGTTTGCACATTGACCCAGTGATGTGACACTGCTAAGCGGGTCGGTGAAACCGAGATTCATTAGGGTCCGGAGACTTGGTTATGCGGAGGGAAGGTGTTAGGCCCGACATCCGTGTTACCATGGTGATCGCCTCTTTTCAAGAAACTATTATCTGAATGTGTGTGTGTGGGTCAATGTGCGGTTATTTGGAAGTAGTACGAGGCCTCGTTCGCACCTATATACACAGGGTTTGAATTTTATGTAAAAATTTAATTTTAAGCAAGAAATGACAATGATGTTTTATAAAAGAGGTTTTTCAAACCCTGATGCTCAATAATAATTGAGACCTTTTACACTCCCATTTTATTCCGTATTCGGCTGGATTGATTTTATTTGACAGATGCGAAGCATCCGTACGAAAATAGTGTACATAATACATGGTACATAATACAAATATAAACTTAATTATACAACATGAGCTGTGAGTTTTAATACAAATATTGTCATCTAGACAGTATTCAAACTCAAAATAAGTCCTCATTATATTTATTGTCACACTATTTCACAAAATAGTGAGGACTACTAAAACAACCATCTGGACCGTCAATCCGTTCCCCGACTCGTCCCAGCTATATTCTCATTTCCTGAATAGAGCAGTGAAAGAAAGGGTGAGCTCAACTAGCCCAGTAAGAATATCATGACTAAGATAATGCAGAATAAATTATCCTTAGCCTTCAACAGTATAACAACTGATAGAATATAATAGACAATAAGTATAACTGCAACGGAATAAGCAATCCATTAGAAGAGTCAAGTAGGGCATGATATCTACTATCTTCTATGATTTAAAATGTTTTCATCAATTTTTATCACTGAGACTCAGCTTAATAAATAAACCACATCATCGAATCATCCCTGCACTACGGGCCAAGGATATTCATTAAATCATCAATGGTCATGACTATACCGAATAATCCCTGGTCATAATCATACCAAAAACTGTCCATCAATGCACTACAGGCCACTCAGGACTTTACCACATCATTTATAACATTACAGGTCATGATTATACCGAATGATCCCTGATCATAATCATACCAAGTCCATCTATGCACGTAAGCCAAAGATGACTTTCATCACAATATAAGCATGAGGATGATGACAATGACATAATAATTCAATAAAACAAGTTTAAGGATAAATTTTAATGATTTATAATTTAATTTATCCAGAAATCAATAACGTCCAAATTGTCAACATGATACTGCTTTGTGGAGTAAAATTCAAGAATAATATTCATGAACCAAAAATAATTTGGACAGAAAAGAAATATATTTTTTGGGTAAATAGTATCTCGTGAATAGTACCCCATGAATAGTACTTCGGGAATAGTATCTCGTGAATAGTACTCGACATGAAAAGTACCCCAAATATCCGAGTGAATAATATTCGGGTGAATAGTAATTTGGGTGAATAGTAACCCGTGAATAGTACTCCGACACGAAAAGTGCCCCGAATACCCGAGTGAATAATACTAGAGTGAATAGTAACCGGGTGAATAGTAACCTGTGAATAGTAACTCGTAAATAAAATACCAAATAAAATGATATTTCATGACGAGTACAAAAGAAATGATATCTCATATGAGTATAATAGAATATACGAAACTGCAAATGGATTTTCATCCGACATGCGGTAATCCACGTAGACCGATCATTTCCACAATTTAATAAAGAATGAATACGAAAGGTCATTCACCATGCATGCGGTAGTCCACGTAGACAGGTTATTCCAACAGAATAATAAAGAATGGAATAACAAAAGAATTCACCAAGCATGCGACAGACCGCACAGACAGGTTATTCCCAACAGAATAATAAAGAATGGAATAACAGAAGAATTCACCAGGCATGCGATAGACCGTACAGACAGGTTATTTCCAACAGAATAATAAATAATGGAACCAGGTCATGCGTAATACGCACAGACAGGATATTCTAATAGAATAATAAAGAATGGAACCAGGACATGCATAATCCACACAAACATGATATTCTAACAGAATAATAAAGAATGGAATAATAGAAGAATTTCACCATGTATGCGGTACTTTGCATAGACAGGTTATTCCAACATAATAATAAAGAATGGAATAACAGAAGAATTTCACCATGTATGCGGTACTTCACATAGACATGTTATTCCAACATAATAATAAATAATGGAATAACAGAAGCTCTCTTCATGAATACGAAAGAAATAATACCCCTTACCTTAGAAGAAAACTGGAATAATGAGGTAGCAGACTTCTCTTCTCCTTTCTCTCAATAATTTCTCTCTATAATAATTATTCTATAGCTTTAGTGAATTGGTGAGAAATGAAGGAAGAATGAGCTTCTATTTATAGGAAAATATAGTTTCAATAATTGCACATTTTGGGGCTCGAAATATTACAGTACAATACCTTCATTTTTAATTTAGTCCTCCAAGTATTATCAAACTTGCGCCACCTCTCCTAATAGTAAATCATGTGAATTAATAGTTCATTCATATGACTTAATAGTATAATCATGTGAAAAAACTAATTACAGTATAGTACCTTCATCTATATCTCCATTTCTAATTTAGTCATGCAAGTATTATCAATCTTGCACCAACTCTCCTAATAGTAAATCATGTGAATCAATAGTATATAAATGTGAATACATAGTTATAAGCATGTGAATTAATAGCAATTAATGGCTCATTTATTCGGTGAATTACCCGATTGGTCAATATAACCTCCAGACATCAATTATCATCGAAATAAATATCGATTTCCACTAACACTAATAATTCCCACACAATAGAACTATCAATTTTATCTTTAATCAATGTGAACTTATTCATTATTAATATTATAACTCACAATATTTAACAACCAGGTCGTTCCCAGGAAGGAGGGGGCTTTTCGATAAGGATTTCTCCCTATTGGCGCGTAATTAGATTATCTAACCTCTCCTTGATAGAACTTCTAGACATTGTCAATATTGCAAATAATAATATGAATAACTTTGTCATCTCAATTATTGATTTAATAATATAACATATTATGCAGATGATACTGTGACAATAATTGAATCAATAATATGAGAGATATGATGCAGCAATTACTATAGCAATAATTGAATATAACTAGGTGACTTCTTACGTAAGCATCAATAATTAATATCGTGTGTTACTATCCAACCACGCGTATTACGGTACTTTTACTGCCAGGTAATTCAACAGTTTTAACGATAACACTTACCGTTATTTTTAATAAAAGATAATTCTGCCGTTTTCTAACTCCGACAATACTTCCGTTGTGGGGTCCACCAATGATTGTGTCGTCGTACGAATATTCCCTATTAAAACGAATATTTCCCGACCAATCAAATATTATATAACAACTTGAATACTTTGCAAAATTTTTAAATATTACCCACAACTATAACATTATATCAAATCCACGCCATAATATTAAAAAAAATATTTTGAGAAATTTAAATCTTTATTCATAAAATTTTGGGTCTCACAATCTTCCCTCCTTATGAAATTTCGCCCTCAAAATTTACGTGCGTACCTAGTATACCGAAGAGATGAGGATACCTTGACTTTATTTTAGATTCTAACTCTTGAGGTATAACCTTTGAGTGTTGAATATGATCCTTCTTATCCAATATTTTAACACGTATCGCCTCATACGTTAAATCTTCAGCTATCTCGTCTAGTTTTAATTCAATAATGTGGTTCGGGTCATCCACATATTTACCTAACATCGATACGTGAAAAATGTTATGAACACGCGACATACTTAGGCCACAGTTCCTACTCGATCGAGGATTTCAAATGGCCCAATTAAATTGAGGGTTAAGATTTTCTCTCTTCATCGACTCTTTCTTCTAGAATAATGCCCTCTTGAACCTTCTTCGTCACATTCATCAACTCCGGATCTGTAGCTTGAACGGCTTTAACTTTATCGATTAAAGTTGATTCTAATCGTATATTTAATATCACCACGTGGGTCTCTAGAGTCTTTAACTCTATCTTCATCATTTGTAAGTTATACGAAATGGGTTTTTGTGTTAACAACATCGCACTCGTAAACGCATACGATCTTCTACTCAACGTGTCAGCTACCATGTTCGCTCTTCCATGGTGATATTGAATGGTATAGTCGTAGTCTTCAACAGCTCGAGCCAGCATCTTTGGCGCATGTTACATTCATTCTAGGTGAAGAAGTATTTAAGGGTTTTAGAAATAGGTTTTGTACTGGGGTCAATACAAAATTCGATTTCACGCTCTGCGGTAGGCTAAGAAGTTCTTTAGGAATACGTCAAGAAATTTATTAACAATAGAAATATCATTCAAAACTGTGACTCTCATCCAAGACTTGGATAGCATGTCACATTGATACCTATCAACTTGCCACCGTTATTCACGGCTTCCCCTACAGAAAGTCTGGCTTCGGTGCATTCCACACAAGGAAGTCAACAACGAAAGGACCAGGGCTCTTTACTTATGGCTTTATATGACAATGATTGACTTTAGTGGTTTGGTTGCTTTAATTCGCATAACAGATTGATTAGGAATATGAAAGCTAACAACCTTACGAAAAGCATGATGAGTAGTTAACCAATCGATTCCTAAAATCGCATCAAAGGCAAATATTTTTAAAGAGATAAGATCGACAGGTAACGTGAAAGTGTCGATTTGAATCAACAAGATTTATAAACAGTGGAGGTAACGAAGGTTTCTACTAACGAAGTTTCAACCAATAAGTCAAAGTCTAACTTCTCTGGGGTCAAATTTAAACGTTAAACTCAAGCAAGAGAGATAAAAGAATGGGTAGAACCGGTATCTAATAAGGTATAGACTTCGCAAGAATTTATAATTAACTAACCCGTGCTAACTTCGTTTGGGTTACTTGCTTTTTGAGAAGTCAAGAAAAACGCTCTTTCTGAAACCATTGACTTTGTTTTGTCCGTATCCACATTTAGTGCCACCGTCCCAGCTGGACTTGAATTTGGTGCACGACAAAATTGGGCTAGGTGACCTTCCTTTCCACAATTGTAACATGCTTTGGACTGTATCATGCAGTTTGGACTGATATGTCCCTCATCTCTGCATTTGAAGCATACAATTGGTGTTCGTTCTACTTCCTTGAAAACGGGTGTTGGTGATGCTGTCTTTCCATCGTTGTTGAACCTTCTCTTCTTGAAATTTCCACTCCTATTATCTTGGCCATGATTACCATCGAAGTGGTTACCATTCTTAGCATGATAACTTTCCCCATGATGGTTATCATTGTTCCGATGGCCGTAGCCACCGGTATGATTATTATTGTGTTGTTGCTCGTTACCTTTTGGTTGTGCTGACTCATTATCGCGCTTCAATAACTGAGCTCTATTCACAACATTTAAATACAAACATAATTTGTGAGAAATGAGGTATTGACGTATTTCGGGTTTCAAACCTCTTAGAAATATTCCCTTCATTCGATCCTCATTATCGACCAAATGGGATGCAAACCGGGATAACCCTGCAAATTTAGCCTCGTATTGTAACACGATTATACTGTTTTGCTCCAACTTGAAAAACTCCACCTCCTTCATGTGACGAATACTTTCGGGAAAGTACTTGTCGTTGAATAGCTCTTGGAACTTCTCCCAAGACATCTTGAGTGCATCAGGCTGCGTACGTTTTATAGATTTCCACCAGTAATCTGCCTCTTCATGCAATATAAAGGTGGCAAGGGAACCTTTTGCTCCTCGGAGCATCCCAAGACATCAAATATCTTGGTGATCTGCTTTAACCACTTCTCCGCCTTAAGTGGTTCTGGCTTTCTCAAAAACTTCGGCGGTCCCAACTCCTTGAACTGCTTAGCAGTGACCAGCCGGGGGTTGCCAGTGTTTCCACCTGAATTTTGAATAGGAGTCTTACTCGCCTGATGTTGCATGAATTGCATAAAGCCTATGAACATCTCATTGTTCATCATCTGATCGGTGTTGTTATTTACCTGAGGATTATTGTCTTTCTATTGCACATTATCCTGGGTATTAATATGTGGTGACTCAACGGTCTCATGGGCTTCATTGCTTATCTCAACATTTTTGGATGTCATTTTTAAATACTGCCACAAAACAAGGGTTAACTAACATATCACATATTATCCCTATACTATGACCGACCAATTAAATACCAAATAAACTTAAGTAGGTCATACTAGCGAAGGAATTCCCCGTCTCTCCCCTCCTAGTTCTTGTCTCATATTTCAGCCATGGATCATATCCGTAAGCTTTGATACCAACTGTGTCGCCCCCAAAACAGGTATACATCACCCATCTTGAGTCGCCAAATACATGGTACATAATACAAATACAAACTTAATTATACAACATGAGCTGTGAGTTTTAATACAAATATTGTCATCTAGACAGTATTCAAACTCAAAATAAGTCCTCATTACATTTATTGTCACACTATTTCACAAAATAGTGAGGACTACTAAAACAACCATCTGGACCGTCAATCTGTTCCCCGACTCGTCCCTGCTATATTCTCATTTCCTGAAGAGAACAGTGAAAGAAAGGGTGAGCTCAACTAGCCCAGTAAGAATATCATGACTATGATAATTCAGAATAAATTATCCTTAGCCTTCAACAGTATAACAACTGATAGAATATAATAGATATCAAGTTTAACTACAGCGGATTAAGCAATCCATTAGAAGAGTCAAGTAGGGCATGATATCTATTATCTTCTATGATTTAAAATGTTTTCATTAATTTTTATCGCTGAGACTCGGCTTAATAAATAAACCACATCATCGAATCATCCCTGCACTACGGGCCAATGATATTCATTAAATCATCAATGGTCATGACTATACCGAATAATCCCTTGTCATAATCATACCAAAAATTGTCCATTAATGCACTACAGGCTACTGAGGACTTTACCACATCATTTATAACATTACAGGTCATGATTATACCGAATGATCCCTGGTCATAATCATACCAAATCTATCTATGCACGTAAGTCAAAGATGACTTTCATCACAATATAAGCATTAAGATGATGACAATGACATAATAATTCAATAAAACAAGTTCAAGGATAAATTTTAATGATTTATATTTTAATTTATCTAGAAATCAATAACGTCCAAATTGTCAACATGATACTGCTTTGTGGAGTAAAATTCAAGAATAATATTCATGTACCAAAAATAATTTGGGCAGAAAAGAAATATATTTTTCAGGTAAATAGTATCCCTTGAATAGTACCCCGTGAATAGTACTTTGGGAATAGTACTTCGTGAATAGTATCCCGACATGAAAAGTACCTCAAATACTCGAGTGAATAATATTCGGGTGAATAGTAATTTAGGTAAATAGTAATCCGTGAATAGTACTCTGACACAAAAAGTGCCCCGAATACCCGAGTGAATAATACTAGAGTGAGTAGTAATTGGGTGAATAGTAAACCGTGAATAGTAACGCGTAAATAAAATACTAAATAAAATGATATTTCATGACGAGTACAAAAGAAATGATATCTCATACGAGTATAATAGAATATACGAAATTGCAAATGAATTTTCATCCGCCATGCGATAATCCCCGTAGACAGATCATTTCCACAATTTAATAAAGAATGAATACGAAAGGTCATTCACCATTCATGCGGTAGTCCGCGTAGACAGGTTATTCAAACAGAATAATAAAGAATAGAATAACAAAAGAATTCATCAGGCATGCGATAGACCGCACAGACAAGTTAGTCCCAACAGAATAATAAAGAATGGAATAATAGAAGAATTCACCAGGCATGCGATAGACTGCACAGACAGGTTATTCCCAACAAAATAATAAATAATGGAACCAGGTCATGCGTATTACGCACAAACAGGATATTCCAACAGAAAAATAAAGAATGGAACCAGGTCATACGTAATCTGCACAGACAGGATATTCCAACAGAATAGTAAAGAATGGAATAACAGAAGAATTTCACTATGTATGCGGTACTTCGCATAGACAGGTTATTCCAACATAATAATAAAGAATTGAATAATAGAAGAATTTTACCATATATGCGGTACTTCGCATAGACATGTTATTCCAACATAATAATAAAGAATGGAATAACAGAAGCTTTCTTCATGAATACGAAAGAAATAATACCCCTTACCTTAGAAGAAAACTGGAATAGTGAGGTAGCAGACTTCTCTTCTCTTTTCTCTCTATAATTTCTCTCTGTAATAATTGCTCAATAGCTTTAGTGAATTGGTGAGAAATGAAGGAAGAATGAGCTTCTATTTATAGGAAAATATAGTTTCAATAATTGCTCATTTTGGGGCTCGAAATATTATAGTACAATACCTTCATCTTTTCCTTCATTTTTAATTTAGTCCTGCAAGTATTATCAAACTTGCACCACCTCCCCTAATAGTAAATCATGTGAATTAATAGTTCATTCATGTGACTTAATAGTATAATCATGTGAAAAAACTAATTACAGTATAGTACCTTCATCTATACCTCTATTTCTAATTTAGTCATGCAAGTATTATCAACCTTGCACCAACTCCCCTAATAGTAAATCATGTGAATCAATAGTACACAAATGTAAACACACAGTTATAAGCATGTGAATTAATAGCAATTAATTGCTCATTTATTTGGTGAATTACCCGATTGGTCAATATAACCTACAGACATCAATTATCATCGAAATAAATGTGAATTTCCACTAACACTAATAATTCTAACACAATGGAACTATCAATTTCATCTTTAATCAGCACGAACTTATTCATCATTGATATTATAACTCACAATAATTAACAACCAGGTCGTTCCCAGGAAAGAGGGGGCTTTCCGATAAGGATTTCTCCCTATTCGCGCGCAATTAGATTATCTAACCTCTCCTTGACAGAACTTCTAGACATTGTCAATATTGCAAATAATAATATGAATAACTTTGCGTCTCAATTATTGATTTAATAATATAACTTATTATGCAGATGATACTGTGACAATAATTGAATCAATAATATGAGAGATATGATGCAGTAATTACTATAGCAATAACTGAATATAACTGAGTGACATCTTACAGAAGCATCAATAATCAATACCGTGTGCTACTATGCAACCACGCGTATTACTATACTTTTACTACATGGTAATTTAACAATTTTAACGGTAACACTCGCCGTTATTTTTAATAAAAGATAATTCTGTCGTTTTCTAACTACGATAATACTTCCGTTGTGGGGTCCACCAATGATTGTGTCGTCGTACAAATATTCCCTGTTAAATCGAATATTCCCCGACCAATCAAATATTATATAACAACTTGCATACTTTGCAAAATTTTCAAATATTACCCACAACTATAACATTATATCAAATCCACGCCATAATATTAAAAAAAATATTTTGAGAAATTTAAATCTTTATTCATAAAATTTGGGGTCTCACAATCTCCCCTCATGAAATTTTGCCCTCAAAATTTACGTACGTACCTGGTATGCCGAAGAGATGATGTTACCTAGACTTTATTTCAGATTCTAACTCTTGAGGTATAACCTTTGAGTGTTAAATATGATCCTTCTTATCCAAGATTTTAACACATATCTCCTCATACGATAAATCTTCAGCTATCTCGTCTAGTTCTAATTCAATAATGTGGTTCGGGTCGTCCACATATCTACGTAACATCGATACGTGAAAAACGTTATGAACACGCGACATACTTAGCGGTAAAACAAGTCTATAGGCCACAGTTCCTACTCGATCGAGGATTTCAAATGGCCCAATTAAATCGAGGGTTGAGATTTTCTCTCTTCATCGACTCTTTCTTTTAGAATAACGCCCTCTTGAACCTTCTTCGTCATATTCATCAGCTCCGGGTCTGTAGCTTGAACAGCTTTAAATTTATCGATTAAAGTCGATTCTAATCGTATATTTAATATCACCACGTGGGTCTCTAGAGTCTTTAACTCTATCTTCATCATTTGTAAGTTATACAAAATGGGTTTTTGTGTTAACAACATTGCACTCGTAAACGCATACGATCTTCTACTCAACGTGTCAGCTACCACGTTCGCTCTTCCACGATGATATTGAATGGTATAGTCGTAGTCTTCAACAGCTCGAGCCAACATCTTTGGCGCATGTTACGTTCATTCTAGGTGAAGAAGTATTTAAGGGTTTTAGAAATGGGTTTTGTACTAGGGTCGATACAAAATTCGATTTCACGCTCTAGAGTAGGCTAAGAATTTCTTCAGGAATACGTTAGGAAATTTATTAACAATAGAAATATCATTCAAAACTATGACTCTCATCCAAGACTTGGATAGCATGTCACATTTATACCTATCAACTTGCCATCGTTATTCATGGCTTCCCCTACAGAAAGTCTGGCTTCGTTGCATTCCACACAAGGAAGTCAAAAACGAAAGGATCGGGGCTCTTTACTTATGGCTTTATATGACAATGATTGACTTTAGTGGTTTGGTTGCTTGAATTCGCATAACAGGTTGGTTAGGAATATGAAAGCTAACAACCTTACGAAATGCATGATGAGTAGTTAACCAATAAATTCCTAAAATCGCACCAAAGGCAAGTATTTTCAAAGAGATAAGATCAACAGGTAACGTGAAAGTGTCGATTTGAATCAACAAGATTTATAAACAGTGGAAGTAGCGAAGGTTTCTACTAACTAAGTTTCAACCAATAAGTCAAAGTCTAACTTCTCTGGGGTCAAATTTAAATGTTGAACACAAGCAAGAGAGATAAAAGAATGGGTAGAACCGGTATCTAATAAGGTATAGACTTTGCAAAAATTTATAATTAACTAACCCGTGCTATCTTCGTTCGGGTTACTCGCTTTTTGAGAAGTCACGAAAAATGCTCTTCCTGAAACCACAGACTTTGTTTTGTCCGTATCCACCTTTGGTACCACCGTCCCAGCTGGACTTGACTTTGGTGCACAACAAAATCGGGTTAGGTGACCTTCCTTTCCACAATTGTAACATGCTTTGGACTGCATCACGCAGTTTGGATTGATATGTCCCTCCCCTCCGCATTTGAAGCATACAATTGGTGGTCGTTCTCCTTCCTTGAAAATGGGTGTTGGTGCTGTTGTCTTTCCATCGTTGTTGAACCTTCTCTTCTTGAAATTTCCACTCCTATTATCTTGGCCATGATTACCATCGAAGTGGTTACCATTCTTAGCATGATAACTTTCCCCACGATGGTTATCATTGTTCCGATGGCCGTAGCCACCGGTATGATTATTATCGTGTTGTTGCTCGTTACCTTTTGGTTGTGCTAATTCATTATCGCGCTTCAATAACTGAGCCCTATTCACAATATTTAAATACAAACATAATTTGTGAGAAATGAGGTATTGACGTATTTCGGGTTTCAAACCTCTTAGAAATATTCCTTTCATTCGCTCCTCATTATCGACCAAATGGGATGCAAACCGGGATAACCCTGCAAATTTAGCCTCGTATTGTAACACGATTATACTGTTTTGCTCCAACTTGAAAAACTCCACCTCCTTCATGTGACGAATACTTTCGGGAAAGTACTTGTCGTTGAACAGCTCTTGGAACTTCTCCCAAGACATCTTGAGTGCATCAGGCTGCGTACGTTTTATAGATTTCCACCAGTAATCTGCCTCTTCATGCAATATAAAGGTGGCAAAGGGAACCTTTTGCTCCTCGGAGCATCCCAAGACATCAAATATCTTGGTGATCTGCTTTAACCACTTCTCCGCCTTAAGTGGTTCTGGCTTTCTCAAAAACTTCGGCGGTCCCAACTCCTTGAACTGCTTAGCAGTGACCAGCCGGGGGTTGCCAGTGTTTCCACCTGAATTTTGAATAGGAGTCTTACTCGCCTGATGTTGCATGAATTGCATAAAGCCTATGAACATCTCATTGTTCATCATCTGATCGGTGTTGTTATTTACCTGAGGATTATTGTCTTTCTATTGCACATTATCCTGGGTATTAATATGTGGTGACTCAACGGTCTCATGGGCTTCATTGCTTATCTCAACATTTTTGGATGTCATTTTCAAATACTGCCACAAAACAAGGGTTAACTAACATATCACATATTATCCCTATACTATGACCGACCAATTAAATACCAAATAAACTTAAGTAGGTCATACTAGCGAAGGAATTCCCCGTCTCTCCCCTCCTAGTTCTTGTCTCATATTTCAGCCATGGATCATATCTGTAAACTTCGATACCAATTGTGACGCCACCAAAATAGGTATACATCACCCATCTTGAGTCGCCAAATACATTGTACATAATACAAATACAAACTTAATTATACAACATGAGCTGTGAGTTTTAATACAAATATTGTCATCTAGACAGTATTCAAACTCAAAATAAGTCCTCATTACATTTATTGTCACACTATTTCACAAAATAGTGAGGACTACTAAAACAACCATCTGGACCGTCAATCTGTTCCCCGACTCGTCCCTGCTATATTCTCATTTTCTGAAGAGAACAGTGAAAGAAAGGGTGAGCTCAACTAGCCCAGTAAGAATATCATGACTATGATAATTCAGAATAAATTATCCTTAGCCTTCAACAGTATAACAACTGATAGAATATAATAGATATCAAGTTTAACTGCAGCGGAATAAGCAATCCATTAGAAGAGTCAAGTAGGGCATGATATCTATTATCTTCTATGATTTAAAATGTTTTCATCAATTTTTATCGCTGAGACTCAGCTTAATAAATAAACCACATCATCGAATCATCCCTGCACTACGGGCCAATGATATTCATTAAATCATCAATGGTCATGACTATACCAAATAATCCATGGTCATAATCATACCAAAAACTGTCCATCAATGCACTACAGGCTACTGAGGACTTTACCACATCATTTATAACATTACAGGTCATGATTATACCGAATGATCCTTGGTCATAATCATACCAGGTCCATCTATGCACGTAAGCTAAAGATGACTTTCATCACAATATAAGTATGATGATGATGACAATGACATAATAATTCAATAAAACTAGTTCAAGGATAAATTTTAATGATTTATAATTTAATTTATCCAGAAATCAATAACGTCCACATTATCAAAATGATACTGCTTTGTGAAGTAAAATTCAAGAATAATATTCATGTACCAAAAATAATTTGGACAGAAAAGAAATATTTTTTTCGGGTAAACAGCATCCCGTGAATAGTATCCCATGAATAGTACTTTGAGAATAGTATCTCGTGAATAGTACCCCGACACAAAAAGTACTCCAAATACCCGAGTGAATAATATTCGGGTGAATAATAATTTGGGTGAATAGTAACCCGTGAATAGTATTTCGACATGAAAAGTGCCCTGAATACCCGAGTGAATAATACTAGAGTGAATAGTAACTCGTGAATAGTAACTCGTAAATAAAATACCAAATAAAATGATATTTCATGACTAGTACAAAAGAAATGATATCTCATACGAGTATAATAGAATATAGGAAACTGCAAATGGATTTTCATCCGTCATGCGGTAATCCACGTACACAGATCATATCCACAATTTAATAAAGAATGAATACGAAAGGTCATTCACCATGCATGCGGTAGTCTGCGTAGACAGGTTATTCCAATAGAATAATAAAGAATGGAATAACAAAAGAATTCATCAGGCATGCGATAGACCGCACAGACAGGTTATTCCCAACAGAATAATAAAGAATGGAGTAATAGAAAAATTCACCAAGCGTGCGATAGACCGCACAGACAGGTTATTCCCAACAGAATAATAAATAATGGAACGAGGTCATGCGTAATACGCACAGACAGGATATTCCAACAGAATAATAAAGAATGGAACCAGGTCATGCGTAATCCGCACAGACATGATATTCTAACAAAAAAATAAAGAATGAAATAATAGAAGAATTTTACCATGTATGCGGTACTTCGCATAGACATATTATTCCAACGTAATAATAAAGAATGGAATAACAGAAGAATTTCACCATCTATGTGGTACTTCACATAGACAGGTTATTCCAACATAATAATAAATAATGAAATAACAGAAGCTCTCTTCATGAATACGAAAGAAATAATACTCCTTACCTTAGAAAAAAACTGGAATAATGAGGTAGCAGACTTCTCTTCTCCTTTCTCTCCATAATAATTGCTCTATAGCTTTAGTGAATTGGTGAGAAATGAAGGAAAAAGGAGCTTCTATTTATAGGAAAATATAGTTTTAATAATTGCACATTTTGGGGCTCGAAATATTACAGTACAATACATTCATCTTTTCCTTCATTTTTAATTTAGTACTCCAAGTATTATCAAACTTGCACCACCTCCCCTAATAGTAAATCATGTGAATTAATAGTTCATTCATCTGACTTAATAGTATAATCATGTGAAAAAATTAATTATAGTATAGTACCTTCATCTATACCTCTATTTCTAATTTAGCCATGCAAGTATTATCAATCTTGCATCAACTCTCCTAATAGTAAATAATGTGAATCAATAGTACACAAATGTGAACACATAGTTATAAACATGTGAATTAATAACAATTAATTGCTCATTTATTCGGTGAATTACCCGATTGGTCAATATAACCTCCAGACATCAATTATCATCGAAATAAATGTCGATTTTCACTAACATTAATAATTTCCACACAATAGAACTATCAATTTCGTCTTTAATCAGCACGAACTTATTCATCATTAATATTATAACTCACAATATTTAACAACCAGGTCGTTCCCAGGAAAGAGGGGGCTTTTCGATAAGAATTTCTCCCTATTGGCGCGCAATTAGATTATCTAACCTCTCGTTGACAGAACTTCTAGACATTGTCAATATTGCAAATAATAATATGAATTACTTTGTCGTCTCAATTATTGATTTAATAATATAACATATTATGCAGATGATACTGTGACAATAATTGAATCAATAATATGAGAGATATGATGCAGCAATTACTGTAGTAATAATTGAATATAACTGAATGACTTCTTACGTAAGCATCAATAATCAATATCGTGTACTACTATGCAACCACGCGTATTACTGTACTTTTACTACCGGGTAGTTCAACAGTTTTAATGATAACACTCGCCGTTATTTTTAATAAAAGATAATTCTGCCTTTTCTAACTACGACAATACTTCTGTTGTGGGGTCCACCAATGATTGTGTCGTCGTACGAATATTCCCTATTAAAACGAATATTTCCGACCAATCGAATATTATATAACAACTTGCATACTTTGTAAAATTTTTAAATATTACCCACAACTATAACATTATATCAAATCCACACCATAATATTAAAAAAATATTTCGAGAAATTTAAACTTTTATTCATAAAATTTGGGGTCTCACATTATATATATATATATATATATATATATATATATATATATATATATATATATATATATATCAATTTTCTTATAATTATTCTACTTATTAAATGGTTAAATTGATAAAAGGTTAAAGTTAAGGGTGATATGTGAAATTTTTTTTAAAGTAAGCAAGTTGTCATAAAATAATCGGTGATAAAAGTACAGTAATACGTGTGGTTACATAGTAGCACACGGTATTGATTATTCATGCTTACGTGAGAAATCACTCAGTTATACTCAATTATTGCTACAGTAATTGTGATATCATATCTCTCATATTATTGATTCAATTGTTGTCACAGTATCATCTGCATAATATGTTATATTATTAAATCAATAATTAAGATGACATAGTTATTCATATTATTATTTACAATATTGACAATGTCTAGAAGTTCTGTCAAGGAGAGGTTTGGTCAGCTAATTGCGCGTCAATAGGGAAAAATCCTTATTGGAAAGCCCTCTCTTTCCTAGGAACGACCTGGTTGTTAAATATTGTCAATTATAATATTAATGATGACTAAGTTCGTGTTGATTAAAGATAAAATTTATAGTTCTATTTTGTTGGGATTATTAGTGTTAGTAGAAATTGACATTTATTTCGATAATAATTGATGTCTAGAGGTTATATTGACCAATCGGATAATTAACCAGATAAATGAGCAATTAATTCCTATTAATTCACATGCTTATAACTATGTGTTCACATGTGTGTACTATTGATTCACATGATTTACTATTAGGGGAGTTGGTGTAAGATTGATAATACTTGCATGACTAAATTAAAAATAGAGGTATAAATGAATGTACTATACTATAATTAATTTTTTCATATGTTTAGAACTATTGAGTCACATGATTTACTATTTATTCACATGATTTACTATTAGGGGAGGTGGTGCAAATGAGATAATACTTGCAGGACTAAATTCAAAATAAAGAAAAAGATAGAGGTATTATACTATAATATTTTGAGCCCCAAGATGTGCAATTATTGAAACTATATTTTCCTATAAATAGAAGCTCATTCTTCCTTCATTTCTCACCAATTCACTTAGTCTCACAACAGCAATTATAGAGAGAGAAGCTATAGAGAGAAAGAAGAAGAGTAGTCTGCTACTTCACTACTCAAGTATCTAGTCTTCTTCTAAGGTAAGGGTTATTTTTTCATATTTTGAAGAGATATTATTTTTTGTATTTGTATGAATATTATTATCGTTCAGTATTCATTATATTCGTTTAATATTCTTAAGGAATATTATTTCCGTTTAATATTCGTAAGGAATATTATTTTCGTTCAACCGTTGTAAGTAAGTGGTTTCTGTCAGGGGCAGTTTTGTAATTTTTTTGACCCTCAAAGATTCTGGAAAAAATTAAAATGATAATTTGATGAGTTTTCTAGATTGTGTCCAAAAATAGCGTTTTTTGGATGTATAGATTAGGAGTTATAAATTTTATGGGAAAATACTATTTTAAAAGTAAATCCTTATAACTCCTTGTGGTTAACTCCAAAATTGGTGAAATATTTATTGGAAGTACATCTATATAACAACAGTATACCCTGTAAATTTCAAGATTTTTGGACAAAAGTACAGTTTTTGAAAAATGTCTAAATATTCGACAGTTTTAGCCATATGAAAAATAGTAAATGAAATTTAAAAATTCTGAGAAAAATATATGTTTAATATGGGACTATATTCTGCTAAATTCCAGAAAAAAAAAAAAGTTTGTACTGATTTGATATTTTTCATGAAAATAGACTAGTTATGAGTAAATGAATTAAATATGTTATGTGAAGTAAAAAAGTTGAAAAATATGATTTTATGGCTTGAAAATCCTATATAAGGTATATGCAGATTTTTGATGAGAGTTTTGGTTATTGGTGATGAAATCTTATGAGTTTGGCATTTTAAGATGGTTAAATGCATTAATTAGTAAAGTGTAAATAAGTAAAATAAATTATTTATAAGTTTAAGAAATGATTAAAATATTGTGGTAATATTAGTAATATTAGATTATGAGATTATTAAGTAATTTATAACATTTGGATTAAGGTGTTATCAATATTGATATGAATTTTGTTGTGAACCTTTATATTTTTGTGCCTAGGTTACTATTCACGTCTACGATACTATTCACGTATACGGTACTATTCTTGTATATGGAATTATTTGCGTATATGACATTATTTATGTATACAGTACTATGTACGAATACGGGATACTATTCACGAGTTACTATTCACGAGTTACTATTTATGAGTTCCTATTCACGAGTTACTATTCACGGGATACTATTTATCCGAAAAATATATTTCTTTTCTGTCCAAATTATTTTTGGTATATGAATATTATTCTTGAATTTTACTCCACAAAGCAGTATCATGTTGACAATTTAGATATTTTTAAATTCTGGATAAATTTAAAGTCTTTAATATTTATCCTTGATTTCGTTTGATTAATGCTTATATCATTCTCATCATCCTCATGCTTATATTGTGAATAAAGTCATCTTTGGCTTACGTGCATAGATGGACTATTGATTATTGGTTTTACAGTTGTATATTATTGGCTTACGTGCAAATATGGACTGTTGATTATTGGTTTTATAGTCGTATATCTTTGGCTTATGTGCAAAGATGGATAGGTATATGACATGATCATAACCACTGTGATAATAACGAATATCCTTGCCCCGTAGTGCATGGATAATTCGATGATGTGATTGGCAGGATCATAACCATTAGTTAACAGTTGACTGTCTTTGGCCGTAGTGCACTGACATGCAATTGATTGGTATGATCATAACCACTGGTTTTGTAGTTGAATATCTTTGACTTGTAGTGCAAAGATAGACAACTGATTGGTCGGATCATTATTCCTACATTTGAATATCTTTAGCCTTTGGGGTAAAGATATTGAGTAAACGTTCTATTAAGCCTTTGTGGCAAGGAGAAACTGTTGATTTACATGATTATAAATATGAATTATGGATTTAACTATAATCTTTGGTGGTTTAGGTGAAGATAGGTAATGATAGTTCTTTTTGTCTTGGGTAAAATAAAGAACTGTTGTTGAGTATTATAGGAAAGAAATATTAACGATGGACTTTTAATATAGAAGAGATAGTAGACATTATGTTCTACTCTTCTAATGGATTGCTTATTCCGCTGCAGTTGTTAATCTAAAACTTATTGTCTATTATATTCCATCAGTTGTTATATACTGTTGAAGGCTAAGAATAATTTATTCTGCATTATCTTAGTCGTAATAATTCTTACTGGGCTAGTTGAGCTCACCCTTTTCTTTCACTGTTCTCTTCAGGAAATGAGAATATAGTTGGGACTTGTGGGGGAATAGATTGACGGTCCGAGATGGTGGCTATAGTAGTCCTCATTATCCTATAAAATAGTGTGACAATAAATATAATGAGGACTCCATTGAGTGTGGATATTGTCTAGAAGAAAATATTCGTGTTTAAACTCTCAGCTATGTTATGTCGTATTTTGCACGACTGTTGTATAATTAAGTTTGTAATTGAGTTATGTACCATGTATCTGGCGACTCAAGATGGGTGATGTATACCTATTTTGTGGACGTCACAGTTTGTATCAAAGCTTTGGGATATGATCCCTGACTGAGATGTGAGACTAGAACTAGGAGGGGAGAGACAAGTTAATCTTTCGCTAGTATGACCTACCTAAGCTTATGTGTTATTTAATTGGTCAGTCAGAATATAGGGATAATATGTGGCATGTCAATTAACCTCTGTTTTGAAGATGTATTATATAATGATATCTGAAATACAGCAGATGAGCAATGGAAAAATCATGATACAGAGGAAATAACCGTGAAGGTATAATCCGAATAGAAAGCAAGGTATTCTCATATCTTCGAACTACTAGGTACGTACGTAAATTTCGAGGGCGAAATTTTATAAGGTGGCGAGATTGTGAGACCCCAAATTTTATGAAATTAAAGTATTCAATTTTCTTATAATTATTCTACTTAGTAAATGGTTAAACTGATAAAAGGTTAAAGTTAAGGGTGATACGTGAAACTTTTTTTAAAGTAAGTAAGTTGTCATAAAATAATCGGTGATAAAAGTACAGTAATACGTGTGGTTGCATAGTAGCACACGGTATTGATTATTGATGCTTACTTGAGAAATCACTCAATTATACTAAATTATTGCTAAAGTAATTGATGTATCATATCTCTCATATTATTGATTCAATTGTTGTCACAGTATCATCTACATAATATGTTATATTATTAAATCAATAATTAAGACGACATAGTTATTCATATTATTATTTACAATATTGACAATGTCTAGAAGTTCTGTCAAGGAGAGGTTTGGTCAGCTAATTGCGCAACAATAGGGAGAAATCTTTATTGAAAAGCCCCCTCTTTCTTGGAACTGACCTGGTTGTTAATATTGTGAATTATAATATTAATGATGAATAAGTTCGTGTTGATTAAAGATGAAATTGATAGTTCCATTGTGTTGGGATTATTAGTGTTAGTGGAAATCGACACTTATTTCGATAATAATTGATGTCTGGAGGTTATATTGACCAATCTGGTAATTAACCAGATAAATGAGCAATTAATTGCTATTAATTCACATGCTTATATCTATGTGTTCACATGTGTGTACTATTGATTGACATGATTTACTATTAGGGGAGTTGGTGCAAGATTGATAATACTTGCATGACTAAATTAAAAATGGAGGTATAGATGAAGGTACTATACTATAATTAATTTTTTCACATGTTTAGAACTATTGAGTCACATGATTTACTATTAGGGGAGGTGGTGCAAGTTTGATAATACTTACAGGACTAAATTAAAAATGAAGAAAAAGAGGGAGGTATTATACTGTAATATTTTGAGCTCCAAAATGTGCAATTATTAAAACTATATTTTCTTATAAATAGAAGCTCATTCTTCCTTCATTTCTCACCAATTCACTTAGTCTCACAAGAACAATTATAGAGAAAGAAGCTATAGAGAGATAGAAGAAGAGTAGTCTGCTACTTCACTACTCCAGTATACAGTCTTCTTCTGAGGTAAGGGTTATTTTTTTATATTCTGAAGAGATATTATTTTTCGTATTCATATGAATATTATTATCGTTTAATATTCATTATATTCGTAAGGAATATTATTTCCGTTCAATATTCGTAAGGAATATTATTTTCGTTCAACCGTTGTAAGTAAGGGGTTTCTGTCAGGGGCAATTTTGTAATTTTTTCGACCCTAAAAAATTCTAGAAAAATTTAAAATGATAATTTGATGAGTTTTCTAAATTGTGTCCAAAAATGGTTATTTTTTGATTTATGGATTAGGAGTTATGAATTTTATGGGAAAAGACTATTTTAAAAGTAAACCCTTATAACTCCTTGTGGTTAACTCCAAAATTGGTAAAATATTTATTAGAAGTACATCTATATAACAGCAGTATACCTTGTAAATTTCGGAATTTTTGGACAAAAGTACAGTTTTTGAAAAATGTCTAAATATTTGGCAGTTTTAGCCATATGAAAAATATTAAATGAATTTTAAAATTTCTGAAAAAAAATATATGTTCAATATTGGACAATATTCTTCTAAATCCCAAAAAAGAAAATTTGTTTGTACTGATTTGGTATTTTTCATGAAAATGAACTTGTTATGAGTAAATGAATTAAATATGTTATGTGAAGTAAAAAAATTGGAAAATAAGATTTTATGGCTTGAGAATCCTATATAAGGTATATGCAGATTTTTGATGAGTGTTTTGGTTATTGGTGATAAATCTTATGAGTTTGGCATTTTAGGATGATTAAATGCATTAATTAGTAAAGTGTAAACAATTAAAATAAATTATTTATAAGTTTAAGAAATGATTAAAATATTGTGGTAATATTAATAATATTAGATTATGAGATTATCAAGTGATTTATAAATTTGGATTAAGGTGTTATAATTATTGATATGAGTTTTATTGTTAAACTTTATCTTTTTGTGTTTGGATTATTATTCACGTATACGATACTATTTATGTATACGGCACTATTCATGTATATGGCACTATTTGCGTATATGATATTATTTATGTATACGGTACTATGTACGAATACGGAGTACTATTCATGAGTTACTATTTACAAGTTACTATTCACGAGTTACTATTCACGAGTTACTATTCACGAGTTACTATTCACGGGGTACTATTTACCCAAAAAATATATTTCTTTTATGTCCAAATTATTTTTGGTACATGAATATTATTCTTGAATTTTACTCCACAAAGCAGTATCATGTTGACAATTTGGATATTTTTAAACTCTGGATAAATTTAAAGTCTTTAATATTTATCCTTGATTTTGTTTGATTAATGCTTATATCATTGGCATCATCCTCATGCTTATATTGTGATGAAAGTCATCTTTGGCTTACGTGCATAGATGGACTATTGATTATTGGTTTTACAGTTGTATATTATTGGTTTACGTGCAAAGATGGACTGTTGATTATTGGTTTTATAGTCATATATCTTTGGCTTACGTGCAAAGATGGACAGATGTATGACATGATCATAACCACTAGTAATAATAACGAATATCCTTGGCCCGTAGTGCATGGATAATTCGATGATGTGATTGGCAGGATCATGACCATTAGTTAACAGTTGAATGTCTTTGGCCGTAGTGCACTGACATGTAATTGATTGGTATGATCATGACCACTAGTTTTATAGTTGAATATCTTTGGCCCATAGTGCAAAGATAGACAACTTATTGGTATGATCATTTTTATTACATTTGAATAATTTTAGCCTCTAGGGTAAGGATATTGAGTAAATGTTCTATTAAGCCTTTGTGGCAAGGAGAAACTGTTGATTCACATGATTCTAAATATGAATTATGGATTTAACTATAATCTTTGGTGGTTTAGGTGAAGACAGGTGATGATAGTTCTTTTTGTCTAGTGTATAATAAAGAACTGTTGTTGAGTATTACAGGAATGAAATATTAACGATGGACTTTCAATCTAGAAGAGATAGTAGACATTATGTTCTACTCTTCTAATGGATTGCTTATTCCGCTGCAGTTGTTGATCTAAAACTTGTTGTCTATTATATTCCATCAGTTGTTATACTATTGAAGGCTAAGGATAATTTACTCTGCATTATATTAGTCATAATAATTCTTACTGGGCTAGTTGAGCTCACCCTTTTCTTTCACTGTTCTCTTCAGGAAATGATAATATAGCTGGGACTGGTGGCGGAATGGATTGACGGTCCGAGATGGTGGCTATAGTAGTCCTCACTATTCTATAAAATAGTGTGACAATAAATGTAATGTGGACTCCATTGAGTGTGGATATTGTCTAGAAGGCAATATTCGTGTTTAAACTCTCAACTATGTGATGTCGTATTTTGCACGACTGTTGTATAATTAAGTTTGTAGTTGAGTTATGTACCATGTATCTGGCGACTCAAGATGGATGATGTATACCTATTTTGGGGCCATCACATATAATTATTTTTATGTACATATATATATATATATATATATATATATATATATATATATAAGCAATAAAAGCCACGGTTCGACGATATGGGCATTCACACACAACACGACTCTCAACGTGAATAAGTATGTGTGGATGTAAGTGGACAAAGGCTGAAATAAATTTGAGATGTCTTATAGTGGGCTGCCAATAAGACTTCAGATAGCTTTAAATGAATGAATACTCGATTTCCACCAGTAAAATATAGCAAAACACAAGCTCACAGGTGTTTGAAAAAAGAAAGCACTTAGTTTAAAGTGTGGACCGAGTAAATTGGACAGGGCTTCCTCGCCTTTTTTCTTCTTTGTATCATTATAGAAGTGTGTATGGAGTGAATTGGGCAGGGCTTCCTCTCCTTTTTTTCTTTTAAATGGCCACCACAAGCCCTCTATTTATAGATGGGAGAGCTGCACGTCTACCTGCGGCTACGCGGGGTGCCCTTGGCCATGTGGGTCCCGCCGTCTCGAAGTACTTGCACTCGGACGACGCGTTGTCTGCTCAAACCTTCAAACTTTCAATTCGGGAGTCCGATGGAAGCGTGCCATACCATTCCAAAAAGCTCTTTCCGAGAGCTACATAATGACATAGGATATGCCCTTTTTCGACACCAGAAAGATGGGTCCATGACCAAAATGGCATTTTAAGGTTTCCATCAGGCAGTGCGTTGAGCTGTTTTGCGTAGTTTGTGCTCGAAAGTTAAGATATGATTTTTGTGGGACTTCTTTTGAAATAATTTGAGTTGAAATCAATGTATTTGATTTGAGTTGAAGTTGAGTTGGCAAAATGACCATTTTGCCCCTCTCTGGGGTTATCTCCGGTTTTTGCATAGTTGTAGCAATCTTTTCTCAGGGTTATATCTGAGGTTGTCCTGCTGTTGACTCTGACTGTCCTCAGGGTAATCTCTGAGGTTGGCTTGACCTCCTGGGGTTATCTCCAGGCTTTGAACTTGATCCCCTGGGGTTCTCTCCAGGGTTAAAACTGACTTTCCTGGGGTTATCTTCGGGGTTGGACACTGATTTCCCAGGGTTATCTCCGGGGTTGGAAACTGGATCTCCCGGGGTTATCTCCGGGGTTGGAACTGATGTTGTGGTCCTTCAGGGTTATCTCTAGAGTGTGAAAAATACGTTTTTGTCCTCATACATAGTTAGTAACAAGAAAACGAAATGTCGAGTGTCTACACTAAATATAGTATATTAAGCCATTTCATAAATGTATTACATTTACATGTAATACATTATCTTCTCACTTTATTAAATCAATTATATTTACATTAATTCACTATTTAAATTAAGTGAATCACTCACTTTATTTGTGAGATTAACTTATAAAAATTCCATTTCCAAGGCTTAATAATTAAATTAAATTATTTCAAAATATAATTCTCAACTTAATTAAATAAAGCTAATTTCATAACAATTTCATTATTTTCATTAATAGTTAAATCAATTATTAAGCCTCATCATATATATATATATATATATATATATATATATATATATATATATATATATGTATGTATACATGTATACACTCAAACTTAAACACCTCATAATAAGAATCTTATCTACTAAATTCTTATTTAAACAATTCCTGAAAATCTGGGTTGTCACATCCTTCCCCCCTTATAAAGATTTCGTGCTCGGAATCAACCAAACCTCCCTTACTAAGTTTTCATCAAATCTCTTTTTTAAATTTATCGCTGAATAACTTCAACACATTACCTTAATATAGGTTTTATAATTCCTATTCCATTCCTTTTCTCAATAAATTCTTGCAAGCTTTATTTCATAACCTTCACTTAAACTCAATTATATTTTGAGTATGATATATTCTTTAACCCTTTTATTTCTTTTTTATAATGATCATTGTTTTATATACTTAACTTATAAACACTCGGGATATTGCATTCACCCCTTCTTCTAAGAATTTCGTCCCCGAAATTCTATCTTACTAATTTTTATTCATTCAATATATCAAAATAGATATTATGTTAATCTTTATTCTGTAATGACCCCAAAATTCATGCAATTCAATTATCGACTTCAATAGTTAATAACACGTCTAACTTCAGATTTTACATCATTATTCGATGTTAAACTTAATAAAATACGGAATAATTTAATATTTTCTATCTTCGTACTTTAATTCCTTGAATCAAAGCCTTTATCAATATATAATCCATGATTCACTTTATTAGAGTTAATATATATTACTTACGTATCAAATAGAAATCCTTTATACATTGGACAACTCAAACTTTTACTTTACAGCCCAACATAAAATATACATCATAAAACATTGAGTACATCTCATGAACCTTAATCATGGTTTAAAGAAATAACAATCTTTAGCTAAATTATTAATCTTCGTGTATTATTTCTGATCCATGTCTTTCAAGTAGCACACAGTGTTACCTTCAATCTTTAACCTGCAAAAATGGTTATTTGCAAGGTTGAGCTCGACAACCTAACAAATTTAACAGTTTTCATGCATCACATAGCACATAATAACATGTTTATCATACATCTCATAAATATTGGACTAATATAGCATACATGCTAGAGTTCATATAACAACTATAAAGATTGAGTTCCTTACTCAATCATCATTCATTACTCAATCGACGTAGTCATAAATTGACTTTAATATTTCATACTTTCAACATATATATATATATATATATATATATATATATATATATATATATATAACACGTCATGCCATTTGCAATAAAGATTTAAAACAATTCATCATCAAGTTCACATAGCAAATAGGAACTAAAAGACTTGCCTTGATCGTTGTTTACTAATAATAGCTTACCAGCTTATAGCTATTTGCACTTCACGTGCCCTACACAATTATATAATCATGCACATCAACTATTAGTCACATAGTAATGCATAGTAGTTGTAATGTAAACTTTACTCTATATCTCATAACCTTTCCTACTATCGATACACAATGTTCAATTTGATTGTGTTAACTTTCGACTTACATCTCACTATATTTTATACTCGAAGTTCATTCAAGTGTTTAAGTCTTGCTAGGAATTATTATTGATTTTATATTAACCCCATTTTATATCATATAATATTCATTTCATTTGACTTAAAACACTTTTTACGTTCATTAACACTTGTCACGACGTTTCAACGTTTATTCATCACACGCCCGATTTGTCTCTCTTGTGTATACTCATACAACTTATCTAATACATCATTTATTAATATTAAGCATCATTATATTTACTAACATTCATGTTTTATAACTTAGAACAACATCTTTTATCATCAGAAGTACTACAATTGCATACGTGCATGCCTGACGCCCTCCGATTGCCTCTGAAAACACAAAAGTCCCAAAGATAGCCATTTTGAGCCTCGCTATCAACCTCAAATTGAAAAGCGTAAAGAATAAACATTGTAAGTCTATTCGTCCTCATTCTGGGTCATCTTGAATCACCTCAATCGGAGTTAGTATGAAAACATTATTCCTATTTTACTAAGCCATGTCAAAATAGTCACACCTGACACACTTTGGGCGCGGCCGCGCCCATTTCCTTCATAACTCCAGTGAGCCCACACCATCTAGCAGTGCCCAGCTGTGCATCCACACAATCTAGTAGTGCCCAGCTGCACGCCCGCGCTTGGCTTTGCCCAGATTACAGTTTTCTCAATGTACATACTTCAAATCTTCATAACTTCTTCATTTTAAATCGGAATTAGTTGGTTTTCGACTCTATGAACTCGTGAAACACTGAACTACTCATCCACATAATAACTTTAACATTTCAAAAACTTTAACAAATCAATTTAAAAGTTTCAATTCAGTGTGCATGCTATATTTTCATATTTTAAACATATTTAACAAATTCATTCACTATGAATTCGTTTTAATTCTATTTTAGTTCATTCAAATTGGGTTGTTTTCGTTTCTTAGAGGAGTGTAACATACATCCTTTAATTTAAACTTTTACATATACCTGCATCACTATAATCATTCTTAAAACAGACCCAAAATGCTCAAAATTAGACATAAGTCTATTTCTTCCCCTTCACCCATAACTTCAAATTAGTTTGCCTTAATTCTACATGTGGATGATACCGACAGATTAATCTACACCCAGTAACCCATAATCAAATTTATCAATTTATACAATCAAATCAATTCTAATAATGAAGAACTTCTAAGAAATAGAACTAGAAGCTTTATATTTCTTTTCCTTACCTCTTGAATCTTCTTAAGCCTTGATAGAGGATAAAAATTGCTTGACTAATCCTTATTTTCTTCCCTGATTCTCCAACTTTCTTTCTCTCACTTATAGAGAATTCCCTCCCTCACTAAACTCTCCTTTTCTCATCTTAAGCCAAATGAATGTATGAATAAAGAATACGTGAACTTAAGTTAAGTTATCTGTGACACCTCAAATTTTGTGAAATGAAAGTATTTAATTTTCTTATAATTATTTTATTTAGTAAATGGTTAAATTAATAAAAGGTCAAAGTTAAGGGTGATATGTGAATTTTTTTTAAAGTAAGCAAGTTATCATAAAATAATCGGTGATAAAAATACAGTAATACGCGTGGTTCCATAGTAGCACACGGTATTGATTATTGATGCTTACGTGAGAAATCACTCAATTATACTCAATTATTGCTACAATAATTGCTGCAGAGTATCTCATATTATTGATTCAAGTATTGTCACAGTATCATCTGCATAATATTTTATAATATTAAATCAATAATTGAGACGATAAAGTTATTCATATTATTATTTGCAATATTGACGATGTCTAAAAAGTTCTGTCGAGGAGAGATTTGTCACCTAATTGCGCGCCAATAGGGAGAAATCTTTATCGGAAAGCCCCCTCTTTCCTGAGAACGACCTAGTTGTTAAATATTGTGAGTTATAATATTAATGATGAATAAGTTTGTCTTGATTAAAGATGAAATTGATAGTTCTATTGTGTGAGAATTATTAGTGTTAGTGAAAATCGACATTTATTTTAATAATAATTAATGTCTGGAGGTTATATTGACCAATCGGGTAATTAATCGGATAAATGAGCAATTAATTGCTATTAATTCACATGCTTATAACTATGTGTTCACATGTGTGTACTATTGATTCACATGATTTACTATTAGGGGAGTTGGTGCAAGATTGATTATACTTGCATGACTAAATTAAAAATGGAGGTATAGTTGAAGGTACTATACTGTAATTAGTTTTTTCACATGATTATACTATTGAGTCACATGAATGAACTATTAATTCACATGATTTACTATTAAGGGAGGTGGTACAAGTTTGATAATACTTGAAGGACTAAATTAAAAATGAAAAAAAGAGGAAGGTATTATACTGTAATATTTTGAGCCCCAAAATATGCAATTATCGAAACTATATTTTTTCTATAAATAGAAGCTCATTCTTCCTTCATTCTCACCAATTCACTAAGTCTCACAAGAGCAATTATAGAAATAGAAACTATAGAGAAAGAAGCTATAGAGAGATAGAAGAAGAGTAGTCTGCTACTTTACTACTCCAGTATCCAGTCTTCTTCTGAGGTAATGGTTATATTTTTTATATTTTGAAGAGATATTATTTTTCGTATTCGTATGAAAATTATTATCTTTCAATATTCATTATATTCGTTTAATATTCGTAAGGAATATTATTTCCGTTCAATATTCGTAAGAAATATTATTTTCGTTCAATCATTGTAAGTAAGGGGTTTCTGCCAGGGGCAGTTTCGTAATTTTTTTGACCCTCAAAAATTTTGGAAAAATTTGAAATGACAATTTGATGAGTTTTCTAGATTGTGTCCAAAAATGACGATTTTTGGATGTATAGATTAGGAGTTATGAATTTTATAGGAAAAGACTATTTTAAAAGTAAATCCTTATAACTCCTTGTGCTTAACTCCAAAATTGGTAAAATTTTTATTGAGAGTACATCTATATAACAGCAGTATACCCTGTAAATTTCAGAATTTTTGGACAAAAGTACAATTTTTTATAAAAGTCTAAATATTCGGCAGTTTTAGCCATATGAAAAATAGTAAATGAATTTTAAAAATTCCGAAAAAAATATATGTTCAATATGGGACTATGTTCTGCTAAATCTCAGAAAAGAAAACTTTTTGGGACTGATTTGTTATTTTTTATGAAAATCGTTTAGTTACGAACATATGAATTAAATATGTTATGTGAAGTTGAAAAATTGGTAAATAGGATTTTATGGCTTGGAAATCCTATATAAGGTATATGCAGATTTTTGATGAGGGATTTGATCATTGGTGATGAAATCTTATGAGTATGATATTTTTGAATGATTAAATGTATTATTTGGTAAAGCGTAAACAGTTAAAATAAATTATTTATAAGTTTCAGAAATGATTAAAATATTATGGTAATATTAATAATATTAGATTATGAGATTATTAAGTGATTTAAAATATTTGGATTAAGGTGTTCTAAATATTGATATGGATTTTATTGTGAAACTTTATCTTTTTGTGTTGGGGTTACCATTTACGTATACGACACTATTCACGTATACGGTACTATTCATGTATATGACACTATTTGCATATATGACATTATTTATGTATACGGTACTATGTATGAATACGAAATATTATTCACGAGTTACTATTCATGAGTTACTATTCACGAGTTACTATTCATGAGTTACTATTCACGAGTTACTATTCATGAGTTACTATTCACGAGTTACTATTCACGAGTTACTATTCTAGGGGTACTATTTACCCGAAAAATATATTTCTTTTCTGTCCAAATTATTTTTGGTACATGATATTATTCTTGAATTTTACTCCATAAAGCAGTATCATGTTGACAATTTGGATATTTTTTAAACTCTAGATAAATTTAAAGTCTTTAATATTTATCCTTAATTTTGTTTGATTAATGCTTATATCATTGTCATCATTCTCATGCTTATATTGTGATGAAAGTCATATTTGGCTTACGTGCATAGATGGGCTATTGATTATTGGTTTTACAGTTGTATATTTTTGGCTTACGTGGATAGATGAACTGTTGATTATTGATTTTACAGTTGTGTATCTTTGGCTCACGTGCAAAGATGGACTGCTGATTATTGGTTTTATAGTTGTATATCTTTGGCTTAATTGCAAAGATGGACAGGTGTATGACATGATCATAACCAATAGTGATAATAACGAATATCCTTGGCCCGTAGTGCATGGATAATTCGATGATGTGATTGGCAGGATCATGACCATTAGTTAACAGTTGAATGTCTTTGGCCGTAGTGCACTGACAGATAATTGATTGGTATGATCATAACCATTGGTTTTATAGTTGAATATCTTTAGCCCGTAGTGCAAAGGTATACAACTGATTGGTATGATCATTGTTATTACATTTGAATATCGTTAGCCTTTGGGGTAAGGATATTGAGTAAATGTTCTATTAAGCCTTTGTGGCAATGAGAAACTATTGATTTACATGATTATAAATATTAATTGTGGATTTAACTATAATCTTTGGTGGTTCAGGTGAAGACAGGTGATGAGAGTTCTTTTTATTTTAGCATAACAAAGAACTGTTGATGAGTATTACATGAATGAAATATTAACGATGGACTTTTAATCTAGAGGAGATAGTAGACATTATGTTCTACTTGACTCTTCTAATGGATTGCTTATTTCGCTACAATTAAACTTGATGTTTATTATATTTTATCAGTTTAATACTGTTGAAGGCTAATGATAATTTATTCTGCATTATCTTAGTCATAATATTTCTTACTCGGCTAGTTGAGCTCACCCTTTCTTTCACTGTTCTCTTCAGGAAATGAGAATATAACTAGGACGAGTCGGGGAACGGATTGACGGTCCAGATGGTTGTTTTAGTAGTCCTCACTATTCTATAAAATAGTGTGACAATAAATGTAATGAGAACTCCATTGAGTGTGAATATTGTCTATGAGACAATATTCATGTAAAAACTCAGCTATGTTTTGTCGTATTTTACACGACAGTTGTATAAAAGAAGTTTGTATTTGATTTATGTAGTGTGATATCTGGTGACCCAAGATGGGTGATGTATACCTGTTTTGGGGGCGTCACATTATCAGTTATACAAAAGAAAAGTCTTCAGCCGTTAAAAATATGGAGAGTCTCTAAGCCTTGTTTGGCTAACTCCATTAGACTCTCTTCTTGTTTATTTTAATATTCCATTTACTATATGATACCTATGTCACACTACACTTTATTGCCAAATTATTTAGCTAGCTACATTGAATAATTATACAATTATAATTTGTATAACTATTACTCCATACATTATGAAATTATATTCATAACACCTCAACTTAAAATAAACCTTTCCATTAAAATAATTAATATTTATTCTATTAATTATTTTAATTAACTCAAATGAATCATACAATTATAATATATAATTATTTAATTCCTTTCCTCGCATAAATTGTCTCAATACAATTTATTTAATCCATACATCTAATCACTACTTAAATATTAATTAAATTTATTAATCTCTAACCAATAATTATTTAAAGGTATATTGGTTTTTCTTCTCTCACCATCAATTTATATTTTATTAACATCATTCAAGATACTAAACCTTTCATATATTACCATGACATGTAATATATATTAAGAATACCAAATTTATTTAGCAAAACTCATATATTAACTCACTATTTTAATTAACTGAATTAACTCTTTTATCCACTTTACTACAACACCACTACCAAGTAAGGTTTTAATATCCAAAAAATATTATTCCATAATATAGTTTCAACTTAATTTAAATTACCCAATATTTATAGGGTTAATTTTCCTTGCCACCAAATCCCTTGTCATGACTAATTTCTTTTATTTCCTTTAATAGTTTAATCAAATATTAAATCTCATAAAAATTTAATTTCTTCACACCAAAACACATAATTCAAAATAAATACATCTCATAATAAGAATTTTAATTATTAAATTCTTATTTTAATAACTTATAAAAATTTGGGTTGTCACATATTCACTCACTGAATTCTATAACCAAATTCCTCCTCTAAGGATCTTTCTAACATCATTGCATTCTTTACACCTCTCTCTTCTAAGAATTTTACATCCTCCTTAGATAACTTCATCCCCTTCTATTTTCAGAATTTTATTTCTTACTTGATCAATTTACTCATCACTATTTGTCGCATTCTACAACTTACTCATTTCTAAGGATTATCCTCATTTTCACATTTACCTTTCAGAATAATAAGAACATCCACAATTGTTCAATAATTAAGAAGCGATATGAATAACTCAAGAATTTAAAAGATTTCAAACCATGCTGAGGGGTCACAAGACTTTGAACTCTTCTCTAGGTTTAACACTATAAATCTTATACAAAATGTTTATCAATCACAAAGACTGGAATCACTCTCTGCAAGTGCTCTAGGTGATTAGCCTATTGTACCCATACATTGTGCACAACGTATTACATCATAACATCAGAACGACTATATGCGTTACTTTCGGAACCATTGTCTCCGATAACTTGTCCCATTTTATAGGGTTGTTCACCTCAGCTTCTCAACATCTAAATCCGAACAATAGCAATCTGGTTTGGAATAACTTCTCAAAGAACGCTTGAATTTCATAAACATCTTTCAACAATCGTCTAGCCGAATCAAGTAGCTTAGACTTTCAGCAACAACTCAGACATCAATTAAAATATTTTTAGCCAATTCAGTTGGCATATCTTTTCATAGTTTAAAGAAAACCAAAATTCGTTTTTACGATGTCAAGATATCGTACCATTTTAATAGTATGTTGAGGAATCAGTCATTATATGACTTCGTCATGCTACATCATACCATGGTGGGCTGACAATCCTATGATCACATCCAACACTAGGTTCAATTGCATTGATGACTTCCACATTTGGCATATCAGCATCATATTTAGTGATGCTTTAATGACTACGGGAAAAAAACATTTTGATATTTCTAAATCATTTTTGTCTTAGCCGAAACAAAAAGCATAGACAGGCAAATAATGGTATTGTGTTTAAAACTCATTGGTTCAATCGTCTGATCCAATGGTTTTTTTTTTCAAAAGCGAAAACATTAGCACAATGTCAACAAATTTTAAAAATCTAGCATAGCTAGAAAATTTGGAATATCCAACTTTCTCCATAAATTTTAATCTTTAGTCCATTACTTCATTACTTACTAATTCTTTTTATTTTTAGCAGCATCAATGCTCTTATACTAAATATTTTTCTATCTCAATTTACAATCTTCCTATACCCAATATAGTTTATCAAACTTACCATACATTGGAAGTTTAGGAACTTGCCACAATAATATGAGTTTAGGAACTTATCCTAACAATATGATGTCCAAGAACCCATCAGGGACTATCCATACACTTAAGGGCTCAAAAACACACATATGATTATGAGTCATCAACTTACCATAAGTTTGAGTTTTAAGAACTCGCACCTAACTTTAATATTATCCAACTAATCTTAATAGTCTCTAATTATCAGATATAAATATAAGAAAAGAATCACCTTCTCGCCATATGTATATCAATAGCGTGTCACCAACATTCAATGATTATCAATGTGATAAACTAAGTACATGCACAAAATCCTTGCCCATAAAAAAATTTGTACAACTCAGCCATCACATGAGTCCTCGATTGAAATCCCAACTAATTCTATCTTTCTCTTAACTTGCTCTTTTCTCTATACGAATTTCTCGTATCTCATCACTTATAACTTCTTGTGAGTCTACCTCGTACTATGTCATAGTACAATCTCTTATAGCATCAAACTATAACTTCTCAATCATTATAGACCATATGCTATTTTACAACTTAAATAGATCACGTTGTGATCTTATTCTACAATCATCTCTCCTCATGATTCTTTTCTTATTTTACAATCATTTTGCTTTTACGATCTTCATTCTTTCCTCTTTAATTATATTATCTTATGATTCTTCAACTCAGGTGTTCCCTGATACTTTTGGCTTTTCTAGTTCTTCTTTGAACCTATTCATATTATCTTAACTTGTTTCATATGAATTCTCCGAATTCATCCTCAATTAAACTCTATTTGAGTTTATTCTTATTATCTTAATTATCTTCATCTTATAGACATCATCTATTTATTAACACTTAACATTTTTTTTATTACTAGAGTCAGGTAACTCCTGATTCTTATCTTTTATAACTCTTCAAGATTTTTCTTCTTATATATATTCTAATCTTTTCTCTATATACATTTCCTAAATATATCTCTTATTGTTCAAACTCAATCTGAGTTTAATCTCTATCATCTTCACTTTTCTTCTCTAAGGTTATAGCCTAAGGTACTCTTATCTAAGGTTCATAACCTACAACTCTGATACCAACTGTAATGACCCCAAAATTAATACAATTCAACTCTCGGTCTCGGTCGTTAACATTATATCTTTATTTTAACTTTACATCTTATTTGATGTTAAACTTAATAAAAATACGGAATAATTTCAAACTTTTCTATCTTCTGTCTATAATTCCTTGAATCACAACCTTTATCTTTTACATATCTTTGAATCATATCTAATTCATGATTCACTTCATCAGAGTTAATATATAAAATCTTACATCCCAATTCAGTAACCTTTATACCTAAGATAACTCAAACCTTACAACTTAACATAAAATATACATCATAAACCATTAAGTACATCTCTTGAACCTTAAACATGGTTTAAAGGAATAACAACTTTACCTAAAATATTAATCTGCATATATTATTTTTAACTCACGTCATTCAAGTAGCACATAGCGTTACCTTGAATCCTTAACCTGTAAAAATAGTTATTTGCAAGATTGAGCTCGACAACCCAACAAATCTAACAGTTTCATGCAACACGTCACACACAAACAACATGCTCATCTTATACATCATAAACATCTATCTAAACACATTATACATGTTGTACATCACATATCAAATAAAGATTGAGTTTCATAACCCAATCAGCATTCTTTACTCAACCGATGCAGTCATAAATTAGCTTTAACATTTGATACTTACAACATAAGTAATACATCATGCTCTTTGCAATATAGATTTAAAATAATTCATCATCAAGTTCACATAACAAATAGGAACTGAAATACTCTCCTTGATCGTTGTTTGCCAATAACAGATTAACAACTTACAGCTATCTGCACTTCGTGTGCCCTACACAATTATATAATCATGTTTATCAACTATTAGTAGCATAGCAACGTATATTAGTTGTAATGTAAACTTTACTCTACATCTCATAACCCTTCCTATTAATCAATACACAATGTTCAATTTGATTGTGTTAACTTTCGGCTTCTAACTTAGTATATTTCTTTTTAGTCGTACTCGAAGTTCATTCAAGTGTTTAAGTCTTACTAGGACTCCTTATTGGTTTATATTAACCCTATTCCATATCTTATAATGTTTTATTTCATTTGAATTAAAACACTTTTTAAGTTTATTAACACTTGGCACGACATTTCGACGTTCATTTATCGCACGCCCGATTCGTCACTCTTGTGTACGCTAGTGTTGACGTCGAAAAGATTTTATCTTCCTCTTCTTAATGTTTTTCTTACCCTTTATGTTTTCTTTTTGAGTTTGTTTAATCTGAAGGGTGAGATTTTCAGGAAAATATCGACATATAATGTTGACAATTTGAAAAGATTTGATTTGATTGGTCCGAAATAGATAGAGTTGCCAGTTGGTATGAGTTAAATAATTGTACCAACTCAACCGAGTTTTGAAAGGTTTTGTAATATGGCCCAATTATTGGACTCTATTTAATTGGTATTAGAAATTGAGATTTCATAGAGTTTGGGGGTTTGATTAAGCGGGGAAGGTGTTAGACACCCCCTAACTTCCATGAAACATGGTTGTAATATTTTTTGTTCTCTAATCTGTGTGTATATGTGTGTGTGTGTGTGTATTGTAGTTAATTGGGTCTAAGTGATTTATTTTGGAAGTAGTGATATGCCTCTTTTGCACCTATATACAAAGGGTTTGACTTCTATAAAAGTTTAGTTTTAATACAAGGCATATAAAATGATGTTTTGAAAACAGGTTTTCAAATCCTTATGCTCAAGTGTCAGGATCCTTATGGGCATGAAAGACGTCAAAGTATGCTCGAACACCACACATAGAATTTTCACTATTACAGGACCTTAAATCCGGATAGCCATTTTAAGGACCCATATTTACAAGTACAAAATTTGTAGGCTAGCTGTACAATCAAAAAGGATCCATCATGTGAACCAGATCTAAATTCATGGATCGAACCGTAGATCTCGTGATTCCTAGGCTCACAGAATATTATTTGAAAGCTTGCACAATTAAAATAAAAAGCATATTTAAACACTTATTTATATATTAAAGTAAGAAAAAGCAGCAGATCTGAATGGATCTTACCGTTAAGAGCGAGAATGGCTATTAAACGGCTTTAAGCGTCCTTAGACACGATTTCTACTGGTTAAAATTTGATATGTTGTAGTATATATGTATATGAGTGTTTACAAAGAAGTTTGTATAGAAATCAGGGTAAGATTTGAGCTCCTTCTGGCTGATTCTCTCTCTTCTGGCCCTTCTTCCTCTTTCTCACTCTATTATTCTCTTAGAAGCTAAGGGGGAGGCCATATATGTAGGCCTGGGCTTTTGTAGGTAGACCTTCAAATTCCATTGGTGTACCTACGAAAGAGTCCAGTGGGTCCCATATGGTAGGCCCCATTGTCTCAAAGTATGTATAATCTGATTAACGCACAGTTTGCTTGAACCTTCATAACTTGCAATCTGGAAATATGATGGAGACGTGCCATACCTTTTTTGAAAGAACTTTCTGAGAGCTACGTCATGACATGGGATTTAACCTGTTCTGAATCCGGGAAGATGGGTCCACGACCGAATCTTCAAGTCATCGTAGTCGGTCCGTTGAGCTGTATGGCGCAGTTTTCACTCGGGAATGCTACAATGGCTCTTTGTAACCCTTTTTTTAGCTGTATTGGGTTTGTTGATGTTGACTTATCAAAATGACCGTTTTTCCCTTTCAGGGGGTGTCTCCAAGGTTGACGGGCTTTTGGTTGTCCTTCGGGGCTATCTTCGAGGTTTGATCATAACTTATTCTGTTTTTCCTCATGGTTGTTTCTAGGGATTGATTTGATGCATCAGGGTTGTCTCTGAAGGTTGATTTGATATCCTGGGGTTGTTTTCGGGGATTTATTTGATGATTTCCCGGTGTTGTTGACGGGTTTCTAGTTTGATGACTTCCTTGTGCTGTTGTCGGGGGTCTAGTTTGATGATTTCCCAGTGTTATTATCGGGGGTTTGATTTGATGATTTTTTGGTACTGTTACTGGGTTTCTGGTTTGATGATTTCTCGGTGTTGTTGTCAGGGGTCTGGTTTGATGATTTTGAATTTGAGGGTTGTCGCTGGAAGATAAAAGACGATTCTGCCTTTCTGCATAGTTAGTAACATGAATGCAAAATTTTGAATGTCTGCAGATGCCCCTCTTTATCATGTTTATGTAATGTAATGGAATGAACAGGATAAAGATTGCTAGACCCTTCAAATATGACAAGATTAAATGATGTCATGCAACGCAGCATGATATGATGTTATGGATGCTTAATGTTTTTGTTTGGTCTTACTTCCAATGGTATTCTATCACTAAATGTTCCCGCCATTTCTACTGGGGATGGAGTTGTCAATGATGATCTTCGTTAAATTATCTTGATGCCTACACGAATGGTAGTTTACATAGGCTTTAACACTGAATTTCCTAGATGCCTACTCGAATGGTAGTTTGCAGAGCTTTTGTAATAACCCGAAACCACGGCTTTGATACCAAGTGTAATATCCCCCAGATCCTGGTCCTAATCACCAAGGATCTGGTATACTATTTCTATAAATGTTGCGAAAGATATAAACATAAATTGTTTATTCATTAAACTTTACACACTATCCCCTAGGTCGAGAACCTTTACTTAATACATGTATTCCATATTCTATCCGATATACAATGTCACTGGCTTCTCCTGTATCCGACGTATTCGTCTTAATCTGCAATGTTTATCATGATATAGCAAGGGTGAGCAACAAGTTTGCCCAGCAAGTATAAGTTTAATTAAGGATATATCATGATTTAAAAAATTGAACAATAAGCTGGCTAACATTCAACAATATAAAAATTGTGAACAATCATGAACAAATTTTCATAGCTGAACAAACATTGAACATGAACAAATAAACTGAAACAAATGGTAATGAAGGTGATCAGCCTTTCATACCTGATAAACACATACAATATGTACAGAGTGCGAATCAATAATTCATAGACATGGTAATCAACAATGATTAACCATAAGCATATTTGAATGAACAACTCGATGTCGGGTTAGAGAACTTGCCTGTTCGGTTGATTACTGTTACGCAATATATCTTAGCTTCACCCGAAAGACCTAATATTGATAATATTGATTAGTGGTCGAGTTTGGTTTGACGACCACTTAGCTTCTGGTATTGATAATCATTGAAATATTTGTGTCGCGCTATTTTCTATATAACATGTTGAGAAGGTGATTCTTTTCTCATGTATATAACAGATAGGTAGAGTACAGTAGAGGATATAAGGTTAAGTTGCGAGTTCTTAAAACTTATACTTATGGTAAGTTCATGACTTATAATTATATGAAATGTTTTTGAACCCCTCAGCGAATGGACGCTAATAGTCTGTCTAGGAAAAGTTCTTAAACTCATATGATTGTGAAAAGTTCCTGAACTCATAAGTGTGGTAAGTTTGACGAACTGGGTATACATAAGTGTGAATGGAGAATTAAGGATGATAGGAATAGATAGATTGATTAAGCAATGGATCAGCAGTAGAGACATAGGTTTTTCGAATCTTCTAGCTATGCTAGACTTTGAAATTTTTGACGTCAAGCTAAATATGCACTATGTGCCTTTTAAAAAGGAATTTTTATTCTTAACTCCTGCTTACCATTGTGTATGTGTGGAGTTTGGGACACTGACACATCGTTACTTGTTGAGATGATAAAACTGATTTGCAATAATTTTTGAACGGTTTAAAGAATAGTCTATGCTAATTATTTCGGCTAGACGACGTGGATTTGAAATATCAAAATGTGTTTTATAATGTATCATGTAAGCTGGTGCAATGATGATAAAAAGTTGATGGAGTTGTAAATACAGGAATACTTAGTGTTGAATTCGATCTAAAAATCGTTGTCCCACTATTGTATGATGTGTTATGACAAAGTCATTCAATGACGGCATCCTCAAACGGGTTGTTAACACAGTACGGTATCATGACGTCATTTTTAAAATATTTTAAACTATTGTCAACGGGGTTTGACTATACATTAATATTTTGATTGAAATGGAATTATTGATATGAGTCTAAGCTATTTGATTCAGCTAGACCAACGTTTATAAAATTCTAAGCGTTCTTTGAAAATTTTCCCGAACCAAATTGTTTTGGTACGGAATCCGATAAAACTGAGGTAAGCATCCCAAAATTTGGAAAAATTTTGTGCGCCCAAGGCGGATAAGAGGAACGGGGGAAAATTATTCCGACCAGCAGTACTTGATCAGTACAGGGCATACCGAACTAATCACCCTCTGTGTCCGTAAGTTATGACGACCTGCCGATGATTGGGCAGTAGATGCAACTCTTTGGTGTGATATGTCCTGGTGGTTTGCTCGATGACCACTCAGAATCTTCAAAGACTACTAACCGTTGGATACCCATGGATTGGACAAATTTCAATCCCATTAAATAGCCTTCATACTAGGCTGTGTTGTTGGTATTGACAAACTGCAATTTGATGGCTATGAGATACTGTTCTCCCAAAATAGATACAAGAACTGCCCCTACTCCTAAACCTTCTATGTTTACAGCCCCGTCAAAGTGCAGTTTCCAGAATTAGCTGGTATCTTCTGTGACGTCCCCAGATCCGGGTACTAATCACAACAGATCTGGTATATTAATTCTATACTATTTGCGAAAGATATAAACTTACATTGTTTATACATTAAACTTACACACTATCCCCAAGGTCGAGAACCTTCACATAATACCTGTATTCCATATCTATCCTACATACAATGTCACTGGCTTCTCCTGTATCTGACGTATTCATCTTAATCTGCAATATTTATCATGATATAGCAAGGGTGAGCAACAAGTTTGCCAAGCAAGTTTAAATTTAATTGAGGATATATCATGATTGAAAGAATTGAACAATAAGCTGGCTAAAGTTCTACAATATAAATGTGAACTAGCATGAATAAATTTTCATTACTGAACGAACATTGAACATAAACATGCAACTGAACCAGATGGTAAGGAATGTGATTAGCCTTTCATACCTGATGAACACATGCAATATGCAAAGAGTGCGGATCAATAATTCATAAACATGGTAATCAGAAATGATTAACCATAAGCATATTCGAAAGAAACAACTTGAGGTCGAGTTAGAGAAAACTTGCACAATAATTGAGTAAAGGAAGTTGCCTGTTTCACCAACTACAGCTACGCCATTTATATCGCTTTATCCGAAGACCTAATATTAATAATATAGATCTCCCAATATTAGAATAATAGTATCACAGTATAATACCGTCAATACAATTATAAAATAACCTAAACACATAACACATATTCCTATCAGTTTACAAATTACCTATGACTCAGTATCAAGTCAAACTATTTCAGTCTGAGTTGAATCCAACACAATTTAGACATCCCGACAGCCTAGGCGGATAATTCTCGAGCCTAATTTCCTTAAGACTCTGTCTAAACACTTTATAATTATCTTAGATAATTTATTTATCAATCAAAATATTTTTCAAAGACTCATAATAATTTTCAAGTAATTATTACCATTTATCATGATTTTTCAATCATTATTATCATACTTATATGATTTAAATACCACAATATTCTATTATCATTAATATTTATTTAAATATCAAATATTAATGAAATTCTCAATATAATATTATAATATATTTATTATATCTCAAATTATTTTTAATACCTTAAAATCTCATTTTAATAATTTTTAAACATTTAAATCTATTATCAAATAACTGCCATTAATATTAAAGTATTAATGTATTTCATGATAAAATATCAAAAGTTATAGTTTATAACTTAAAATATTTTTATAACCCTTAAATCATTTTTATATGATTTTTAAAGCATTAAAACTAATTTTTCACAATTTATTTAATATATTTATTAAATAAATCAATTACCATTAACATTAATTATTAATTAAATTTCTCACAAAATATTAACAGTTATTAGAAATAACTTAAAATATTTTATTATACCATAACAATAATTTAAATAATTTTTCAAGTATTAAAATCATTTTTAAGTAATTTATTTAATATAATAATTAAATAAATTAAATACCATTAATATTCCAAAAATATTGAATATTAATGAAATATATTCAAAAATATTAAAAACTAATTTTTAGGCTTTAAAATAATTTTTATGAATTTATTATGAATTTTTAATAATTAAAAACTTTTTTTCTCTATTTATTAAATAAAAATAATAATTTTCAAAAATAAAGTGTCACTAAAGGGGGCCTATAGCGACAGAACCGTCGCTATAGGTGTTCTTCAGGTTCTTTACCAAACCCAGAACCTTCGTGACAGTTTACAAGGTGCTAGGTTTGACCGGTTCTAGATCTTTGATCCTTAAGTTTTCTAGGCTGCTAAAGTGTCAAGATTGTAGTACTGATGTAATACTAAAACCTCAAATCAATTCCATGACCAAAACACAACATATCAGTGAGTTATAAGCCTCACAACTTCATGCCAGAGCAGTTCTTCATTTCTGGGTTACCCAGAAATGAAGAACAGTTCGAGTGGGCTACTTTGAAGCTTCATAACTTGAATTTGAAGTGTACTCAGTATGTTTTAATGGTTCATACTTGTAGTATAGAGGTCAAAGAACAACTATACAATATTAGTTCAGTTAAATAACAACACCAACTCATGATTTGAGCCGGTCAAAGTACAGGTCATGAACTGCTCTTGAGAAATCTGGATTTTCCAGATTTCTTTATAAGGCAGTCGGTCAACTCAAGTTTGACCTTGATTATCTTGGATCCTATACATGATCTGGGTCTTCTAATGACTTGTATGTGAAGTCTACATGTCAGGCTACAACATCTAAACAACAGCTTGGCCAAACTATTAAAGAGAAGTAAGATCAGAGGCCTAGAAAATCATGTCAGAGCCATCTGGGAAATCTGGGTTGCCCAGATTCCAGTTAGTCATGGTCGGTCAACTGACTTTGACCATCAATAACTTGCAATCTACACATGATCTGACCCTGATTCCAGTTCCATATCATAGTCCACATGAGATTGTGACGCCCCCAAAATTGGGTATACATCACCCATCTTGGGTCGCCAGATACATGGTACAGAATACAAATATAAACTTAATTATACAACTGTCGTGTATCATACTACAATACATAAACTGAGCGTTCTAATAGGAATATTGTCATCTAGACAATATCCATACTCAAGGAGTCCTCATTACATTTATTGTCACACTATTTAACAGAATAGTGAGGACTACTAATACTATCTTATGGACCATCACTCATTTCCCCGACTCGTCCCAGCTATATTCTCATTTCCTGAAGAGAACATTGAAAGAAAGGGTGAGCTCAACTAGCCCAGTAAGAAATATTATGACTAAGATAATGCAAAATAAATTATCAATAGTCTTCAACAATGTTAAACTGATAAAATACAATAGATATCAAGTTTAACTGCAGCGGAATAAGCAATTCTTAGAAGAGTCAAGTAGAGAATAAAATCTACTATCTTCTATGATTTAAAAATGTTTTCATCAATTTTTATCGCTAAGACTCAGCTTAATAAATAAACCACATCTTCTAATCATCCCTGTACTACGAACCAAAGATATTCATTAAATCATCCACGGTCATGACTATACCGAATAATCCCTGGTCATAATTATACCAAAAACTGTCCATCAATGCATTACGGGCCACTGAGGACTTTTACCACATCACAGTTCATGATTATACCGAATGATCCCTGGTCATAATCATACTAAGTCCATCTATGCACGTAAGCCAAAGATGACTTTCAACATAATATAAACATGAGGATGATGACAATGTTATAGGAATTCAATTAAACAAGTTCAAGAATTAATTTATCCAGGAACTAATAATATCCAAATTGTCAACATGATACTTCTTTGTAAAGTAAAAGTCAAGAATGCTCAAAAGAATATTTCCATGAAAAGATACTGGATGAAGCGCAAATATCAAGGATATTCCACTAATTTTATGGAGTATAGAAGTCAAAACTTTAACCAACTTGGAATAATAAAGAATGGAATAACAAAAGAAATCACCAGGCATGCGATAGACCGCACAAGCAGGTTATTCCAATAGAATAATAATTAACGGAACCAGGTCCAGCGTAAAACGCACAGACAGGATATTCCAACAGAATAATAAAGACGGAACCAGGTCCGGCGTAGAACGCACAGACAGGATGTTCCAACAGAATAATAAAGACGGAACCAGGTCCGGCGTAGAACGCACAGACAGGATATTCCAGCAGAATAATAAATAATAGAACCAGGTCCGGCGTAGAACGCACAGACAGGATGTTCCAGCAGAGTAATAAAGAATGAAATAATAAAAGAATTTCACCATGTATGCGGTACTTCGCATAAACAGGTTATTCCAACATAATAACAAAGAATGGAATAACAGAAGTTCTCTTCATGAAGATGAAAGAAAGAAATAATATTCCCTACCTTTGAAAGAAACTAGATATAGGAGTAGTGAGGGAGCAGACTTCTCTTCTTCTATAGATTTTCTCTCTATAGCTTCTCTCTATAATTTCTCTCTATAATAATGGCTCTAAAGCTTTAGTGAATTGGTGAGAAATGAAGGAAGGATGAGCTTCTATTTATAGGAAAACATAGTTTCGATAATTGCACGTTTTGGGGCTCGAAAATTACAGTATAATACCTTCCTCTTTTTCTTCATTTTTTATTTAGTCCTGCAAGTATTATCAATCTTGCACCAACTCCCCTAATAGTAAATCATGTGAATCAATAGTACCCGTGAATAGTAACTCGTGAATAGTAACTCGTGAATAGTAACTCGTGAATAGTAACTCATAATAGTAACTCGTGAATAGTACTCCGACACGAAAGTGCTCCGAATACCCGAGTGAGCAATACTAGAGTGAATAGTAATTTGGGTGAATAGTAACCCGTGAATAGTAACCCGTGAATAGTAACTCATGAATAGTAACTCGTGAATAGTACTCCAACACAAAAAGTGTCCCGAATAGTAACTCGTGAATAGTACTCGTGAGTGACTTCTCACATAAGCATCAATAATCAATACCGTGTGCTACTATGCAACCACGCGTATTACTGTACTTTTAACACCGGGTGTTTCAACAGTATCAATGGTAAAACTTCCGCCGTTATTTTCATAAAGTATTTCTGTCGTTTTCTAACTACGACAGTTCTTCTGTTGTGGGTCCACCAATGATTGTGTCGTCGTACGAATATTTCTCGACAAAAAGAATATTCCCCGATTAATCGAATATTATATAACAACTTGCATACTTTGTAAAATTTTCAAATACTACCCCCAACTATAACATTATCTCAAATCCACACCTTAATATTTAAAAAAATATTTTGAAAAATTTAAATCTTTATTTAAAAAAATCTGGGGTCTCACAATCTCCCCTTCTTATAGAATTTCGCCCTCGAAATTTACGTACGTACCTGGTATGATAAAGAGGTGAGGATACCTTGAATACCTTTATCGTTGAAAACATTAAATTCATCTTTGCAATTCGGTCAAAGATATTCATTAACAATTCATCTTTACACTACAGGCCAAAGATATACAACTGTAAAACAAATAATGCTGAGACTCAGCTTAATAGTATCACGACCATGAATTATCCATGCACTACGGGCTAAGGATATTCGTGTTTTCAATTACGGACATGATTATACCGAATAATCCCTGGTCATAATCATACCAAGTTCATCTAAGCTCTACGGCCAAAGATGACTATTACCACATCCATGAATTAATATTTCATTGCTGAGGCTCAGCTCAATAATTAATCCACATCGTCGAATCATCCCTGCACTACAGGCCAAGGATATTCTTTAGTATCATGACCACGAATTATCCATGCACTACGTGCCAAAGATAATCGTGTTTTCAATTACGGTCATGATTATACCGAACAATCCCTGATCATAATCATACCAAGTCCATCTATGCACTACGGCCAAAGATGACTTTTACCACATCCATGAATTAATATTTCATTGCTGAGACTCAGCTCAATAATTAATTCACATCGTCGAATAATCCCTGCACTACAGGCCAAGGATATTCTTTAGTATCACGACCACGAATTATCCATGCACTACGTGCCAAAGATAATCGTGCTTTCAATTACGGTCATGATTATACCGAACAATCCCTGGTCATAATCATATCAAGTCCATCTATGCACGTAAGCCACATATGACTTTCAACACAATATAAGCATGAGGATAATGATATAAAGAATCAATCAAATGAGATAAATGATAAATATTAAACATTTATAATATAATTTATCCAGGGTTCAAGAATATCCCAATGCTATCAATCACTTAATAATCTTATAATCTAATATCATTAATCTTATAACAATATTTTAATCACTTCTTAAACTTATAAACAATTTATTTCAATTGTTTACGCTTTACCATATAATGCATTTAATCATTCAAAAATGCCATACTCATAAAATATCATCACCAATGATCAAATCCCTCATCAAAAAATATGCATATGCTCTATATAGGATTTCCAAGCCATAAAATTCTATTTTCCAACTTTGTTACTTCACATAACATATTTAACTCATATATTTGTAACTAAACATTTTTCATGAAAATACCAAATTAGTCCCAAAAATATTTCTTTTCTGAGATTTAGCATAATATAGTCTCATAATGAACATACATTTTTCTCAGAATTTTTAAAATTCATTTACTATTTTTTAAAAAATAATTTCCAATTAATTTCTTAAGAAATTTGCTACCTCAAGTTTAACTCCAAAAATTCCCAAATCTTGGAAGGACCTTACACAATGTTAATGTGAGCCTCCAGTTTAAATTTCATGGTCATCGGAGTTGTAGAACTCCGGTTATAGCGTTTTTCGTCCAAAAAACCTAAATATTGAAATGGTCATAACTTGCTCATTTTAAGTCGGAATGAGCTCATTTTTGGATACGATGTTCTTTATACCATATACTTTTATGTCCCAAAAGGCCTAAATTTTTCTCACTAATTAAGTGACCAAAACAGCCCTTACAAATATGTGGCAGCAGCTTTTTGGACATTTTGAAGTTTTGACTCTTTTGCTAAAATCAGTCCGCACGAAAATCTACAACACATTATTCAGTGATTCCACTTGGATTAGTTAGGTAACTCATAGATCTAACTCTAGGACTTGACCACACTCAAAAATTCAAAATATAATAGGAGATATGGTCAATTGAATTTCATGTTACGTTTTTACCAAAATCTGATTTTTCAACCCTTTGTGATTTCTAAGAAACTTTCATATTTTCACATAATAACCAACATAACTCATCATAACACTTACTAATACCACATATACCCATGATTTTCATTATTCCAACGCTTTTATTATAACTCTCATTATAATCAACGTAACCAGATCCTTTTAGTTGATGAAATATTTGAGGGTTTTATAAATGGGTTTTGTACTGGGGTCAATACAAAATTCGATTTCATGCTCTAGGGGTAGTTTAAGAAGTCTTCAAGAATACGTCAGAAAATTTATTAACAATAAAAATATCACTCAAAACTGTGACTCTCATCCAAGACTTGGATAGCACATGAAATGAAGGTTTCTCCTAACGGAGTTTCAATCGATAAGTCAAAGTCTAATCTCTCTGGAGTCAAATTTAAACATTGAGCGCAAGCAAGAGAGATAAAAGAATGGGTAGAACCGGTATCTAATAAGGTATAGACTCCGCAAAAATTTATAATTAACTAACCCGTGATAACTTCGTCCGATTTCTCGTCACGAAAAACGCTCTCCCTTAAACTACCGAATTTGTTTTATCTGTATCCGCCTTTGGTGCCACCGTCCCAGCTGGACTTGACTTTACTATACGACAAAATTGAGCTAAATGACCTTCTCTTCTTGAAATTTCCACTTCTATTATCTTGGCCATGATTACCACCGAAGTGGTTACCATTCTTGGCATGATAATTTCCCCCATGATGGTTATCATTGTTCCGATAGCCGTTGCCACCGGTATGATTATTATCGTGTTGTTGGTCGTTACCTTTTGCTTGAGCTGAATCAACGCTCTCATGTGCTTCATTGCTTATCTCAGCATTTTCAGATGCCATTCCCAAACACTGTCACAAAACAAGGGTTAATTGACATATCACATATTATCCATATACTCTGACCGACCAATTAAATACCAAATAAACTTAAGTAGGTCATATTAGCGAAGGAATTTCCCGTCTCTCCCCTCCTAGTTCTATTCTCACATCCTAGCCAGGGATCATATCCCTAAGCTTTGATACCAACTGTGACGCCCCCAAAATTGGGTATACATCACCCATCTTGGGTCGCCAGATACATGGTACAGAATACAAATACAAACTTAATTATACAACTGTCGTGTAACATACTACAATACATAAACTGAGCGTTCTAATAGGAATATTGTCATCTAGACAATATCCATACTCAAGGAGTCCTCATTACATTTATTGTCACACTATTTAACAGAATTGTGAGGACTACTAATACTATCTTCTGGACCATCACTCATTTTCCCGACTCGTCCCAGCTATATTCTCATTTCCTGAAGAGAACATTGAAAGAAAGGGTGAGCTCAACTAGCCCAGTAAGAAATATTATGACTAAGATAATGCAAAATAAATTATCAATAGTCTTCAACAATGTTAAACTGATAAAGTACAATAGATATCAAGTTTAACTGCAGCGGAATAAGCAATTCTTAGAAGAGTCAAGTAGAGAATAAAATCTACTATCTTCTATGATTTAAAAATATTTTCATCAATTTTTATCGCTAAGACTCAGCTTAATAAATAAAACACATCTTCTAATCATCCCTGTACTACGAACCAAAGATATTCATTAAATCATCCACGGTCATGACTATACCGAATAATCCCTGGTCATAATTATACCAAAAACTGTCCATCAATGCATTACGGGCCACTGAGGACTTTTACCACATCACAGTTCATGATTATACCGAATGATCCCTGGTCATAATCATACTAAGTCCATCTATGCACGTAAGCCAAAGATGACTTTCAACATAATATAAACATGAGGATGATGACAATGTTATAGGAATTCAATTAAACAAGTTCAAGAATTAATTTATCCAGGAACTAATAATATCCAAATTGTCAACATGATACTTCTTTGTAAAGTAAAAGTCAAGAATGCTCAAAAGAATATTTCCATGAAAAGATACTGGATGAAACGCAAATATCAAGGATATTCCACTAATTTTATGGAGTATAGAAGTCAAAACTTTAACCAACTTGGAATAATAAAGAATGGAATAACAAAAGAAATCACCAGGCATGCGATAGACCGCACAAGCAGGTTATTCCAATAGAATAATAATTAACGGAACCAGGTCCAGCGTAAAACGCACAGACAGGATATTCCAACAGAATAATAAAGACGGAACCAGGTCCGGCGTAGAACGCACAGACAGGATATTCCAACAGAATAATAAAGACGGAACCAGGTCCGGCGTAGAACGCACAGACAGGATATTCCAGCAGAATAATAAATAATAGAACCAGGTCCGGCGTAGAACGCACAGACAGGATGTTCCAGCAGAGTAATAAAGAATGAAATAATAAAAGAATTTCACCATGTATGCGGTACTTCGCATAAACAGGTTATTCCAACATAATAACAAAGAATGGAATAACAGAAGTTCTCTTCATGAAGATGAAAGAAAGAAATAATATTCCCTACCTTTGAAAGAAACTAGATATAGGAGTAGTGAGGGAGCAGACTTCTCTTCTTCTATAGATTTTCTCTCTATAGCTTCTCTCTATAATTTCTCTCTATAATAATGGCTCTAAAGCTTTAGTGAATTGGTGAGAAATGAAGGAAGGATGAGCTTCTATTTATAAGAAAACATAGTTTCGATAATTGCACGTTTTGGGGCTCGAAAATTACAGTATAATACCTTCCTCTTTTTCTTCATTTTTTATTTAGTCCTGCAAGTATTATCAATCTTGCACCAACTCCCCTAATAGTAAATCATGTGAATCAATAGTACCCGTGAATAGTAACCCGTGAATAGTAACTCGTGAATAGTAACTCATGAATAGTAACTCGTGAATAGTACTCCGACACGAAAGTGCTCCGAATACCCGAGTGAGCAATACTAGAGTGAATAGTAATTTGGGTGAATAGTAACCCGTGAATAGTAACCCATGAATAGTAACTCATGAATAGTAACTCGTGAATAGTACTCCAACACAAAAAGTGTCCCGAATAGTAACTCGTGAATAGTACTCGTGAGTGACTTCTCACATAAGTATCAATAATCAATACCGTGTGCTACTATGCAACCACGCGTATTACTGTACTTTTAACACCGGGTGTTTCAACAGTATCAACGGTAAAACTTCCGTCGTTATTTTCATAAAGTATTTCTGTCGTTTTCTAACTACGACAGTTCTTCTGTTGTGGGTCCACCAATGATTGTGTCGTCGTACGAATATTTCTCGACAAAAAGAATATTCCCCGATTAATCGAATATTATATAACAACTTGCATACTTTGTAAAATTTTCAAATACTACCCCCAACTATAACATTATCTCAAATCCACACCTTAATATTAAAAAAAATATTTTAAAAAATTTAAATCTTTATTTAAAAAAATCTGGGGTCTCACAGAGATACTACAAATCTATAACATAAAACACACCTAACTATTAACAGGTAAGAATCTAGAGGCCCTGTCATATGGCTGTCAGGTCTTCAAATTAGGGTTCTGGGTCAGTTTGAAAACTTGATTTTCTGGCTTCTAAATGTTATGGATCTATGATGTAACATCATAGATCAATAAATAACACCCTCTAACACAACTCTAAACATATACCAAAAACATTTAACACAAAATACATGGATTTGCAAGGTTAGGATTTTATACCTTTATGCTTTAAATTTTGATTTCTGATCCTTGAATCTGTTATCAGAATGTTAAAGGCTGATCATGGCTTTGTTTCTCACACTCTCTCTCTATATTTCAAAAATTGTAGAGAGAGAATTGATAAGTGGGTTTTATACCTACTTATTGGATATAAATTCACGAGAATTATGCCCATCTCAAGTACATTTTAGTGTGTTTTTAGTTGTATTTTGTGTTATTTTGCATTGCATATACTGAGAATTCCTATGGTGTGAAAGTGCAGGAAAATGGCATAGCTCAGCGTTGGTAGGTGGCAAATGATCAGTGAAGGCATGACAAGAGGGTCAAGTGGACAAACTAAACTGAGCATTGATGGACAAGGAAGCAAGAATAACATGTCAAAGAATCAGTAGCAGCATGGCACAAAAGCAGTAGCAGCAACAAAACATAAGAATGCAGAACACAGAAGCCGCACGGCTACATAAGCTGAAATTTGCGCGCCCGCGCCTGTCTTGAACTAGAACCTCACGCGGCCGCGCGCGTCATTGACTGCTGTTGTCTGACTTATTTTAATTTTTAAATTTGAAGAGTTTGAGTTGGTATAAACTACTCTGGTTGGTACCAGACGCGACTATCTTTAGTTTTTACGAGTTTTACACATTAGAGAACTAGGGTTTTACGCTTTGAGCGATTTCCAACGAAGATTCAAGCAAAGACTTAATATTTTCTACTTCTTCTTTGGAATTCAATAATTGTTTATTAACTATGTTTATGTTGCATAGAGATTATTGAGGATTTGAACAACACCTTGGGATTTTAATCAGCAATTGGGTTTGATCAATTCTATCTTATCTCTCAATTATTTTCAGTTATTTTTTCATGTGTTACTCTAATCCCATAACGACTTTTGGTTCAGACATGAACTAAACTCCATTATGGGATTCTAACGGATTTTAATATGTAGTCTAATTGATGGCTTGATTGTTGGACTATTCGTGTATCATCAGGAACTTCTATTATGGTTGATTTGAATGCATGAATGATTGATCACCATTCATTTTATGTGCTTGTATGAAATTGAAAAATAACATGCGAGTATGGTTGCAATCACTACTACAAAACAGTAAATAGACAACACTTAAAAGATAACGTTTTTATAAAAAATATTGTAGTATTTTTTTTACAACGTTTTTTAACAAAATGTTGTAGATACATATAAAAAAATATTATGTACTTATAAGGGTAATTTTTATTTTGTAAATAGATAACGTTTTTTTTTTTAAAACGTTATCTATATAAAAAACACGGAAGAAAAAAAATGCAAAAGCGAAAATTTTAAATTAAAACAACGACCATAGTCAGTGACACTGAACTCCTTCTCGTTTGTATCTCATACTTGTAATTCTCTCTCTGTATCTCTCTTCCTGTTTATATACATACAGATAGAGTAGATAAAGAGATATATTACTATCAGTAAAGATAGAGGGCGATCGGAAGAGAAAGAAGACGTCGGTTTCATCGGTAGATCGAACGGACAAAAAGAAAAAGAGGAACAAAATGTCATCATCATCCGCATCAGACAAAGTTAGGGCTTCTCACATACTCATAAAGCACCAAGGCTCTCGACGTAAGGCTTCCTGGAAGGATTCAGAAGGTCGAGTTATTAGCAACACCACTAGAGAAACTGTCGTCTCTCAGCTCAAATCCCTTCGTGAAGACATCGTTTTCGGCAAGGCTAAGTTCAAGGACGTCGCATCTCGTTACTCCAATTGCAGCTCCGCCAAGCGTGGCGGTGATCTCGGTCATTATATTTACTTCCAGTTAGGGTTTCATTGATCTGTATTTGGCTTATTTTTTATATATGAATGTTTGAGTGAGGCTGAGTTTATTCGTCAAAGTTGTTTTGAAATTTAATCAGTGAGTATAGAAATTTATAGATTAACCAGATTGAGATGGGTAATATTATTCTGGTTTAATTGAGTTTGTTGTTTATCTTGATGCTAATTTGGGATAAGGAATTATGGGTTTTGGTAAATGACCACAATTCTGAATTTCCCTTTGGTGGTTATGGGATAAGGAATTTGCTATTCTCTGTCATTATTTAGTGATAATTATTATGCTTGTTAGTGATACCGTACTATAACTCCACTGTTGTGCTTTGGTAAGGTTTGTTACTGGTATGCACGAGAGTTTGAACTATAGATTTTGATTTTACAATATAAACTTAAATTAACAGTTAACAATTTTGTATCATGTCAATTGTTGTTTACTGTATTTCACGTTAATTAATTAACCATTGCTATTTTGTTGCTTGCATTATATCTGCAGATTGAGCTTGTCTGCCGGATAGCTACGATTCTATTGCAGTTGCATCATAATCAGTTGGTTGCTACTGCATCTGCCAGACCTATTTTAACTGTTCTCAAAGATATTCTTCATGCAAGAGTCAAGGTAATTCTCATATTCATAATTCTAGAAAAGTTTCGACAATGGAGTTGATGATCTTAATAATCTAAGACATTATATAGTATGGGATATGAAGAAGAATACTCATATTTACCCACAACATTATATAGTATGGGATATGAAGAAGAATACTCATAACAGTCTCTCTGGAGCAATTCCTTTATAAATATTATATCCTCCTTTCTCTATCGAACCAACATGGGAGTATGTTTTGCATTCTTCTTTCATACTATATCCTCCTTTCTCTATCCTCTTCTTAAGGTTACTGGTTCCACTTCCCACACTTGGTCAAGCTTATTACCTTTTCCAAAAACTGATTGACAGATTGCCATTTGCATTCTCTGCATGTCCTCAAGAGTTCCCAGTTTGTGACATTAATGCTGGAACTTGCCTACTGGTAATTTAACTATGTTTGCGGTAGCGAACTGAAAATCCATATCCATATATGTTTGGGGCTCTATCTTTCAACATATTAGCTCCAATTCTCCTAGTTCTTTTGATAGTAATCCTATGTCAAGGTATGGGTGAATCTTCTATATTGAATTCACTCATGACTGTTTCATAGGTAAACTTTCGATCTACTATTTTATCTTTCAATTATAATTGATTAAATTTAAGCCTGATTCTCTATGGTATTTTTTGCCGAAAACAGTTGAGTTTAATTTATGCCTCGTGGTTGGTTATAATATAAACTGTTTGTCTCGCTACTTTTTCTGTCTGCTTGCTAGACACTTCAATTTTATGATTGCTAAATAATATTTCCTCAATGTATCTGTTCTGCCATTAATCAGTAATTACTGAAACTCAACTTAAATGTAAGAATTGACAACTTCTTGGGCTGATGGGCAGGTAGTCATTGTTATTTTTGTCATCATTGTCATTATTTTTGTCATCATTGTCATTGCTAGAGCATTAACCGACGAAGAAGTCCGTTCCTTGATTTGATTTTTGAATGCTTACGTTGAAATATGAAATTGAATTTTACTTGGGTAACCAAAATTCAAATATGACCCTATTTGCAGTGGCAATATCATGGATCTCGTAAGAAATAGACATGTGCAAGTGTAAATGTGAAATATGAGCTGTGAAAGAGCTGTAATGTTTTTCTGGACGATATCTTTTATCATGTAATATATCTTGTATTGTAGGTCAATTCTACTGGTGCCAAAGTGTTGGAATACATTTCTGATTTTGGGAAATATCTGCACCCCTTCCTGCTGCAATTGTTGCGTGTGTTCCAAAAAAAGTACATGTTGATGGAATAGGTGAATCCGAGTTCAAGATAGTGCCAACTGAGATTATATCTGCTATTAAAGAAGGTTTGCAGGAACCCATAGAGGCGAAACCAGAGGTTTCCTTTCTTTAGACCTTCACTTCCATTTGCTTTCTATTTCCATTGTGTGATACATATTTCTTAAAGCTAAAACTTTGTATATATTATATTTTGTTATCGACTTCACCTGACTGTTAACATGTTCAGCTTGAGGTGCCAAAAGGATTGATAACCACTGCACAATGGAAGAATTAAGGTTGCAGCAGAGGCCTTCCTTTATTCCAGTAAGTCCTATTGTGGATCCCACAAAAGTCTATGACAAAGAAACAGGAATTGCTCAACGTCGTCTTTCAAATGGGATTCTAGTGAATTACAAGGTATATATACATGTATTCTTAATGCATGCATTAAGTTGCTTCCAAACTAAAACAGCAATGAAATTTAGTTTTCATCTTTCACTAGTTATTAGTAAATGTGGATGATAATATTTGAGGGACAAGTTTGAGCAACTTGTACAGCCATATTAGCTCCAATTCCTGTTGCTGCCATATCTGAGCAACTTGTGCAGCCCTTTGGTAATACATTCATGTCCCTCTTACTTAAGTTTTTGAGACTGTTTCTGTTCTGCTTATAAAACAAAATTCCGTTCAAATATTTGGGGGTTCCCATTAAGTTCATTTCCCTAACACTTTGATCTCACGTCCAGATATATATTGCTCACTACCTTGAGACTGCAATACTTAAATTTGTTTGACTAGTGTATGAAAACAAAAATTATGAATTTTTAATAATAATTTGAGAAAATAACTGCAGTTGTCTTGATATAACTGAATCCATCTTTTTCTGCAGGGAGGATTCTGTCTTGGAGAGCTGGAGGTCCTTTGAATGACAATGTTATGGTAAATAGAACTAGGAGTTGCAATTTTAGTATGATTCAGTTCTTCACTTTTTTTGTTTGTGGTTTACTAGCTGTTGAGGCATTCAGTTCTGGTAGGGACTAGATGTGGGAAAGAGTTGGAGTGGGAGGTTGTATTCTCTTGTTGAGTTATTCAGTAGGGTAGGGGGTCCTGTATGCATTTTGTTTTATTTTTGTCCTCTCATCAGGTGGGAATCAAATTGTGATTTTAGCCTTTGTGACTTTAGCCTTTGTGACTTTTTCGATGGTTGTAACTTCCCCCCTTCCTTCTCACAATCTTTAAAAGTCTTCTGATCAACTCCATGCACTTTGGAATTCCATTTTCTGTACAAGTTCTTGGGTAGCTGTCGGAGTTCAATGAATTTGTCAGATAATTATGCTAATATCATATTATTATGTACATGCAACTTTGAAGAGGTTAACACCGACGAAGAAGATTGTCTTTCTAAGCTATGCCAACTTTGAAGAATAATCTGCTATGTCTTGTGTAGGTGCTGAGGTTAACACCAAGGCAGAAGACAGGTTGGAGGTCATGCGTGCCAGTTCAACGAGAACAGCCATCTGGGCCGGAACATGTAAAACCATGTGTTGAAACTGAGAAAGAATAGCACAGGCTCAAATTTGTAGACAGGTTTCACAACTTTCAGAACTTACTACCCTTGTTAGGTTGTCACCTTGTTTGTTGTTGTAAGTTTTAGATTCACCCCTTTTTCATTTGTAGTAATTTGGAAATGTATACGTATTGTATTATTAGGATGTATTTTGAATGGTTGATACATTTTGGCTATATATCATGGCATTAGCATATTGCAGGTGCATTGGTAATATAGGTGAACCACATCTTTTTTTTTTCTTTTTTTTTATCTACAACATTTAAAAAACGTTGTCTGATATACTAAACAACAACATTTTTATCCAAAAAACGTTGTGGAATCATACCTTCTACAACGTTTTTAAGCATCTGCTACTTTTTGAAAAATAAATCTACAACGTTTTTTCCTAAAAAACGTTGTGTATTGTGCTTAACTACAACGTTTTAAAAACGTTGTGTAAAGGTGTCAAATAGACAACACCCTTAACCACGACGTTTTTCTGACTGAAATCACAACGTTTTTTTCGCGTTGTCTATTTACTATTTTGTAGTAGTGAATTATGGTAGCATGCGTATATGAGGCTGAATTGCTTAGCTTTATATTTTGTGAATCAGATAGACATATATTGCTTCACCGTGTGAGTTATATAAGGGCTTGTGCTTAAATTCAATATGGCTGCAATTTCACATAGAAATATTGTGATTTTGGTTTTATTGATGATTACATGATTTCTATTGTATGCGGATATTATGTAAGTAGGTCATAATTCATTGAAAAATGGTTATGTCTACATTCGTGCTCTTGGCTAATTTTCTGTGATACGTGAATAATGTTGCATGATGGTGATATTTAGATGAACTATTAAATGAAGTTAGGATCCCATTATTTCCAGATTTGATTTATCATTTCATTATTCTTCTTTTATTTGTTCTTTAATTTATATTCACTCAGAATCATAGCGTTCGTTTAAGCATATAAAAATAGTGATATAGTTGATGCATAATGGTTTAATTTAGAAACCTTTCTCCGTGGATCGATACTTTACTTACTCTGTATTACTTGTTGACCCATGTATGCTTGCATGTGTTAGTCTTTTTATTAGAACTAAAAAGGAGGTAACAAGTTTTTGGCGCCGTTGCCGGTGAAAGACGTTTAAATTTTTATTATTATCATTAGTTTTAAGCTATATTGTATGACTTAGACAAATCTAATCTTATCTAATTTCTATTTTTATTTTTGTTTTTGTTTTTGTTTTAAGTACTTGTATAAATTTTTATGCGCACGCGGACATCCAATTCCGAATTAACACATGCTCAGGACAACATAAATGGGAGAGGTTGGAAAGCGAGAGTGCGTAGAAATTTACAAGTAGAGTTAGAGGTAACTACATCTAATATAGCAGCCGAGGGACAAGGAGAAGAGCAAAGAGAGGAGTATAGAGCTTTAAGGGACTATTCGATGCCGAACATTAATGGACTACAGTCAAGCATAGTCAGGGCAGCAATATCAGCCAACACCTTTGAGATAAAACTGGACACTATTTAGATGGTGCAGAATTCGGTACAGTTTGGGGGTGCTGCTACAGATGATCCTAATGAACACCTGTTGAGTTTCATCGAAATATGTGATACATTCAGATATAACGGGGGTGACGGAGGATGCTATCAGACTTAGACTGTTTCCGTTTTCATTGAGGGATAAAGCAAGAAGTTGGCTTCACTCTTTGCGTGCAGGATCTATAACTACAAGGGATGACCTAGCACAGAAATTCTTAGCCAAGTTTTTTCCAATGGCTAAAACTGCAAAGATGAGGACATCAATCTCCCAATTTGAGCAGCAGCAGGGTGAATCTCTATATGAAGCTTGGGAGGGATATAAAGAGATGCTAAGGAAGTGTCCACACCACGGTATGCCAGATTGGATGGTGATCAACACATTTTATAATAGATTGGGATGGCAGTCCAGACCGATTGTAGTTGCAGCTGTAGGAGGAGCGTTATGGGCAAAAAGTTATGAGGAAGCTTATAACCTCATCGAGAGAGTGGCAGTGAATGACTTTCAAAACCCTACATCTCGGATGCCACAACCCAAAGTTGCAGGTTTATTGGAAGTGGATGCTATCACTCAGTTGTCAGCACAGATGGCATCCATGGCGAATAAAATAGATTCATTGACAGAGAGCAAGGCGAAGACAGTTGCCTATGTGTATGAAATTTGTGCAGGGTCACACTCGACAAATCAATGTGCTATTAGCTCAGAGTCGGTACAGTATGTGAGCAATTATAGGAAGGACCAAGGGCAATTTCAGAACACATAAAACTCCAACAACCGTAACCATCCTAACTTTAGCTGGTCAAATAATCAAGGAACTCAACAAAATCAGTTTCAGCCGAATCAACAATTTCAGTCACAGCAAGTGCAGCAACAATTTACTCCAAAACCACATTTTCCGCCGGGATTTTCTCAACAACAACAACATCATAATCCATCTGCACCTCAGAAAGAAAAGAAATCAGAAATGGAGGAGATGATGATGAAGTACATGGCAAACACAGAATTAATGATCAAAAGCCAAGCAGTGGCTATTAAAAATTTGGAAACTCAAATGGGTCAAATGGCGAGCATGCTTAACAATAGGCCCCAGGGTTCAGTGTCGAGTACTACGGAAGCAAATCCACGAAGAGAAGGGAAGGAACAATGTCAGGCTATAACACTCAGGTCTGGGAAACAGTGTGCAAAAAATCCACCAGGCGCGGTCGGCTCTGGTTTACAAGGAGATGACGCGTGGCCGCGCCATGCAGAGAAGTTGTCTGATGAGAAAGAAAATAAGGAAAATTCTGAGTTGCAGCAAGTAGAGAAGGACAAAGCAGGTTCAATTGATAAGACCGTGAGTAAAACACCAGTAGTTCACCCTCCAGTACCGTATCCACAGAGATTGAATAAGCAGAGGGAAGACAAGCAGTTCAGTAAGTTCTTGGAGGTCTTTAAAAAACTGCTGATTAACATACCCTTCGCTGAGGCATTGGAACAGATGCCAAGATATGCAAAGTTCATAAAGGGTATATTGTCAAGGAATAGGAGACTAGAAGAGTTTGAAATAGTGGCCTTGACAAAGGAATACAGTGCAGTGCTTCAGCGCAAATTACCTCCAAAGCTGAAAGATCCGAGCAGTTTCACAATTCCATGCATGATCGGGAAGATGAGCTTCAGTAGATGTCTATGTGATCTTGGGGCAAGTATCAATTTGATGCCCTTGTCAGTATTCAACCAGTTGGGATTGCCGGCTCCAAGGCCAACAAATATTTCTTTGCAGCTAGTTGACAGATCCATCACGTATCCACAGGGAATAGTTGAAGATGAACTGGTAAAAGTGGATAAATTCATCTTTCCGGCTGACTTCATCATTCTAGATTATGAGGAAGATAGGAGTATACCAATCATACTTGGGAGACCATTCCTATCTACAGGAAGAACTTTAATTGACGTTCAGAAAGGGGAACTCACTATGCGTGTTCATGATCAGGAGGTTACATTCAACATATTCAAGGCAATGAAGTTTCTGACAGATAAAGAAGAATGCTTCCGGGTTGATTTGGTGGATCAAGTCTTAAATGATGAAGTAGAGAGTTTGATGGGTTATGAACCGTTGAGAAGTGTTATTACTGAAAATTCAGAACTAGAGGATGAGGAATGTGAAGAACTTGTGCAATTTCTTGACACTACTCCACAATTCAGAAAATTCAAGACACCTGTTGAGCCATTGAAGAAAGCTGGAGAAACATCAGTAAAATTAAAACCATCTCTTGAGATACCTCCATAACTTCAATTGAAACCACTTCCCGATCATCTAAGGTATGCATTTTTAAATAAAGATTCAAAGCTACCGGTGATTATTTCTTCTGCACTAACATCTTTTCAGGAAGAAAAACTGCTACGACTCCTTAGAGAGTTCAAGTCGGCTATTGGATGGATTATAGCAGACATAAAAGGGATCAACCCTTCTTTTTGCATGCATAAGATCCTGTTGGAAGATGATAGTAAGCCGTAGGTGGAGCAACGAAGAAGACTTAATCCGATAATGAAAGAAGTGGTCAAGAAAGAAGTATTGAAATGGCTGGATGCAGGCATAATCTATCATATTTCAGATAGTTCATGGGTAAGCCCAGTGCAATGCGTACCAAAAAAGGGTGGTATGACCGTGGTTTCAAATGAGAATAATGAGTTGATTCCAACACGAACAGTGACAGGGTGGAGAGTCTGCACTACCACAGGCTGAACAAAGCTACGAGAAAAGATCACTTCCCACTGCCATTCATCGATCAGATGTTGGACAGACTAGCAGGTCATGAGTATTATTGCCTTCTAGACGGATATTTAGGTTACAATCAAATTGTTATAGCTCTAGAAGACCAGGAAAAGACAACCTTCACATGTCCATACGACACGTTTGCTTTCAGAAGGATGTCTTTCGGGTTGTGCAATACTCCAGCCACCTTTCAGAGATGCATGATGGCTATTTTTTCAGATATGGTTGAACATAATGTGGAGGTATTCATGGACAATTTCTCGGTATTTGGGGATTCTTTTGATTTATGCCTTAAGAATTTGGTGATGGTCTTGAGAAGGTGTGTTGAAACGAACTTAGTACTGAACTGGGAAAAGTGCCATTTTATGGTATAAGAAGGAATCATTCTGGGACACAAGGTTTCAAAGAGGTGACTTGAGGTGGACCGGGCTAAGCTGGAAACTATTGAGAACTTGCCACCACCTATTTTAGTAAAAGGTGTTCGCAGTTTTCTTGGATATGCAGGCTTCTACCGCAGATTCATCAAGGACTTCTCCAAGATAACTAAACCATTATGCAGTTTGTTGGAGAAGGATGCACAGTTTAAATTTGATGAGGCCTGCGTGTCGACATTTGAGAACTTGAAGGGAAAATTAACTTCAGCACCAATTATTACTGCTCCAGATTGGGATTTGCCATTTGAGTTGATATGTGATGCCAGTGATTACGTTGTGGGGGCTGTGTTGGGTCAAAGAAAGGAGAAAAATTTTCATGTGATCTATTATGCCAGCAAGACCCTTACAGATGCGCAGTTGAACTACACCACCACAGGGAAAGAGTTATTGGCAGTGGTGTATGCCTTTGATAAATTTCGAGCATATATGATTGGTACAAAGGTGATAGTGTACACGGATCACGTAGCAATTCGACACTTAGTGGCAAAGAAGGATGCTAAGCCCCGGTTGATCAAATGGATTATATTATTACAGGAATTTGATTTGGAGATCAAGGATAGAAAGGGCACTAAAAACCAAGTGGCGAACCACTTATCTCGACTAGAGAATTCGAAAAGGGAGGTAGATGACAAAGTTGTAACCAATGAATCCTTTCCAGATGAACAGTTATTTGTGGTGAAAGGGGAAGTGCCATGGTTTACAGACTACGCGAACTATTTGGTAAGTAAGATGGTACCTTCTGACTTGGTGGGTCATCAAAAGAAAAAAATTTCTGCATGATGTCAAATGATATATGTGGGATGATCCGTATTTTTTTAAACAGTGTGCTGATAAAATGATAAGAAGGTGTATCCCATATAGCGAGACCGAGGGAATTTTGCATGATTGTCATGCTTCTGTGTATGGGGGTCACTATGGCGGAGAGCGAACAGCGGCTAGAGTGCTACAAGCGGGATTCCACTGGCCGACAATATTCAAGGATGCATACAGTTTTGTCCAAAGATGCGACAGATGTCAGAATGTCGGGAACATTTCGAAAAGAAATGAAATGCATTTGAACACAATCCTCGAAGTGGAAATTTTTGATGTGTGGGGGATAGATTTCATGGGTCCTTTCATTTCTTCTTGCGAAAATTTGTACATCTTGCTTGCAGTGGATTATGTGTCGAAATGGGTAGAAGTGGCAGCTCTTCCAACAAATGATGCCAAAGTAGTCCTCAGGTTTTTGCAAAAGAGTATTTTCACGAGGTTTGGGACTCCTAGGGCCATCATCAGTGACGAAGGCAGTCATTTCTGCAACATGAAGTTTACAGCTTTATTGGCTAAGTATGGGGTGAACCATCGCATTGCTACAGCTTATCACCCACAAACGAATGGCCAAGCAGAAGTGTCAAATCGAGAAGTTAAAAGAATCTTGGAGAAAGTTGTGAATCCCACTACGAAGGATTGGTCTTTAAAGCTTGATGATGTTATGTGGGCATATAGGACTGCATACAAGACTCCGTTGGGCATGTCACCTTTTCAGCTGGTTTACGGCAAAGCATGTCATCTTCCTATAGAGCTGGAACATAGAGCATATTGGGCGATTCAGAAGCTGAATTTTGATTTGAAAGCTGTAGGGGAGAAACGCCTACTCCAACTCAACGAGTTAGATGAATTCCAATTACAGGTGTATGAAAATTCTAAGCTGTACAAGGAGAAGGTGAAGAAATGGCATGATCGCAAGCTCATAGAAAGAACATTTGAGCCGAGACAAAGAGTTTTGCTTTTTAACTCCAGACTTAAACTTTTTCCCGGGAAGCTGAAATTAAGATGGTCAGGGCCATTTACAGTGAAGACTATCTTCCCACATGGTGTGATAGATATATTCAATAAGTTCCCGGACAAGCCGTTTAAAGTGAATGGACAGCGGCTGAAGCATTACTTTAGTGGTGAGGTGGACAGACAAAAAGTCACCTAGATTCTTTCCTCGACATGAAATTCAGAGACAGTCAAGCTAATTGACTTTAACTTAGCGCTTAATGGGAGGCAACCCATTGTTTCTGTCTCTACGTTTTAATTATGCAGATTAGATTATTTTAGTTAGTTCATTTTCATTGTTACTTGTGATAATTAATGTGTTTTGCATAAGAGAGTGTGTAGCTGAATTTGCATTGGACTTTGTTTGAGATTAGTATAGAGAATATGATAATTAGATGGTCATTGTTGCATACTAATTAGTTCAAGTATTGACATGGTGAATTGGTGTTTATGCAGGTGCATTGAAACAAAGTAATCACTGTGTGCTGTATTGAAAATGCAGAATGATAGTGCAAAAAAATAGGGCCGCGCGGCCACGCCAAGAAAGCATTGATGAACCGCGCGCCCGCGCCCGCGCGTAAATTGAGTGCCCGCGCCATTGTCCTACTAAAAATCCGCGCGACCGCGCGCGACACCGAAAATTGATTTTTTTTTTTAGTTTTAAAGACGTGTTCTCCCACTTGTCTTCTATCAGTTGAATTCCTATTCCCCTGCTTTCCAATACATATACACCTCCTCATCTCTAATCAGTCACAGATTGAAGCCCTAACACTCGTCTCCACTATGTGGTTGTCGCATCAAATCTCATACCCACGATCGATTGCTACACTAATAAAACTTAGGGTTTCAAAGTGGTTGTGCGAAATTAGTTTGGGGGTTATTTACTTCTTCACCTTTCACTCACAATTTTACAAGGCAAGTCATCTCCTTTTCATTCAATCTCAGATGGGTCCTAAGCGTGCTCGATCTCGCACCCCTGAATCATCATCATCAAGCAGTCAAAATGAGGACATTGTGGATCATACTAAGTTTCTCAGTCTGGAGCCACAAACAGAGTACTATCGCATAGTGACAAAGACGTTCGTAAAGGAACGAGGCTTCAAGCCTAGGAAGCAAGACGGGCAACTTTGGAATATGATTAGAGAAAGAGGATGGGGAGGATTTTGTGCAACTCCTATGCCTGCGCCAATGGGTATTGTGAGAGAATTTTATGCTAACGTTGAAGATACTATGAGTGGTTCATCAATGGTTCGAGGAGTTGAAGTTGAATATACACCTTAGGCAATCAGGGCAGCTTTCAGAATACTCGACACTCCACCGACTGGGAATGTTAATTGGGTCGAGTCTGCCCATTTTGAGACTGATTTGGCAGTAGTTATCACTGATTTATGCGTTCCAGGAACGCAGTGGACTTGTAAGGCTGGAACTAATGAGCCTCGTACTTTCCTAGCCTCAACCCTGAATCGCTATGCCAAGGCGTGGAATTTTTTCATATGTGCGAAGCTTGTACCTTCAACGCATCAGCATGAAATCACCACTGAAAGGGCTATCATTTTGTGGGGAATCATCACAGGAAAATACATCGATGTAGGCTATCTCATTAATCAGAACATATTACGTTACATGAGGGGGAACACTACGAGGAGTATCCCACATGCGTCTGTGATTGCGAGTCTTTGTGCACAGCAAGGAGTCCAGTGGGATGATGAACAGATGCAAATGCCTAGTAAAGATATCACTCATGCGACGATTACTAAATTCGAAGACTGGTTAGGAGGAGAACCACATCAAAGGGGAAAAGGTTTCATCATTCAACCCGCATCCTCGGTGCCGCCACCACAGCCTACACATGATACTAAAGCGGGAACATCAGCTCAAGAAACTACTGCTACTGGGGATCGACAGTTCTGAAGGTTAAAGCGGAAGGTTGATGCGATGTACGATAACTTTGCAGCATTTGCTACGGGCCTAACGAGGTCACTAGCAGAGGCGTTTGCACAACAGGGGACAACACTTGAGTGACCACAGTTTGGGACCGCCGTGCCATTTCCACCACCGAATTCACCACCCGAAGAGGGTGGTACTGCTGAGCAGTAGGAGAGTTTCTCTAACCCTATACCTTCATTCATTGAGGCAATGAATATTATAAGTTTGGAGGTATTGGGGTAGTAGGGTAGTGCATATTGTATTTGCATGTTTAGTTTACAGTTTCATGTTTAGTTTGACAATTTGCATGTTATATTGTTCTGTTTTTAGTCATCATTATTTGTGTTAGTATATGTTTAGTTGCATGTCTCACGGTTCTGGCGTTATGGAAATTTTGTTTAGCCTATGATGAAAGTGAATTTTGAAGGATTGTTGAGTATTTTGGATAACATTAGCTTAGATGTAATGTTTACATGAGGTAATTCATGATGCTGTTTAGATGCTATCGGTTTGCACGGATGTGTTCACTATTGCTTGTAGGCATAAGGATTATGTGTTGCATTGCTTAATAGGAAATGTGGTTTTAAAAAGAGAATTATGTGGAAAATGGACTGAGACTGTACAAAACATTGATAATCAAACTTTGGGAACACATGGGCATGCTATAAAAAAAGAAAAAAAAGGTGATAACGTGGCTAGTCTTATTTCGGGGCCCTGGTTATTTGAGTAAGTACGCCCGTAGGGGTGTCCTAACACCTAGCGCCCTAAGGTCTTTTATGGTATGGGAGTCGTTGGTTGAAAGCTCGCTATAGGGTATCAGTGTAGCCTAATGGAATAAGGCATTGCATAGTCATGTGAAAAAAATAAAAAATAAAAAATAAAAAAAAATAAATAGTAATAGCAATAAACACCGCGGGAAAGAGCGAAAATCGCCCTCGTGAGTAGAAATAAAGCAGTTAAACCTTAGTTTGTTTTGATATGTTGGAACAGTCTTTGTTGCATAAGTATACATGAATCTTGATTTAAACTGTAATTTTCTGTTTTGAGCAGGTTAGCATGTGTATTCTTGTTTTAATCAAGTTTTGGTGAACACAACACACACACACACACACACACATCATCTTTATAGCGTATATGAATTACTTGAGTGTATGATATTATGTCTATGGCTTAGTTTGAAGTTTCATTCTTGAATTCGGATAATTCACTGAGGCATGTTGGACTAAAATTCTGTTATAGTTGGAAGAATGTGAGACTCGTTTATATCATGATCTAGTTGCATATCATTGTAGTTGCATTTGTAGTGTTTATGTAGTATGCATTGCTTGAGGGCAAGCAATAGTTCCAGTTTGGGGGTATTTGATAAGTGGGTTTTATACCTACTTATTGGATATAAATTCACGAGAATTATGTCCATCTCAAGTACATTTTAGTGTGTTTTTAGTTGCATTTTGTGTTATTTTGCATCACATATACTGAGAACTCCTATGGTATGAAAGTGCAGGAAAATGGCATAGCTCAGCATTGGTAGGTGGCAAGTGATCAGTGAAGGCATGGAAAGAAGGTCAAGTGGACAAACTAAATTGAGCATTGATGGACAAGGAAGCAAGAATAGCATGTCAAAGAATCAGTAGCAGCATGGCATAGAAGCAGTAGCAGTAGCAAAACTTAAGAATGCAGAACACAGAAGCCGCGCGGCTACATAAGCTAAAATTCGCGCGCCCGCGCCACCATCAAAAAGAGCCAAAAACATTACCAGGCACGCCCGCGCCTGTCTTGAACTTGAACCTCGCGCAGCCGCGCGCGTCATTGACTGCTGTTGTCTGACTTATTTTAATTTTTAAATTTGAAGAGTTTGAGTTAGTATAAACTACTCTGGTTGGTACCAGACGCGACTATCTTTAGTTTTTACGAGTTTTACACATTAGAGAACTAGGGTTTTACGCTTTGAGCGATTTCCAACGAAGATCCAAGCATAGACTTAATATTTTCTTCTTCTTCTTTAGAATTCAATCATTGTTTATTAACTATATTTATGTTGCATGGAGATTATTAAGGATTTGAACAACACCTTGGGATTTTAATCACCAATTGGGTTTGATCAATTCTATCTTATCTCTCAATTGTTTTCAATTATTTTTTCATGTGTTACTCTAATCCCATAATGGCTTTTGGTTCAGACATGAACTAAACTCCATTATGGGATTCTAACGAATTTTAATATGTAGTCTAATTGATGGCTTGATTGTTGGACTATTCGTGTATCATCAGGAACTTGTATTATGGTTGATTTGAATGCATGAATGATTGATCACCATTCATTTTATGTGCTTGTATGGGATTGAAAAATAACATGCGAGTATGGTTGTAATTATGATAGCATGCGTATATGAGACTGAAATTCTTAGCTTTATATTTCGTGAATCAGATAGACATATACTGCTTCACCATGTGAGTTACATAAGGGCGTGTGCTTAAATTTAATATGGCTGTAATTTCACATAGAAATATAGTGATTTTGGTTTTATTGATGATTACATGATTTTTATTGTATGCGGATATTATGTAAGTAGGTCATAATTCATTGAAAAATGGTTATGTCTACATTCATGCTCTTGACTAATTTTTTGTGATACGTGAATTATCTTGCATGATGGTGATATTTAGATGAACTATTAAATGAATTTAGGATACCATTATTTTTAGATTTGATTTATCATTTTATTCTTCTTCTTTTATTTGTTCTTTAATTTATATTCACTCAGAATCATAGCGTTAGGCAACAAGAATGTCTTGGATATTATGACAAGTAAAGTAAGTAATTTTCTTACTTTAATTCCTAACTTTTTTATTTCCATGGCCAATATTGTCAAATGTGGCCTAATGGCTGATTTGTGGTGAGTTAGGACACTTGGCAAGCTCAATTGGTGATCCACCACAAATTTCAAAATATCTTTTACTTAAAAGATAAGGTATAAGGGTATTTTAGTCATTTCTCACCCACTAAGGGCATTTTTATAATTTTCCCTATAATTTGAAGGGTATTTTGGACATTTTAATATATCCCACATCTTTTAACACAAGCATTTATACTTAACATTTGAGCTCCCAATTTAGGGTTTAATAACCCGAATTAGGGTTTTGGATTCCCGAAACTAAAATTAGGGTTTTCGGACGTATCGCTAGGGTTTCTAAACAGTCGTTAGAATTTTCTAACTTAACCATGATATTCTCAACATAACTTTAGGGTTTGCTAAAGTTGCAATTTATCTAATCAATTCCTTGATCCTAAACCACAACTGTACACATAAAATCATTTATATAAATTATCTGATGAATGCTTGATCTTTAACCACACACACTGTACACTTATATGACCACATACACATATTCTTATGAACGCATACACCAAATATATATCTCATTATCAGACTATCACTTACAGTCTACCAAATCATTCTAGTCTTTCTCCAAAGATTTTGAAATCCTTAAAATTCGTTCACAGAAACGTCAAATCCATACACTTATTTTATGTCTAGGTCCATCTTATAACCTTTAATCCATCATTTTAGGATTTTAATAATTATCTAAATTCTCGGGTTGTCACATCTTCTTGGGGATTTTGTTGAATTGTCATGATTCCATCATCTGGGAAATATGTTTTCAAAGGTTCAAAATTCCCTGATGGTGCTTCGGCCAATTGATTTGCAATTACTTGACCTTTGATAGACTTTTGAGTTACGCAGATGATATCGAATTGTTGAAGGATCAATTGCCATATGGATAATCAACCATTTAACATGGGCTTACTAAATATGTATTTTAGAGAATCCATGCAGATGATGAGATAGGTTAGGTGACCATAGAGATAATGTTGTAACCTCATGGCGACCCACGCTAAAGCATAACAAGTCTTTTCAATCAAGGTGTACTTTTGTTCACTGTTGCTAAATCTTTTACTGAGGTAATAAATGGCTCTTTCCTTGCCTTTATCATCTTTCTACCTCAACATATAACCCATAGCATTAGGATTGACTGATATGAACATGAATAAGGGAACTTTATCTCTTGGTGGTAACAGAATAGGAGCATCCACCAATTAATTCTTGATAGCAAGGAAAGCCTTTTGACATTCTTCATTCCATTTTTTGGAAGAATTTTTCCTCAATAGCTTAAAGATAGGCTCACAAGTCGCAGTGAGTTGAGATATGAATCTACTTATGAAATTGATTCTCCTGAGAAATCCTCGTACCTCTTTTTCTATTTGGGGTACCGATATCTCAGTAATGGCTTTAATTTTGGCAGGATCTAGCTCAATGCCCTTGTTTCTTACTAGGAATCCCAATAATTTGTCGAATTTGATACCAAAGGCACACTTGGATGGATTTATATTCAAGTTGTATTTGTGAAGCCGATTGAATAGCTTTCTAAGATGATCGGCGTGGTAATCTTCCTTTTTGGACTTGACGATGATATCATCCACATAAACCTCTATCTCTTTGTACATCATGTTTTCAAAGAGGGCCATCATGGCTCGTTGATATGTAGCCCCAGCATTGATAAGGACAAAAGACAACCGCCTATAACAGAAGTTTCCCCTGGGGGTGATAAAGGTTGTTTTCTCCCTATTTTCTTCGACAACCAAGATTTGGTGGTGCACTACAAGAAAACTGGATAATTCCGATGGAAATATTGTCGACGGACACAATTCAGTCGGTCTTATATTATTCCCGACGAAATATTCAGTCGAACCTAATTCGGTCAAAAATAACATAAATACGACCGAATTCGGTCGAAAATATGGCCGAGTAAAGGCGCCAAAAAAGCCCACCAGCGCGAATTATTATCTCGATAGAATATTATTAATGTCGACAGAATGTTCGTCGAGGTAACTTATCCTCGACCGATATAAAGTCGACGGAATTCCGTCAAAAATAGTTAAATAAAAATAGATCTACAGATTCATTTCGGTCGCTGCTCTCTGTCTCTTTCTCTCTCTCTCTCTCTCAGATGACTTCTCGCCTTCTCAGTCGACCCATCTCCACCCTGCCACCACACACTAGCCAGCGACCACCACACCCCAGCACAGCGCCACCACCACTCTCTCATCTCTCGTTACTCCGATCGACCACCACCTGCGCCACCTTCGACCACCACCTGCGCCACCTCTGACCACCACAAGTACCTACGTCACCTCCATTCCAGAACTTGCGACCACCACCTCCGACCACTGGCCTTTTACATTTCAGAACGATTTCTCATTAAGGTTAGGTTTAATTTATGTTTTAATTTTTGAATTTTGATTGTGTTGTATATGTGTAATTTTAGCTACTGAGTTGCGAAATTAATGGAAATTAGTATAAATGCTTTGTAAATTAGCTAATGATTTTGCTGTATTGTGGCTACTGATTTATGTTTTCATGTATTCATGTATTAATTAAATTGGCTACTAATCATTTGGGTAGTGGAAATATTGTGTACAGATCTTAGGTTTTGGAAATTTTGGGTACTGATATGCTTAATTGACTCAGTAGGATTGATTTTGGGTATTCATGAAATTGGCTACATACTCATATGCTTAATTGACTCAATTAGGACTGATTTTGGGACTGCCTTAATTATTTGGGAATACTTTACTTATGTTGTGTATATATGAATTATGTTTGCAATATTATGACTTTATCTTGCCTGATTGTTCTTACTGATTTGATATATTTTCTACTTCCGACAGAATTCTCGACGAAATTCTTATCAGAATTATTCAATTACAATATATATGGGCCATACTTTATTTTATTTATGGATTTTAATTAGTTTATAATATTAAAATATACTAAGTAACATTTACTTATTTTAAAATAAAATAAAATAAAAAATATGATATAATATAATACAAATTAAATTTAAATTAATTAAATTTAATTAATTTAAGATAATAAAATTTAAATAAATTTAATATTATAATATAATATAATACAAATAAATAAATAAAACAATAAAATAAAATAAATAATTTTATTTAAAATAAAATAAAATAAAATAAAATTATGATTTAATTTAAGATAATATAAATTAAATTAAAATAAAATAAAATAAATAAATAATTTTATTTAAAATTAAATAAAATAAAATAATAATTTAATTTAAGATAATACAAATTAAATTACATTAAATTAAATTCAATAAATTAAAATAAATAATTTTATTTAAAATAAAATAATGATTTAATTTAAGATAATACAAATTAAATTACATTAAATTCAATAAAATAAAATAAAATAAAATAAATAATTTTATTTAAAATAAAATAAAATAAAATAATGATTTAATTTAAGATAATACAAATTAAATTAAATTAAAATAAAATAAATTAAATAAAAGAAATTAAAATTAAAATATGATTTAATTTAAGATAATACAAATTAAATTAAATTCAATAAAAAATGGACTTAATTTAATTAAAAATAATATAATACAAAATAAATACAATTAAACTGAGTAGACTTAGTTAAATAAAATCAAGATAAAATTAAATACTATTAAATAAAATTAAATGGAAGTGTCAACTTAGAAATCCGTTCGACATACATGATTTGGAGGTGTCAACTTAGAAACCCGTTCGACATTCACTCATTAGGAGTGAATGTCGAATAGTCCCCAGTTTGGGACTGTTACTGGATGTTATGTCTCTCACTTAGGTCTGTGCCAATGCATATGGTGCATTTTTATAAATTTTGAGGAACTTTCAGCTGGTGTCTCTATATGTTCTCCGAGTGCATAGTTAGACTAAGTTTTCTTGGTCTATTTCGTGTACTTGGAGACCATGGGGAGGTGCTGCTAAAAATTTCTAAAAATAGTAGAAACATGCTTAAGATTGGCACTAATGAGGAGACGCATCCAGGAACGGGATAGAAGCCTAACCCCTTTAAAGTGGAGATATAAACTAAGTAAACAAAATTCATGCTTGGACCACATTCATGATTATTCTTGATCTAATTGAGTATTTTCTTCAATAAAAGATGGATGCCGACCGGAGTTGGATGTACCTGTAACGACCCAAAAATCCATACAATTTAAAATCTCAACTTCAGTCGTTAACCATACATTAAATCTCTAATTTTACATCATTATTCGATATTAAAAACACTAAAATAGCGGTATATTTAAAACATTTATACATTTCCTTCTTTCTTGCCCTGAATCGCAACCTTTACATTACATCTTTTTGATTCAATCTTATATCATGAATCGTTACAACAAAATGACTATACAAAGTCTTACATCATAACTAAATATTCATATACATTGGATAACTCAACTTACAATTCAACAACATTTTACGTTCAAAATATGAAATACATTTCTCATAAAACCTAAGTAATCTTCGTGAATATAGATCTCTATAACTCACTTAGCACATATCTTTACCTTAAAATCTTGACCTGCAAAAATGGTTATTTGCAAGAGTGAACTCGACAACCCAACAAAGTCTAACAGTTTTCATGCATCACATAGCACATAATAACATGCTAAACATACATATCATAATAATTAAAGTAACATGGCATACATACTTTTAATTCACATAGCAAATATAAAGATTGAGTTCCTTACTCAATCCTCCTTATTTAACCAAAACAATACAGTCATAAATTGACTTTAACATTTCACGATTTCAACATGCATAACATATCATGTAATTTAAAGCAGTTCATCAAGTTCACGTAGAAAATAGGAACCGAAAGATTTGCCTTGATCGTTGTTTACCAATAACAGTTTAACAGCTTACAGTTATCTGCACTTCACGTGCCCTAGACAATTATATAATCATATACATCAACTATTAGTCACATAACAACACATAGTAATTGTAATATAAACTCTACTACACATCTCATAATCTTTCCTATTAATTAGTACACAATGTTCAATTAGATTGTGTTAACTTTTCGACTTATATCTCACTGTATTTCATATTCGCAGTTCATTCAAGTGCTTAAGTCTTGCTAGGACTACTTATTGGTTTTATATTAAATCCATTCCATATCTTATAATATCAATTTCAATTGAATTGAAACACTCTTTAAGTTCATTAACACTTGGCACGGCGTTTCGACGTTCATTCGTCACACGCCCGATTTGCCTCTCTTGTGTATGCTTACTATGCTTCTATAACTCATCTAATACATCATGTATTAATGTTAAACATCATTATAATTACTAATATTCATGTATTATAACTTAGGACATCATCTTTTATGGTCAGGAGCACTACACATGTATATGTGCATGCCCGACGCCCTCCGATTGCCCCCCGAAAACATAATAATCCTAAAGATGACCATTTTGACTACTATTACAGACCTCAAATTGAAAACCTTTTGGAACAAAAGTTGTAGGTCTACTCGTTCTCGTTCCGGATCATCTTGAATCAACTTAATCGGAGTTCGTATGAGAAAGTTATGACCATTTTACTACTGGAGGTCAAAACTATCCGAGTCAAACTACAAATCCGGCGCTGGGGCGCGAGGACTAAGCTAACTAGAGGCGCTGGGGAGCAAAATTGGCGCTGGGGCGTGAATTTCAATGCCGCGATGCGAATTTCTGGCACTGGGGCTCCATTTTTGGCACTGGGGCGCCGAAACTTGCAGAACGCAACCCACGAAGAACAGAACATCCAAATTTCTGTCAATAACTTGATTTTTAACACTAATTAACATGTATAACCTAAGTCAATTACACATATACACATTACCCAACATGTATATACTAATTTAAACTACTAAACAATAATTTTAGAAACTTAAATCATTGTACGCACTGTTTTAAAAACCAAAACTCCATTATCGATGTTTGTTTACACAGTGAACATGGTAACCAAAATTTATACACTAATTTGATTCCTTGAGACTATGATTCTCTGAATTTCATACCCAATTAACATAATCACACTTCAATTTCATAACTTCACAATTAACATATACTAATTTTGATATTTCTTCAAACAACTTTCATACATGAATATTTACTGTAAAAACTAATTTCTCTTTCTCTATGAACGTAATTTAGCAAACCACACATATATACATATATACATGTTAGTTATTACCAGAACACATGATTTCATAATCATTTAGTAAAACATAGTTTACAGACAACCTTTGTAAAACTTATATACAATGAAGTTAAGTTTCATGAAACACAGAGGCTAAATAATTATACTATAAAACATATTTGTTAAGAGTATAAACATACCTTTTTATTGCTCGGATAATCTTTGCTTAATCACTGATTATAGTTCGAAGAATACATAATTTTCTCTTGTTTCTCTCTCTAAGACCTCTAACAATTTCTCTCAAAACTCTTTGCTCTCTCACTTTTCTTTTCTTTTTCCTTTCTTAGTCTTAAGCAAAAACACACTGTACATAAAACTAAACTGATAATAATTATGCGTAAACTAAAAACTGATATGGCCTTAATAATCACCATAACTATTATCAGTTACCAAAATAATAAGCTTATATCCATTATAAATATATATTATTATATATTATTTATAAAAATTCAAAATTTAAAAACCAAAGGCCATAGGACTTTGTTTGGCAAAATAATTTAAAACTAAAGACTTAATATATTTAAGCCTTATTTGGCAAAATAAATTAAAACTACTTTAATTTATTTTAATAACCACTTATAATATAATTATTTGTCACACTTCTATCTAATTAAGTTTTCATACTTAATTTAATTAATTCTAATAACAATTCATTGCATAATATAATAATTTATTTAATCATTATAACTTTCTAACTTAATTATTAAATTAAATTAGAATACTAACTCATTAATTATTTATTAGACAAATAAATAATCAAATCACATCACGTCAAATCAATTAAACAAATACTTATTCAACGATAAACACATCTATTAAATATTTATATAATTCAATAAATATTTAAATATTATAATTAAAAATTTGGATTGTTACATCATTCCCTCCTTACAAGGATTCTGTCCTCAGAATCACAACTAAAACCACTCATTCGTTACAATCTTCCCTACTTACAAAGATTCTGTCCCCATAATCGAAGACAAATTAAACAAATAACTCAGAATAATCTTTCATCATTTTATCTAAATATAGGTTTTATATTTCTTACTACATTCATTACTTCAACAAATTCTAGGTTTCATTTCATAACTTTAACTTGAACTCAATTATATTCTGAGTATTATAAATCTTTTAACCCATTCATTTCCTTTTCTAAGGATCGTTAACATCAACACTCGGGATATTACATTCATCCTTTCTTCTAAGAATTTCGTCCTCGAAATTTTATTTATTAATTTTTATTCATTCATTCTATCAAAGTAGATTTTACGTCACTACTTCATTCATTCATTGGTTTCTATAACCACTTTCTTTCCACAAAGATCATTCTACAATTATTAATTTTTCTATTAAAAGTTTCACATTATTCTTTGATAATTCATATCCTTCTCACTTCAAAATCTCTTTTCTCACTTATTCAACATACTCATCATTCAGTGTTGCATTCTACGACTTACTTCTTTCTAAGGAATATTTTCCTTTTTCACTTCCATCTTGCAGAATAACAAGAATCTTCCACAATTGTTCAATAATTGGGAAGTGGTTTGAATAACTCAGGAATTTAAAAGATTTCAAATCATGCTGAGGGTCATAAGACCACGAACTATGTCTACAGTTGCAAGTAATCTTTCAACTTCAACTTTAACAGTCATAAGACTATAAGGACCCCCGTACTTAGGGTGTTAAGCCCTTCGTACGATGTATTGTGCACAAACATTTAAACGCTATGCGTATGTCCATAGTTATAAGTAATCTTTCAACTTAAACTTTAACAGTCATAAGACTATAGGGACTCCTCGTACTTAGGGTGATCAGCCATTCGTACAATGTATTGTGCACAAACATCTCAACGCCTCCGCGTAATCCCCTATAAAAGGGTTGTTCATCTCAACTTTTCAACATTTGAATCCGCACCAAAACAATTTAGTTTGGCATAACTTCTCAAGAAACGCATGCATTTCATGAACATCTTTCAATATTTGTCTAGCTGAATCAAATAGCATAGACCTCTACAACAATTCGAACATCAATCGAAATATACATATACATACACACATACATATGCATTCTCATATCTTAAAGAAATCTCAAAAATCTTTTTATGACGTCATGATACCGCACTGTATTTACAGTCCGTTAAGGATTTCGTCATTTGGTGATTTTATCATACTACATCATACCATAGTGGGCTGACGATCCTTAGATCACATCCAATACTAGGTAATACTGCATTGATGACTCTATCATTTTTATCATCTTTGCACCAGGTTACATGATGCATTAATGATATAAAATACATTTTGATATACTGGAAATCATTTTTGTCTAGCCGAAACAATTAGCATAGACATACGAATAACAGTATTGTTGTTAAAACTCATTGGTTCCATCATTTGATCCAATGTTTTTCAAGAAAATAAAAGTGTAAACATTAGCATGAAGTCAATAAATTTTGAAAGTCTAGCACAGCTAGTAGATTTAGAATACCTATGCTTCCACCATCAACTCCACTTTCTATAATGATCCATTGCTTAATAGGTCTATCTATTCCTATCATCCTCAATACTCCATTCACACTTATCTATACCCAGTTCGTCAAACTTACCACACGTTATGAGTTCAGGAACTTGCCACAATCATATGAGTTTAAGAACTTATCCTAGTCAGACCATAGGCGTGCATTCGCTGAGGGGTTAAAAAACATACCATATAATTATGAGTCACGAATCTACCACAAGTATGAGTTTTAAGAACTCACACTTAACCTTATAATATTCTCTAACTATACTCTACCTATCTGTTATACACATGAGAAAAGAATCACCTTCTCAACAGGCATATAGCAAATAGCGCGACACAAATATTCCAATGATTATCAATGTGATAAATTGAGTACAAGCACAAAATCTTCACCCATACAAAGGTTTGTACAACTCAGCCACCACCTGAGTCCTCAATTGAAATTCCACCTAACTCTATCTTACTCTTAACTTGTTCTTTGCTCGATACAAATTCCTCATATCACATTATCTCTAACTCCTCGCGAGTTTATCTCGTACTATATCATAGTACAATATCTTCATAGCATCAAGCTATAATTATTCAAATATTACATACCATCTTTCAGATCACTTAAACAGACCACGTCGTAATCTTATTCTATAATCATCTCCCTTAAAATTCTTTTCTTAACTCGTGATCGTTTTGTTTTACGATCCTCATTCTTTCTCTTTTTCATCATTTACGACATTATTCGTTATCTTGGCTTTTGGAGTTAGGAAACTCCCATTTTTTATCTTTATAACTCTTCAAGATTCTTCTTTGAATCTTCTTGTTTATATAACAATTCTTACTTTAAGAATTCCTAACTTCAGTTACATCGCTCAAAATTTCATTCAAGTTCTACACTTTCATCATACGTATTTATTTCTACACTTGGTACACCTCAAGTCTCTAACAGTTTCAATATGGTACGCTGAGTGGTTTCCCACAAATAACCAACAAACTAGGTTCCGAGTTGCTAGTTCGTATATACGTCTGCTCTATGAAGGAATCGTTTAGCCCAGATACCATACATCAACTACTGAAGAGTACAATTGCACCATACTTAGATAAAGCTCTCTTTTCTTAACTTCTTTATCATTCTCTTTTTATAGACATTGTCTATTTATTATCACCTTACATTCTTATTATTGGAGTTGGGTAACCCCACATTCATATTCCTTATAACTCTGCGAGATTTTTCTTTGAATCCTTTCACGTAAGTTTAAATCATTTCTTTATAAATTTCTTAAATTACTTCTTATTTTTCAAACTCTATTTGAGCTTATTCTTTCATTATCTTCACCTCTCTTCTCTAAGGTTATAGCCTACGGTACTCCTACCTAAGGTTTATAACCTACAGCTTTGATACCAACTGTAACGACCCAAAAATCCATACAATTTAAAATCCCAACTTTGGTCGTTAACCATACATTAAATCTCTAATTTTACATCATTATTCGATATAAAAAACACTAAAATATCAGAATATTTAAAACATTTATACATTTCCTTCTTTCTTTCCCTGAATCGCAACCTTTACATTACATCTCTTTGATTCAATCTTATATCATGAATCGTTACAACAAAATGACTATACAAAGTCTTACATCATAACTAAATATCCATATACATTGGATAACTCAACTTACAATTCAACAACATTTTACGTTCAAAATATGAAATACATTTCTCATAAAACATAAGTAATCTTCGTGAATATAGATCTCTATAACTCACTTAGCACACATCTTTACCTTAAAATTTTGACCTGCAAAAATGGTTATTTGCAAGAGTGAGCTCGACAGCCCAACAAAGTCTAACAGTTTTTACGCATCACATAACACATAATAACATGCTAAACATACATATCATAATAATTAAAGTAACATGACATACATGCTTTTAATTCTCATAGCAAATATAAAGATTGAGTTCCTTACTCAATCCTCCTTATTTAACCAAAACAATACAGTCATAAATTGACTTTAATATTTCACGATTTCAACATGTATAACATATCATGTAATTTAAAGCAGTTCATCAAGTTCACGTAGAAAATAGGAACCGAAAGATTTGCCTTGATCGTTGTTTACCAATAACAGTTTAACAGCTTACAGTTATCTGCACTTCACGTGCCCTACACAATTATATAATCATACACATCAACTATTAGTCACATAACAACACATAGTAATTGTAATATAAACTCTACTCCACATCTCATAATCTTTCCTATTAATTAGCACACAATGTTCAATTAGATTGTGTTAACTTTTCGACTTATATCTCACTGTATTTCATATTCGCTGTTCATTTAAGTGCTTAAGTCTTGCTAGGACTGCTTATTGGTTTTATATTAAACCCATTCCATATCTTATAATATCCATTTCAATTGAATTGAAACACTTTTTAAGTTCATTAACACTTGGCACGACGTTTTGACGTTCATTCGTCACACGCCCAATTTGCCTCTCTTGTGTATGCTTACTATGCTTCTATAACTCATCTAATACATCATTTATTAATGTTAAGCATCATTATAATTACTAATATTCATGTATTATAACTTAGGACATCATCTTTTATGGTCAAGAGCACTACACATGCATATGTGCATGCCCGACGCCCTCCGATTGCCCCCGAAAACATAACAGTCCTAAAGATGACCATTTTGGCTACTGTTACAGACCTCAAATTGAAAAACTTTTGGAACGAAAGTTGTAGGTCTACTCTTTCTCGTTCCGGATCATCTTGAATCAACTCAATCGGAGTTTGTATGAGAAAGTTATGGCCATTTTACAACAGGAGGTCAAAACTATCCTACTCAGACTACAAATCCGGCGCTGGGGCGCGAGGACTAAGCTAACTAGTGGCGCTGGGGAGCGAAATTGGCGTTGGGGTGCGAATTTCAGCGTCGCGACGTGAATTTCTAGCGCTGGGGCTCCATTTTTGGCGCTGGGGCGCCGAAACTTGTAGAACGCAACCCACGAAGAACAAAACATCCAAATTTCTGTCAATAACTTGATTTCTAACACTAATTAACATGTATAACCTAAGCCAATTACACATATACACATTACCCAACATGTATGTACTAATTTAAACTACTAAACAATAATTTTAGAAACTTAAATCATTGTACGCACTATTTTAAAAACCAAAACTCCATTATCGATGTTTGTTTACATAGTGAATATGGTAACCAAAATTTATACACTAATTTGATTCCTTGAGACTATGATTCTCTGAATTTCATACCCAATTAACATAATCACACTTCAATTTCATAACTTCACAATTAACATATACTAATTTTGATATTTCTACAAACCACTTTCATACATGAATGTTTACTGTAAAAACTAATTTCTCTTTCTCTATGAACGTAATTTAGCAAACCACACATATATACATATATACATGTTAGTTATTACCAGAACACATAATTTCATAATCATTAGTAAAACATAGTTTACAGACAACCTTTGTAAAACTTATATACAATGAAGTTGAGTTTCATGAAACACAGAGGCTAAATAATTATACTATAAAACATATTTGTGAAGAGTATAAACATACCTTTTTATTACTCAGACAATCTTTGCTTAATCACTGATTATAGTTCGAAGAATACATAATTTTCTCTTGTTTCTCTCTCTAAGACCTCTGACATTTTCTCTCAAAACTCTTTGCTCTCTCACTTTTCTTTTCTTTTTCCTTTCTTAGTCTTAAGCCAAAACACACTGTACATATAACTAAACTGATAACAATTATGCGTAAACTAAAAACTGATATGGCCTTAATAATCACCATAACTATTATCAGTTACCAAAATAATAAGCGTATATCCATTATAAATATATTTTATTATATATTATTTATAAAAATTCAAAATTTAAAAACCAAAAGCCATAGGGCTTTGTTTGGCAAAATAATTTAAAACTAAAGACTTAATATATTTAAGCCTTGTTTGGCAAAATAAATTAAAACTACTTTAATTTATTTTAATAACCACTTATAATATAATTATTTGTCACACTTCTATCTAATTAAGTTTTCATACTTAATTTAATTAATTCTAATAACAATTCATTGCATAATATAATAATTTATTTAATCATTATAGCTCTCTAACTTAATTATTAAATTAAATTAGAATACTAACTCGTTAATTATTTATTAAACAAATAAATAATCAAATCACATCAAATCAATTAAACAAATACTTATTCAACAATAAACACGTCCATTAAATATTTATATAATTCAATAAATATTTAAATATTATAATTAAAAATCTGGATTGTTACAGTACCGTATGATAAAGATTGATGGGATGGGATTAGTTGATGTGTACCGTGACGGGGTGTCCAATTTTATGAACAAAGCAATAGAACATGTTGATGATCTGAACGAAAAGATGAGATGCCCGTGTCTCAAGTGTAAGAACATGATATGGAAGACTACCGATTAAGTGAAATTTGACTTATATTCACGTGAGTTTGTGGATGGGTATTCGGTATGGATTCATCATGGGGAATCAATTTAGTTTAGAGAACTGTCAGACAGTACTGTAGACCAGTCAGATAACTATGATGTCATGCAGATGTTGGTAGATGTGTATGGCCCTACGGATATTGACTGGGCTGAAAATGAGCCTGCATCAAGTAGTGCTGATCAACAAAAGCCAAATGATTCATCAGCTGCCTTCTACAAGATGTTATCTGAATCAGGGACCCCATTGTATCCTGAACGCGACAAGCACACCAGGCTTTCTGTAGTGACGAAGCTTTTCCACTACAAGAATGAACATGACTGCAGTGAGAGAGGATTCAATGATTTGCTTGCTATTTTTAGGGAGTTCTTACCTAAGGATAATACCCTGCCCACGAGTTACTATGAAGTGAAGAAGATGGTTAAGGGGTTGAATCTTGGGTATGAGAAGATCGATGCTTGTGAGCAGGACTTTATGTTATACTATGGGGAGGACAAAGATAAGGTGCAGTGTGATATATGCAATTTGCCTCGGTACAAAATCATAAAACGTGGGGGTAAGGAGAAACATGTTTTGAAGAAGATATTACGGTACTTTTCTCTTGCGTCGAGGTTGCAGCGTCTATTCATGTCTTCGCATACTGCACCCAGTATGCGTTGGCATAGGACAAGGGACGTCGTCCCTGGTCAGCTTACTCACCCAGTAGATAGAGATGAGTGGAAGAATTTTGATGCTAATTTTCCATAATTTACCGACGATGTTAGGAATGTCAGGCTTGGCTTGGCTACAGATGGATTTTGTCCGTTTAATAATTTTAGTCAGCCATACTCTGTTTGGCCAATGATTATGGTAGCTTACAATCTTCCACCATCAATGTGCATAAGGGATCCGTATCTTTTCTTGACTTTACTAATATCGGGGGATAAGAGTCCTATAAAAGATATCAACGTGTACCTTAGACCGTTAGTCGATGAACTTAAGATGTTGTGGGAAACAGGGGTTCAGACTTTTGATAAATCTGTTGGGCAGAATTTTTTGATGAAGGCAGCCTTGTTGTGGACTATCACTGACTTTCCGACACTTGGGATGGTCAGTGGTTGGTCGACCCATGGTAAATTGTCATATCCAATCTGTATGGAGGATGTGCAGGGCACACAACTGCGTCATGGGCGAAAGACTAGTTTCTTTGGAATTTCTCGAAGATTCTTGCCTGTTAAGCACAATTATAGAAATATTAATGATGCCTTTACCGCACTTCTGGCTCGCAATCGTTTCAGGAGGTTAAGGCGGTATGTATTTCCCTTTAGTTTAGTTTAATATTAAATTGCAACTATAGTAAATTAAGGTGATATTATTTAATGTATATGATTTAGGCCATGCGGAGTACCTTGGGCCGACCTCCTACTATGATAGAGTTCTGGGATAGAGTCCATACGCCGAAGGGCTCTACTTCGGGGTCGACGATGTCTCCAACAGCACTAGCTATAGGGTAATACATTTACTATAATAAATATTATTTAGGATAATATTACGTAATTTATATGATGATAGCAAGATAACTCATATGTACATATATCAAATTATAGGTGCAGTTTGAGAAGATCCACAGCCAGCGTATAACGGAGTTGCAGGCTACTAGGGGGCGATCCTGAGACGTTAGATTCCACCATCCCTCCGCCCGAGATTAGTTTGTCTCAGGACGAGGAGAAGGCTCTTTGGGTCGTGTCTCAAGATACTCCCACTAGTACTAGCGACCAGCCTATACACTGCCAGGAGGTATAATATTTTTAGTTTATTTCTTGTTTATGAATAAAGAAAATTCGCCATATTATTCATTTTATATTTATTTTTGTAGGCTCTAGTCAGCGTCTACGTCCGAGAGCCCCCGTGGGACCATCACATACGGGCGCTAGCTTAGACGATGCTTTGTTCCAGCGTGTTATGGCTGCTGTGTCGGAGAGGTTTGAGACCGATCCGCTGTTTCATCGTCAGGACCTGCCCAGCCGTTCTCGCCTCCATCAGCTTGCGCAGGACGTTACAGCTGGTGCCAACGCCGAGAGTACTGGTATCCCTCTGGAGCCGTGGGCCACGATACACGACGAGATTGTTCGGATGATGGTTACCTTAGTCGAGGACGCGTTTGGGCCGATGTTGAGTCAGCCCTTGACTGCTTAGGTATACTATTCGTTTTAAATTTAAATATATATTCAGCATGTAATTTAATTTTCATTTAGTTATCTTTAACTGAATCATATATATGTACTAATGAGTTACATTATATTGTATCAACAGGGTGACGAGCGGGATGATGATGGTGGCAATTTTTATACTCTAGAGTAGCGTCGATGCCCGCCCGACAATCCTCCTCATACCGGGGGCTCTACTAGTTTTACTTAGTTTACATTCGTTTGTAGTTTACATTATTTTTGACTTATTTTACATTCTGAGTTACATTATTTTTGATGTATTGTAGTTTAAACCTTGTCATTACTTTAGCTTTGTTGCGGTTTGACATTTAGTTTAATTTATCCTAATGAGATGTTTGATATAGTTTAGTTTAGATTAATGAGATGTTTTTGACCTTTTTACTTCTCATTTCGTTGGTTTTTGACATATTGTCGGTCTTGGTAATTGTAATTCATGTTATTGGTCATATTGTTAACTTGTGTATATGTATGTGCTGTTGGAAATACAGGTACATGTACAAGATGTGGGTTAAATCCCTCGATATTGCAAAAACAAAAATAATATAAAAAAAACCCTATTCTCGACAGAATAGTGATACGCTCGACGGAATTTTGTTGAGTTTAAGAAATCTGCGAATTTTGTCACGCTGCCTTGTGTCATGGTTATCCTCGACCGAATATCCTCGACTGAATGTTTTCAGTCAGAAATATATTAACCCTGACTAAATATTCAGTCGAGGATAAGTCTGTCGATGTTAAGTATCCCCGACCGAAAGATCGACAGACTTAATTTCAACCTGCTTATATACGACCGAATCTCTGACCGAAGATTCTGTCAGAAATAAGGTTAACCTCGACAGAATATGTTTATTACCGACAGAATATTCTGTCAAAAATATCCCTTTTTGTTGTAGTGGTACCCGGTGAAATAGTCGACAAAAGAGTACATGTCATACTGTGCCATGTTGTCTATCAGTATGTGGATGAAAGGTACCAGGATGTTGTCTTTGAGATAGGCTTTGTTCAGATCCCGATAGTCCATGCATACTCGCACCTTCCCTCCGGGCTTAGGCACAAGAACTATGTTGGACAGCCATTCCAGGTAGGTTGATACCACGATAATGCTTGCTTTAAATTACTTGACAATTTCTTCATTAACCTTTAGACTCCATTCAGGTTTTAGTCTCTTGAGTTTCTGTTTGACATGCTTAAATTTCTCTTTAATGGGCAGTCGGTGAATGACAATGTCAGTAGGCAGACCGATAATGTCTTCATGTGACCATGTAAACACGTCCTAGAACTGAGTCAAGAGTTCAATTAAGACTATTATTTAGTTTGGGGTAAGGTCATTGCCTATTTGGATTTCCTTAAGATTTTCTTAGGTTCTGATATTGACTGTGGTGGTTTGATCAAGGTTTGGTTTGGGTTTATCTTGGACCCATTCTTTGATCTCCTTTGGCACCTCATAGTCGTCGATCTCCTCTTGATCGATCCCCATCAAGTCATAGTCCAGTTCTACATTAAAGTTGTAGCAACTGTTGGGACTTGACATTTCATCAGCAAGGCTAAATAAATTTAGGTTTGGAGTCCTAGAAACAAAATGATTTCAATTATTTATAAAACTGCTTACTAATGTAAAGCATTAATGAAAGCATGACAAAAGTAACTACTAGTACTGTGCAACAAAAGTAAGCAGCACATAATATCTATACTTCAGGGCATATGAACTTACCCTTTTACCTTTTTTGACTGATGTAAGGAGTGGTACTCCAATTGTTCAGGGTCAAGTCTTTGTCGACGGCTATGATGAAGGGGTGGTTGATATCCTCCTCCTCTTTGATGATGACCATGACTGAATTCACATCAGGGTCAGTACTTTTCTTTGAACTTTTCTCCTTAGCCCTATTTATGCAAGGGATCAGGATTTGATCTTCTGGATAGTCATCATCTGGGATATCCTCGTTCAGAGCCTCAATATGTGCCAGAAAATGCATCTTTGCAAATCAATCTTGCACTTTTTGCAGGAACCTTTCATTCCTTCCCGTGTTTTCCATGATAGGAGTCTAGATTTCCTTTTCACTGACCGTATTAACTTTAAGAATTAGCATTCCTGATATAGTCACAGGGATTTTCCTTATTGGTTTCACGAATCCTGTATCCGTGAGATCTGGTAGTATAATGGTGGATGTGTGAACTAGTTGATGCTTGTGCGGATTCTTGTGATTGGATCCATAGCCTAATCCAACCTTTCTTATCTGACTAGGTATTTGGATTGGATGTTTGAACCCTTGATGATTTTTCCCTAGCCCTTGGCCAGGACATAAATCCAAGGACATCATTTCTTTACCGATATACATTACTTTGGAAGAAATTCTTAGCTTTAAGGCTAGAGCCCTAATAGATTGATAATGAGTGTTACTCACTTCGAAGGCTTGAAAAATGGCTGGCTCAACTCCTTCGTTGAGGTAAATCAGAGGAATGTTACGTTGTACATAAACATGATATTCTGGTTCGGTATTAACAGTGACTAGATGGCCATTGATGATGTACTTAACTTATTGGTGAAGGGTGGCTGAGACTGCTTCTACCATATGAATCCAAGGTCTTTCGAATAACAAATTATATCATGTGGTGATGTTCAACACTTGAAAGAATATATAGAAGGTATGTGGACCGATCTCCACTGTAAGTTTAATTTCTCTTACATTATTTTGTCAACACCCGTCAAAGGCTCTTATGATAATGTGGCTGTTCAGAAATCGACTTGGATTGATCTTCATTCTTTCCAAAGTATCATATGGGCAGATGTTCAAGGATGATCCTTCATCCACCAATACTCCTCCTATTATATACCTAGAGGATATCACTGCTATATACAATGACTTGCAATGACCAGTTCCTTCCACTAGTATGTCGTCATCAGTGAAAGATATCACATTGCTGTTGAAAATGTGATCTATCAAGTGACGGAACTTTTTTGTATCCACTGCCTTTGGCAAGTACGTTTCTTCCAGTACTTGTTTTAAGACTTTGCGATGATCTTCAAAAGACAAGATCAAATCTAGAATGGATATCTGTTGAGGTGCCTCCCTTAATCTCTGCACTATCTTGACTTCATTATGCCCCATTTTGCTGAGGAATTCTTCAATTTTCTCCTCGGGCACTCTCCCTTTGATTTTAATGATTGGCTTTATCACTCGTTGAGGTAGATATAGCGGGGTTTCCTTTAATATAGCTGCAGTGTCATTTGATGTTGATCCCTCATTTTCTCTATAGTTCCATGGGACTCTTTTCAGATTGATGAAGGGATATTGCGGCCAACGTGACAACATCAAGGGTTCTAGTGCATCGACTTTCAAAGGGCTTTTTCCTCCTCTGAGCTTCATTCCTTAGATCGTCAGAGGTGTTGCAAGCATGTCTCCTTCAGAGGATATGACTGCTACAACTTCCATCCATCTCTGTGCTCTAGGGGGAAATATCTCTTATTTTTTAGGCAAAGTATAACCACTATTTGCTAATTGCAGGTCACCGCTATTAATCATATTATGGATCAAGTAACGAAGTGCCCAATAACTTTTTATGTCATGACCAGGAGTATTGGAGCGATATTGGCATATCCCGGTAGCATCAAACCTCTTGGAACGGGGATTGATTGGGGGTAACAGTTTTATGATCTTCCTTTGATTGATCAACATTTGTAGGATCTCCTCCATCGGTTGACCCAAAGGAGTGATCTTTCTTTTATCTGCATACTCTTGGTGAGACTGGGATCTTGTAAAGGAGATTTTCTTGCCCCTGATTGATCAAGTGTCGAGTTATTTAGTGTTGTTATACCATCAGTTCTGCCAGTCAATCAATCTATTCTTTGATAGACTTTATTTCTCGTTCTATCATAAACTGGAGTTCTGAGTAATCTCATTTATTAGAGCTATCTTTGCTCGCTTGGGAAGAACCCCTTACATACTTGGAGTACTTAGAACTTTCTCCACTCTCTATATTGATCATGTTAACTCCCTCCTCATTTTGCTGAGGCAAATAGTGCGACACAGACATCCCAATAATTATCCTAACTCCCTTCTCTATACAAATTTCATTTAATCCGTATTCATAATTCTTTTCTGAATCTGTACTATTTTATAGCACAACTGACACACAATATTCTTATCGTAAACTTGTCAATCATTCGCTTAATTCTTTTCCCTACTATCACCTTATCAGATCACGAGGTGATCTCATGTATATATTACGATTCATTTCTATGTCTAGATCGTTTTGTTTTATGATATTTTATCAATGTACTTTTAGTCTTTTAGACTCTATCTATTCACCACTACTGTTCACTTTTATTATCAGAGTTAGGGAACTTTGTATCTTATAACTCACTAAGATTCGTCTTTGAATCTTATCGACCCACTAACTCTATGTGAGTTAAATCTTACCCTATTCACCGCGGTTATTAGTCTTAGGTATTCCTACCTAAGGTTCATAACCTACAGCTTTGATACCAACTGTGAGAGCCCCAAATCCGGGTCCTAAATCACCGCGAATTTAGTACAATCATTCTATCACTATTGCGGAAGATATAAACATAAATTATTTATACAATAAACTTTACATAGTATTCCCCAAGGTCGAGTAACCTTAACTTATACACAATTCATAAATTATCTAACATATAATGTTATTATCATATATAACTGCTACAATTAAGCTGCACATATTATCCCAAGCTGAACTTGGCTTTTGTCCTTTCCTGTAACCGACGAATTCATCTTAATCTACAATGTTAATCATTATATAGCAAGGGTGAGCAATAAGTTTGCCCAGCAAGTTTAAGTTTAATAAATTAAAGATATATCATGATAGAAAGAATTGAACAAAAGATGGCTACAATTCTACAATATAATTGCGAACTAGCATGAACAAATTTTACATAGCTGAACGAACATTGAACATGAACATATATATATTTGGACCGAATGGTAATGAAGGTGATCAGCCTTTTATACCTAATGAATACATGCAGTATGCACAGAGTGCGATTTAATAATTCTTAGACATGGTAATCAGAAATGATTAACCACAAGTATATTTGAATGAAACAACTCGAGGTCGAGTTAAGAAAAATTTGCCTGAACCGTTGATTACCGCTATGCAATTTAATAAACTTTGTCTGAAGACCTAATATTAATAATATTTATTGCTAAGTTAGAATAATATCATCACAATATTTAAAATAACCTAAACACATTATCACATAACCCTATCAGTCTAAAGCACACATACAACCTAATCTCAAGTCAAATTATTGTAGTATGAGTTGAATCCGACATAATTCTAACATCCCGATGGCCTAGTCGAATAATTCTCGAGTCTAAGTTCAATTAAACTCTTCCTAAACACTTAACAACTGTATTAGATAATTTTATCAATAGTCAAAATATTTTTCATAAGCTCGTAAAAATTTTCAGATAATTATTATCATTTAAAATGATTTTTCAATTATTAATATCGTATTTATATGAATTAAATACAACATAATTCCTTTATCATTAATATTTATTTAATATTAAATATTAATGAAAATCACGATATAATATATTTATAATATCTCAAAGTATTTTTAATACTTTAAAATCATATTTGTATGATTTTTAAACAGTTAAATCCATTATCCGATAATTGCTATTAATATTAAAATATTAATATTTTCATGACAAAATATCAAAAGTTATATTTTATAACTTAAAAATATTTTTATAACACTTAAATCATTTTTATATGATTTTTAAATCATTATTTCTATTTTTCCATAATTTATTTAATATAGTTATTAAATAAATTAATTATCATTAATATTAATTAATTAATAAAATTTATCACATAATATTAAAAGTCATTAAAAATAACTTAAAATATTTGTTTATACCATAATATAATTTTTCATGATTTTTTATTTATTAAAATCATTTTTAAATAATTTATTTAATATTATAATTAAATAAATTAAATATCATCTTTATTACAAAAAAAGTTAAATATTTATGAAATATATTCAAAATTATTAAAAACTCATTTTTAGAATTTAAAATAATTTTTAGGAATTTATTTTGTATTTTTAATAATTAAAAACTATTTTTATCTATTTACTAATTAAAATAATTAATTTCAGAAATTAAGTGTCGCTAAAGGTGTTCTTGGGCTGTTCTTCATCAAACCCAGAAACGTATGTCAGTGGATAAGTGGGTAGGTTTGATCGGTTCTAGATATTTGATCACAAGGTTTCTGGGCAGTCTGATGGGTTAGGATTGTAGTATAAGTGTAATACTATAACTATAAACTAAGATCATGACCAAGTTCCAACAAATCAGAGAGTTATTGGTCATAAAAAAATCATGTCAGGACTGTTCTTCCATTTCTGGGTTTCCCAGGAATGAAGAACAGTCAAGGTACCTATATTGCAAGCCTTGAATCTTGAGTTCTAGGCTTTACCAATGAAATATGAGGGTTTAATAATATAGTATTCATGACATGGTACAATAATATAACACTAGATTAATATTACAAAATCATATGTGACGGATCAAGGCTGGTCAAACCTTGTCAGAAAGTTTGGCTGATGAAGATCTTGGTTTTCAAGAAAAAGGATTTCGTGACTGAGCAGTCTACTTTAACCGTTCATTAAATGAATCATGTTTGTTGCTTAAGTGAAATAAAGGAACTAATTTGTAGTCCCTAGACCATATTATAACATAGATATATTAACATCAACAAATCATCAAACACAAGCCAGATCTGGGTTCATGAATAAGTTGTCAGAGCGATTTGGGAAAAATCTAGGTTACCCAGATTTGTTCTTCAGGCAGATTGGTCAACGTAGGTTTGACCATGATTAATTGTTATTCTGGTCATGATCTGAGTAATCTAAAAGCATAGATGTGTAGTTCTCATGTCAGGCTACAACAACAAAACAATAACTTGACGAAACTCTTTAAATACAACAAGATCTAGGGTCATGAATGTCACTGTCAGACTTTTTTGGGTAATCTGGGTTACCTAGAAACAGTCGGTCGTGGCCGGTCAACTCAGTTTGACTACTCATACCTTTCGATCTACACATGATCTGACCTTGTTTCCAGTTTCAGAACACAGACCACATGGCATAGAACATATACATAACATAAAACACCATAAACATCTAACACATAAGAATCTAGAGGCTATGATCTGGGATCTAATAACCCAGATCCCTAATTGACATCATAATATACAACTTTAACCAACATATAACATAAGATCACATGATTGCAAAATTTTAGGGTTTATACTATAATATAATTTTTCATAATTTTTAATGTATTAAAATTATTTTTAAATAATTTATTTAATATTATAATTAAATAAATTAAATATCATCTTTATTCCAAAAATATTAAATATTTATGAAATATATTCAAAATTATTAAAAACTCATTTTTAGAATTTAAAATAATTTTTAGGAATTAATTTTGTATTTTTAATAATTAAAAACTATTTTTATCTATTTATTAATTAAAATAATTAATTTTAGAAATTAAGTGTCGTTAAAGGTGCATTAAGCGACAAAACCGTGGCTAAATGTGTTCTTGGGATGTTCTTCATCAAACCCAAAAACGCATGTCCATGGACAAATTGGCAGGTTTGACCGGTTGTAGATCTTTGATCACAAGGTTTCTGGGCAGCCTAATGGGTTAGGATTGTAGTATAAGTGTAATACTACAACTATAAACTAAGTTCATGACCAAGTTACAACAAATCAGAGAGTTATTGGCCATAAAAAATCGTGTCAGGATTGTTCTTCCATTTATGGGTTTCCCAGAAATCCCAGAAATGGAAGAACAATCAAGGTACCTATATTGCAAGCCTTGAATCTTGAGTTTTGGGCTTTACCAATGAAATATGAGAGTTCAATAATGTAGTATTCATGACATGGTACAATAATATAACACTAGATTAATATTACAACATCATAGGTGACGGATAAAGGTGTGAGGTTTTGTGAAAATCAAAGTATCAATCAAATTGAAAAATTAGCGGAAGCAAAATAAAATCAGATTTTAAAATTTTTCACAAACCAATTACCTGGATCATCCTTTATGCATATTATTAATTAAACGAAGAATAAGAAGTTATAATTCATACCTTTGTAGAAACGAGTTTCCTCAAGTACAAGTTCATTTCCTACTTTTCCACGATCTCCTTGAATCTCCGGGTAGATTCCTTCCTTTGATCAATGTAAGCCACCCAAGTGTATGGCCTCTAGAGGTGATCCACCAAGGAAGAAGAATTTTCAAGAAGAAGGGTGTATTGGCTTAAACCCTAGTTTTTCCTATCTCTATAGAAAAAGGGGGCGTACTCTCCAACTTTTTAGAATTACCTATATATGATATCTGATATAAGACTCTTCTTATAAAGATATCAGGTAACCCTATTTAATTAAAATAAGGTATTATTTATTTAATTAAACTCTTTTAATTAAATGGGCTCCCTAATCTTATTAGGGATAATTAATTAAACTCCTTTAACTAATTTTTCTCTTAATCCTATTAGGAATAAATGAGAGTACTTATATTAAATTAATTCCTAAACTCTTTTAGAAATAAAAATAATAATAATTGTAATAATATTAATAAGACTCCTCTTATTAATTTATATTTAATATTTTTAAAATATTAAATAATAAATATTAAGCTATTTAATTTATTCTATCACCATAGATTAAATTAAATATACTTAACATATTATTACGATTATGCCATTAACTTCTTAAATAATTATTCTTCCTTTTATGGTGTGACCCTTTAGGTTCTCCATATTAAACCGGTTGTGAATAAATTAATTAGAATAGTTCTAATCTTATTTAAATAAATAAATTAAACGATTAATTTATTTAAATAAAAAATATTTATTCTACAATAGGGATAAGCCTCCCTAGCGATCAACGACTTTCCAGATAATATAGATTTCAACATTAATCATAAAAGAACCTTTGAGTTAATAGTTACCGTACAATTCAATCCTTCCACCATACAATGTCCCAATTAAATATAAGACATAGAATTATTGTCAAGTCTTATTTTATTTAATTATATGTATTTCGATTCCTAAATTCACAACTCCTAATGAATGCAAATTAGAAACTACTTTCTAATTTCATTCAACCTTGGCCAAGGATTCATGGGTTGTCATTTATCGAATCACATATGACATTTCTTTTCTTTTACTAGAAGTGGTAGATTCTTTATTGAACATTCATTATCTTCATATATAACTTATTACACCCAAACATACCCTTTGATATACTCTAAGAGTCTTAAGGAATAAGTCAAAGTGTAATTCATTATATATAAGATACTATGATGATCTCAAGTTAAGGATCATTTGTACTACTATCACTACACGAATTCCTATTGACAGGCAAGTAAAACTCCATTAGGTATTCCTTAGCGAGTCACATTCAGTGAACTTATTCCCTAATAAGCACCTACATACTTGCTTTAGTGTCTCCACACAAATGATCATGAGATCAATCATCCTCATCCAATGAGTAAGCAACGTACGTACCAATCTATCCGGATTCACTAATCCCCTTTTTAGTAATCCATTGATTGGAAACATTTTAGTTTTAAGCTATCTAAGAATTTAGATCTCATTAGCACGATCTCATCATGATTCTAAAAGCATTGCTTAAAACTATGGGTTTATCACATATTATTAAAACAGCACCATGTAGATAATAAATGCCTTTAATAAACAATTCTTTTATTAATAAACAAATAAGATTGATTACAAAGTATATGCTTTATCATCATACATAATTGACTTGTATGCATGCTACTTTCACAAGGCTGGTCAAACCTTGTAAGAAAGTTTGGCTGATGAAGATTTGTGTTTTCTAGAAAAAGGATTTCGTGACTGAGCAGTCTACTTTGACCGTTCATTAAATGAATCCTGTTTGTTGTTTAAGTGAAATAAAGGAACTAATATGTAGTCCCTAGACCATATTACAACATAGATATATTAACACCATCAAATCATCAAACACAAGCTAGATCTGGGTTCATGAATATGTTGTTAGAGCGATCTGGAAAAAATCCGGGTTACCCAGATTTGTTCTTCAGGCAGGTTGGTCAACGTAGGTTTGACCGTGATTAATTGTCATTCTGGTCATGATCTGAGTAATCTAAAAGTATAGATGTGTAGTTCTCATGTCAGGCTACAACAACAAAACAATAACCTGACCAAACTCTTTAAATACAACAAGATCTAGGGTCATGAATATCACTGTCAGACTTTTTATGGGTAATCTGGGTTACCTAGAAACAGTCGGTCGTGGCCGGTCAACTCAGTTTTACTACTCATATCTTTCAATCTACTCATGATTTGACCTTGTTTCCAGTTTTAGAACACAGACCACATGGCATAGAACATATACATTACATAAAACACCATAAACATCTAACACAGAAGAATCTAGAGGCCCTAACATATGGCTGTCAAGCCACTTTTCCAACTTTTTCTAGATTTTTGAAAACTTGATTTTCAAGCACTTTGATGTTATGGATCTGGGATCTAATAACCTAGATGACTAAATGACATCATAAGACACAACTTTAACCAACATATAACATAAGATCACATGAGTGCAAAATTTTAGGGTTTATACCTTCTAAGCTTAGATCTTTGAATTTGATCTTGATTCTGTTGTTGGAAGGCTATGAACTGATCATGGTTTAGTTTATCACTCCCTCTCACTCTAAGTCCCGAAAATCTAGAGAGAGAATGGTCTTGGATAATATGAAAAGTAAAGTAAGTTACTTTTCTTAAGTTTTAAATTTAATCTTTTGATTCAATGAACCAAGAAGTTGCTAGGTGGCACAAATATGATCTTGTAAAGATTTAGATCACATGGGATAAGCCATAAGGTGGTGACTCACAAGAATTGCAAAATCTTTTGCTTAAGTTTTAAGAAAAGGGTATTTTAGTCTTTTTCCTATTAATTTAATGGCATACTAGTAATTTGTTCAAACCCTTAGGGTTTAGGGGTTGACCCTTAGGGTTTAGGATTTAACCATTAGATTTTTAAAATTTAATTTCTAAGATTTTCGAATTTCGGTTTTCAAAATAGAAAATTAATATTTCTAAATTATAATTAGGATTCTATAATTATTTTAAAATTTTCTAATCAAAATTCAAGCTTGCTAATTAGGATTAATATTTCCTAATTAAAGTTAAAATTTAGCAATTAATCCATAATCGTGCATTAGGTTTTCCAGCTGAATAATTAGGGTTTGTTAATAATCAATTAGGGTTTCAAGTAAATCATTACGGTTTTCTAATTAATTCTTTAAGCTTTGCCCTAATTAAGTTTATAATTAATACACTTAAGTCTCTGAGATCCCAAGTTAGGGTTTTTGTAATCCGAATTAGGGTTTCAGATTCCTGAAACTGAAATTAGGGTTTTCAGAACCGGTTTTAGGATTTCTTATCAATCGCTAGGGTTTTTTAACTAAGCGTTGACGTTCTTAACATATATATATATATATATATATATATATATATATATATATATATATATATATATATATAGGGTTTGACACTGATATAGGTTATCTGGTAAACCCTTGATCTTTAATCACATTCTGTACACATACATGACCATACACACATAACATATACACTTAAACCCTGAATCCGGAATAAATCTCTAGAAAAATTTTAAATTCACGAAATTCCTTCCCAGAAATCTCAAATCCATTCACTTATTTTCTGTCTAGGTTTATTATTTAACCTTAATTCAATATTTTAATATTTAAATAATTTCCTAAATTCTTGGGTTGTCACATTCACCACTTCTTCTAAAAATTTCGTCCCCGAAATTTACCTTACACCTTATACCATGCACCATGCACCATGCACCACACACCATTCATACACAACATCACATACTACCCAATACATTCCTCACAAGAGTAAAAATTTTCAAATAGTGCTGAGGAGTTATATAGACTATTTGTCTATCATTTTTAAAAAGGTTGTATAGAAATTCATTGGCAAATCGTCATAACTTACGGACATAGTGGGTAATTTGCCCGGTATGCCCTGTATTTATTAAGTGCTGCTGGTCTGATCTGTTTCTCATCACTGCCATAGGCACAAAAATTTTACCTCAGTCTTATCGGAATCCGCAACAAAAGTAATTTGGTTCGGGAAAATTTCCAATGAACGCTTAGAAATTTTATAAACGTTGGTCTAGCCGAATCAAATAGCTTAGACTCATATCAATAATCAACTTCAATCGAATTACGAATGTGTGTAGCCAAACCCCGTTGGCAAATTAAAATTTTGAAATTAGTTTGAAAATGACATCATGATGCCATACTATATTAACAGCCCGTTTGAGGATGCCGTCATTTAGTGACTTTGTTATAACACACCATACAATAGTGGAATAACGATTTTAGATCAAATTCAACACTAAGTATTCCTGCATTACAACTCCATTAACTTTTTATCATCTCTGCACCAGGTTACATGGTACATAAGCGATAAAATAAAAAATATTTTGATATTTCAAATCATTATCGTCTAGCCGAAATAAGTAGCATAGAATATACTTTAAATCGTTCCAAAAATCATTACAAATCTGTTTTATTACCTCAACAGGTAACGATGTGTCGGTGGCCCGAAGACCACTCATACACAATGGTCACTCGGAATAGAGAATAAAAATTTATTTTCAAAAGCACATAGTGCGTATTTAACTTGATGTCAAAAATTGCGAGTCTAGCATAGCTAAAAGATTTGGAAAACTTATGTCTCCACTAATGATCAATTGCTTAATAATCTATCTGTTTTTATTATCCTTAATACACATAACTATTCCAAGTTCGTCAAACCACACTCATGAGTTCACGAACTTCACAATCGTATGAGTTTAAGAACTTGTCCTAGTCAGACCTTTGGCGTCCATTCGTTGAGGGGTTCATAAACATTTCATATAATCATGAGTCACGAACGTACCATAAGTATGAGTTTTAAGAACTCGTACTTAACCTTATATTCTCTACCTATACCCTATCTATCTGATATACACTTGAGAAAGAAATCACCCTCTTAACATGCATATAGCAAATAGCGCGACACAAACATCCCAATAATTATCCTATCTCCCTTCTCCATACGAATTTCAATTAATCCGTATTCATAATCCTTTCCTGAATCTGTACCATTTCATAGTACAACTGACACACAATATTCTTGTCGTAAACTTGTCAATCATTCACTTAATTCTTTTCCCTGCTATCACCTTATCAGATCACAGGGTGATCTCATCGTATATATTACGATTCATTTCTATGTCTTGATTGTTTTGTTTTACGATATTCTATCACTGTACTTTTAGTCTTTTAGACTTTATCTATTCACCACTACTGTTCATTTTTATTATCAGAGTTAGGGAACTCTGTATCTTATAACTCGCCGAGATTCGTCTTTGAATCTTATCGACCCACTAACTCTATGTGAATTAGATCTTACCCTATTCACTACGGTTATTAGTCTTAGGTATTCCTACCTAAGGTTCATAACCTACAGCTTTGATACCAACTGTGAAAGCCCCAAATTCGGGTTCCAAATCACCGCGGATCTGGTACAATCATTCTATCACTATTGCGGAAGATATAAACATAAATTACACATAGTATTCCCCAAGGTCGAGTAACCTTAACTTATACACAATTCATAAATTATCTAACATATAATATTATTATCATACATAACTATTACAATTAAACTGCACATATTATCCCAAGTTGAACTTGGTTTTTATCCTTTCCTGTAACCAACGTATTCATCTTAATCTGCAATGTTAATCATGATATAGCAAGGGTGAGCAATAAGTTTGCCCAACAAGTTTAAGTTCAATAAATTAAAGATATATCATGATAGAAAGAATTGAACAAAAGCTGGCTACAGTTCTATAATATAATTGCGAACTAGCATAAACAAATTTTACGTAGCTGAACGAACATTGAACATGAACATATATATATCTGGACCGAATGGTAATGAAGGTTATCAGCCTTTCATACTTGATGAATACATGAAGTATGCACATAGTGCAATGTAATAATTCTTAGACATGACAATAAGAAATGATTAACCACAAGTATATTTGAATGAAACAACTCAAGGTCGAGTTAAAAAAAACTTGCCTGAACCGTTGATTACCGCTATTCAATTTAATAAGCTTTGTTTGAAAACCTAATATTAATAATATTTATTCCTAAGTTAGAATAATATCATCACAATATTTAAAATAACCTAAATATATTATCACATAAACCTATCAGTCTATAACACACATACAACCTAATCTCAAGTCAAACTATTGTAGCATGAGTTGAATCCGACATAATTTTAACATCCCGATGGTCTAGTCGGATAATTCTCGGGTCTAAGTTCAATTAAACTCTGCTTAAATATTTAACAACTGTCTTAGATAATTTTATTAACAGTCAAAATATTTTTCATAAGCTCGTAAAAATTTTCAAATAATTATTATCATTTAAAATGATTTTTTAATCATTAATATCGTATTTATATGAATTAAATACCAAATAATTCCTTTATCATTAATATTTATTTAATATTAAATATTAATGAAAATCACGATATAATATTATAATATATTTATAATATCTCAAAGTATTTTTAATACTTTAAAATCATATTTATTTGATTTTTTAAACAGTTAAATTCATTATCCTATAATTGCTATTAATATTAAAATATTAATATTTTCATGACAAAATATCAAAAGTTATATTTTATAACTTAAAATATTTTTATAACACTTAAATCATTTTTATATGATTTTTAAGTCATTATTTCTATTTTTCCACAATTTATTTAATATAGTGTAGACACTCGAAATTTTTTGTATTACTGACACTAACATTGCAGGAAGGCAGATTCGTCTTTTATGAGAGAACCCTGAAAGACAATCCACAACCATACAGGATACTACCGGAGGTTCAGCATCAACCCCAGATTGCAATCTGGGAGTAATCGTTCCAATCTTGGAGAACCTCGAGGCATCCAGATACAATACCAGAACACACACCGGAGAAGACTGATTAATCTCGGAGATAACCCCGAGATATCCAGTCTCAGCCCTAAACATGGGAATAGCCTCCAACCTTGGTGATAGCTCCAAGGAAAGCAATTTCGGCATTAACCCCGGAAATGCTTGTTACAAGTGCAACCAGCTTCAATCTCGGCGCTCACAACGAGATACACTTTATCAGCCTGACGATGACATCGGGAAGACAAACACACCTCAAAGATTACAATGAGGACTTTCAACCAATTGCAGCAGTCCAATCCCAGCGAAGCTGAGCAGCGTCTGCTTTATCGACCCAACCCGACAATAACACCGGTAAGGGGCAACATCGTCATCTGACCAACACGATGCCACACCAAGTCGTCTCAACACATCTACGCAACAACGACCCACAAGGCTAACCAATCCCGAGTTGTTATTGTGCGGGGTAACGGATGAAAGTTGAAGCTTGAAGACCGGAGGGCACCGTCCCATCTTCAAAGACTTCGTACAAATTCTAATCCCATGCCATCGTACAAATTCTCGACAACGGCGGTCCGAAATAGGTCCTGTATACCTCAAACGGATGCCCAGATTGCACTTCAGAAAAACCGAGTGGACATTACAGTGCCCGCGTGCACGTACTTCGAGACGACCCGACCCGACCAAACCGGGCCGACCCAACCCGCCTCTGGTACACCTGCGACTGAGTCGCAGGTATACATGCGGCACCTTTTGCCTATAAATAAGAGGCTTGGGGTGCTGATTTTTAAGAGAAAAAAGACGGGGAAACCCTGCAGAATTCGCTCTACACTTGCCATACAGTGTATTTTCCCATTTTAAACACCTGTGAGCTCATATACAGCCCTCTTTTGTACCTACAAAAGTCTGTGTTTACTCACTCTAAAGATATAGAAGTCTTCTTTGGCAGCCCACTGTAAGCCTTCTCACACACTTTAGAGTCTTTCTCTTCATTTTTGCACACACCCTTCTACACGTTGAGAGTCGTGTTGCTTGCTTTTGCCAGGACTTCGGTCCGTGGTTTCATTTCAGTCTATATATATATATATATATATATATATATATATATTTACATATATATTGACTAACATTATCAAGTTATGCCTCGGTTGAGCCTAGACATCGGTCTGGAGCGTTTATTTGCTTTTCTATATATATATTTTTATATATATGAACTGTGTATCGGAATTTGTTCGATTGAGCCTAAACTTCGGTTTGGTGCGTTTATTGCTTTAATATATATATATATACTTATATATATTAACTGTGTGTCGGACTTTGTTTGATGAGCCTAAACTTCGGTTTGGTGCGTTTAATTACTTTCTTAAATATATATATATATATATATATATATATATATATATATATATATATATATATATAAACTGTGGTCGAACTCCGTTCGATGAGCCTGGATTTTACATCCGGTGCGTTTGCTCGCTTTTATATATATATATATACTTATATATACGAACTGTTATCGAACTCTATTCGATGAGCCTGAATTTTATATCCGGTGCGTTTACATGCTTATATATATATATATATATATATATATATATATATATATATATATATATATTTACATTTCGTCCCACCTGGAGTTTCCTCCGTGGCGGTTGATAGCTTTTAACAGCTTTATTTACATTTCTGATCCCCCATGGAGTTACCTCGTGGTTGGTGATCATGTCTGTATATATATTTACGGCTTTTATATATATACATGCTTACTGCTTTCATACAAATTGCGGTATCATGTGAGCCTAGGAAATCATGTGATCACAGATTCATCCCATTGGATCTAGATTCGGTTCCAGTGATGGACATTTTCAGTTGTAAGCAGCTTCTAAATTATTTTGCGGTGTCTGAATTTCCTCAGATGGTTTCCATACCCACGAGGAAGTCGACATTATTTTGTACATTATTTTCGTACGGATGCTTCGCAGCCGTCAAAAAAATCAACCAAGCCGCGCATTTAATAAAAATGGGAGTGCAAAAGGCCTCAATTACTATTGAGCATCAGGGTTTGAAAAAATCTCTTTTACAAAACATCATTGCCATATCTTGCTAAAATTGAATTTTTACATAAATTCAAACCCTGCGTATATAGGTGCGAACGAGGCCTCGTACCACTTTCAAATAACAGCACATTGACTCACATACACACACACACATTCAGATAATAGTTTCTTGAAAAGAGGCGGTCACCGTGGTAACACAGATGTCGGGGGGTGCCTAACACCTTCCCCCCGCATAACCAAGTCCCCGGACCCTAAATGAATCTCGGTTTCACCGACCCGTATAGCAGTGTCACATCACTGGGTCAATGTGCAAACCTTTTCTCGGTTGTGTTGGTACAACCATTTAAAAAATCAACTGGTGACTCTTAACAGTCCATCGTCGACATTATACATGTCGGACCTTTTTCACTTGTTTTTCAAACAAATCTCACCTAAAATGAGAACACCAAAGAACAAGTAACATAAAGGGACATCTAAAAATCCCGACATCGACAGGTGGCGACTCCGCTGGGGACTCCAGTAAGAGGACTTAAGCCGCTATTTCAATCTTTTCAAAATTATTATCTGCTTGTGTGTGGATATTGCATTTACATTGGATGAATGTGTACGAATACATGTCTTGTTTATTTAGTGCCTCACACTATAAACTGCCTGTGATGTTAGTGCCTCGCACTATAAACTGCCTGTGATGTTAGTGCCTCGCACTATAAACTGCTCATGATATTAGTGCTTCGCACATGTCATCATTTTATACGGTGAGACGCGATGTATGTGAGTGTATGTTGTGTGGTTCCTCAACCAAGAGGCTATCCCGTCAGTGTTTGATTACTGGACTCGTGAGAAGCCTGATTCTCCGAGGCTCAGGAAAGGCACCACCCAAATTTGCTTCAGTTGAAAGACCGGATTAACTTCCCGTCAAGTAGATTGCGATGATTTGGGAACCTTCATGCCAAAAAGCCGCGAGAGTAACCTAAGATAGGTTAGCCTCTAATAAACCCAAAACGGAGGAAAGTCTCTTCATGCTCTTATTTTAAATTACACAATTTCATGACATATCTATCTCCATGTAATGAGAAATATGAAGGAATGTGTACACATATACATACATGCTACAAACAGCTGACATCCGTTTTTACAGGATAAACTTCCTAAAATGGACTCATCACATTGCATATTAATATTCACCTTCCCTAAGGACTAAACTATGCAAGTCTTTCGCAGGGAGTCAATCGGGCCTACTACCCGTTCAAAGTCCAAAAAGGCAACAGGCCTACAGTCAATTATGTTGTCATCTGACCAGACTGAACTTAATCCAGTTTCTCACAAAGAATTCAACGAATTAAGCAAACAAATTATAGATTTGGCTGCTCTGTTCAAAGAATTACACCCGTCTACACATGGTCAGAAAATACCCGTACATGCTGAATCCTCCACACAAGGAGGAGCCCAGGTCGTTACCATACCTGAACTGTAGTTGGATCAGACCAACAAAACCCATGATGCTACCCATCCCACTGGAGATCCAGACACTGGTGACATCAAAAAGAAAGTCCTCCAAATGGAAGAGACCCTTCGCACTATCAAAGGAATTGAAACACACGGGAGTGTTTCATATGCTGATCTATGTATTTTTCCTGGTGTTCATTATCCAGAAAAGTTTAAAACTCCTGATTTTGAAAAATATGACGGGTTAGGAGATCCTTATACACACTTAAAGGTATTTATTGGAGAACTTGGATCTTATGCAGAGGATGAAAAGCTCAGGATGCAATTATTCCAAAATAGTCTAACTGGAGAAGCCCGTTCATAGTACACAAGATTAGACAACTCCAAAATCCACAGCTGGGAAGAGCTAGCACATGCCTTCCTCACTCAATACAGCTTTTAAACTGAAATGGCTCCTGATCGGTACCAAATTACCAAGACCAAAAAATAGTCTAACGAGTCTTTTAGAGAGTATGCCCAGAGGTGGAGACGCCTGGCTGCCCAAGTGAATCCTTCCATGACCGAATCAGAAATGGTCATGACATTCATAGACATACAAGAAGCTCCCTTCTATGAGAGAGTTTTAGCCAGCATCGGCAAATCGTTTTCTGAAATGGTCAAACATGGGGAGATGGCTGAGATGAGATTGAAATCTGGAAAGATTCAAGACCTAGCTGCACTCAAAGCTGTTGCTGATCACATCCAGTCTGGAAATTATGGAAACAACCCCAGGAGGGTCCATAAAAAGAAAGAGGAAGATGTTTCCCTGATACTACAGGGTCAAAAAGGCAGTCAAAATATGTCTGTTCAGAGGAGAAACTATACTCCCTTTCCAGCACAGTCTGTAAACCTTCCAATACCAAAAGGTGAGAAGCCAAATGCCCTCGAGTGTTCACACCCTTAGGGGATACCCTCGAGAATATCCTTAATCTTCTGACAACACAAAAGTAGATTACACATCTACTTCCACCATCCAACCCAAATGGAAGGGGTTTTAATGCTGCTCGGAAATGTGCTTATCATGCCGGGGCACCTGGACATGATACTCAGGATTGTTGGGCCTTGAAACACAAGATCCAAGACCTGATAGACAACAGTGAGATCGTGATCACTAAACCAGATCAACCTAACGTTCAAGATGACCCTCTTCCTCAACACAAAGAAGAAGAGGTCAACATGATTAATTGGAGCAGTGGACAGAGTTCCAACTTCAGCTGTGATTCTTCCCAAACGATCAAAGACGGTGATAACAGATGGGATTATGCCAAGTTCCAGTTCACAATGGAACGAAAAATGAAAGCTCTCTGCAAACAAATTAAGCAATTGGCGAAACTGGTGACTTATCAGCATCAGGTGACTCGTTAGCTAATCAGCCAGGAGCATGCCAGTCTCCTGCCCATTGTCATGAATATTCCCTCTTCACTTTTAGAAAATGAAATGCTGGAAGACAAAGTGACGAAGAGAGCAAATGCCAAGGCTCGTCGGGATTTTGCCAACAAAAGAGAATTCACCTATTTGGGTCAACCTATGGAGGAGATACTTCACATGTTAATCAATGAAGGAAGAATCAGTTCCCTTCTACCTCCAATCAACCCCCGTTCGGGACGGTATAATTCTGAGGGAGTATGTCAATATCATTCCCAATCTCGTGGTCACAGCACAGAATAATGCTGGGCACTCCGCCACCATATTCAGAACCTAATCGACAGTGGCGTACTGCGCCTGGCAGATGACGACACTGTGCTACAAGCCAGTGAGAATGCAGGTCCCATTAAATGGAAGAGTGTGGTAGCCGTCATATCTACTGAAGCTGATCAATCACTCGTCATGCCAATAATTCAACTCAAAGGAAGCAACAATCCTTTGAAAGTAGCCGCTCCCGAGCCAATCAACTTGTCGTGCAGAGCACAATATCCTATTGTTAGCTTGCATAAAGTTCCGTGGAATTATGGAGAAGGTGAAGGATCCACCTCACATATCACTGCTGTAGTGTCGAAAGAAAATTCACTGTACCTTCCCCAACGGGTGATGAAATCTGCCGTCAAATCAAAGGGAAAAATACCCACGGAGAAGATTGAAAAATTCCTCCGCACTATGGGTCATAACAAAGCTATAGTGGTTTTAAGCTTGAAAGAAGCTCCACAACAGATATCAATTTTGGACTTGGTCCTCACTTCCCAGAATCACCGGAAGATCTTGTTAAAGGTTTTAGAAGAAGCCTATCTCCTGACATCCGTGGATGAGGAAAAATTTCAACATATGGTTGATCACATTTTCAACGACAATGTGATATCCTTCACTGATGATGACATTCTGCCTGAAGGGACCAGTCATTGCAAACCGTTGCACATCGCAATCTTGTCCTCCAGATATATGGTGGCTGGAGTCCTGATAGATGGAGGCTCATCCCTAAATATCTGCCCATATGCTACCTTGGTGAAGATGAATATCAATCCTAATCGAATCCGGAGTAGCCATACTATCATCAAAGTTTTTGATGGAGCCCGCCGAAATTCGGTTGGAGTAATTGAGCTGCCAATTGAGATTGGTCCTCATACATTCTGCGTATCCTTCCATGTGCTCAAGATAGAGTTGGGATACACCCTGCTCTTGGGACGACCATGGATCCACATGGCTGGGGCAGTCCCCTCCACCCTTCACCAACAATTAAAATTTATTGTCAACAACAGCCTGGTCACGGTCAACGCTGAACTAGAGTGTCCTCAACACGGGGATTTAACGGTCATCAATGCTAATGCGGACGTTGAACCAGTCAGTTTTCATGCTTTAGAAATAAGAAATACCCAATACCATGCTATTGGAGCACCACTGCCCGAACCCCGAATTTCTGCCGAAGTGATGTTAACCACTCAAGAAATAATGTCGTTGGGTCATAAACCAGGACAAGGGTTGGGTAAAGATTGTCAGGGTATCAAGTACCCTATTCGCTTAACCAAGCACACTAGAACAGCTGGACTAGGCTATTCGGCCAGCTCTAGTCACATGAACCCTTATAAACATCCACAGGTTCCTTCAGCTTCAACTATGTGGCGTTTATCTTCGCCTTCAAGTGCTAAGTCCGCACAACCTCCTGTAAAGGTGCCAGCCAATGTCATGGCTATGTTATTTCCTAAGTCAAAACCGGTGGAGGAAAAGAAAATCGTTATTCCAGATCCCGCAATCGAAGAAGAGGAGCGGAGAATCAAGGAGAACGGTGTCCGAATAATGTCGGGTATGCGTATCATCGTCCATGATGAACATACCAACTGATACACCCCAGACGATGATTTCCCAGACATAATGGCCATCATTCGGGACAGGGAGGATGATGACAGTCCCTCCATCACTGCGGTTCACCCGAACTTTGCTCTTGCCAATTGGAACAGAATTCCTTGCATTGGTCGTCAAGGGTAAAGCGGGCAGAAGTTCTTTCTGCCCTGTAGATATAATAACTGCTTACTTTTCTGTACAATATTAGCAGTTTATTTTGCCAGTATATGCTAACACTGTGTATGATCAAACACGTTTCATATATACTAAGTGAAAGCATATTTTGTTTCAGGACTATGAATTTAGATGTGCCTGTACTTGCTGATACGATGCCTCTCCTACACAGGGATTGTACCTTTGATGTAGAGATGAATTCAGCCTTGATGGATACACAAGATGACATTGAGGTGCCTCCAGAAATTCAAGAATGGGTCAAAGATACACCTAAACCCAACCTTGATCAAGCCACTTCTTTCAATCTTGGAACCTTAGAAAGCCCTAAGTTAATCCAGATTGGTTCAGACCTTACCCTAAACCAACGGAATGACATGGTTACACTATTAACCCCGTTCCAGGATGTGTTTGCATGGTCTCATGAAGACATGGTGGGTTTGTCCACTGACATTGTCCTTCATCGCCTTCCCATTAAAGAGGGATTTAAACCAGTCAAATAGAAACTCAGGCGATTGAAACCTGAGTGGAGTTTAAAAGGTGAAAGAGGAAATTGTGAAACAATTTCAGGCTGGCATCATCATGGTGTCTACATATCCTGAGTGGATATCCAATATCGTGCCCGTGCCTAAACCTGGAGGGAAGGTGTGAGTTTGCATGGATTACCGGGACTTGAATAAAGCTTGCCTAAAAGACAGCTTTCCCGTGCCATTTATCCACATTCTCATTGACAATACTGCGCAATACGACATGTACTCCTTTGCCGATTGCTTTGCGGGGTATCATCAAATCATGGTTGCTGAGGAAGATCGTGAGAAGACTGCCTTCATCACTCCTTGGGAAACTTTTTGTTATAGACGGTTGTCATTCGGCCTCATCAATGCCAGAGCTACCTATCAACGAGCTATGATGGCTCTTTTCCACGACTTAATGCATAAATAGATTGAGATCTACGTGGATGCCATCATTGTCAAGTCCCGGAAGGAGGATCACCATATAGACCATCTCAGAAAGCTATTCAACAGGTTGTGTAAGTACAACTTGAAGTTAAATCCAGCCAAATGTGCCTTTGGCGTTAAATCTGGCAAGTTGCTAGGATTTCTAGTCAGCCACAAATGGATTGAGCTGGATCCTGCCAAAATCCAAGCCATCATGGATATGCCCATTCCTCAGACAGACAAGGAAATTCGGGGATTTTTGGGAAGAATCAACTTCATTAGCAAGTTCATCTCCCAACTCACAGCAACCTGTGAACCAATCTTCAAACTATTAAGGAAGAACTCCTCCATGAAATGGAATGATGAGTGCCATAATGCCTTCCTTACAATCAAGAAATAGCTAGTCAAAGCTCCTGTGTTGGTACCACCTAGGGATGATGTTCCCCTGTTTATGTACTTGTCCGTAAGTGACAATGCTATGGGCTGCATGCTGGGGCAGAAGGACGATAGAGGCCAAGAACGAGCTATCTATTACCTCAGTAAAAGGTTCAGCAGCAGTGAACACAAGTACACTCTGATCGAAAAGACGTGTTGTGCTTTAGCATAGGCTTCCATGAGGTTACATCATTACCTCCATGGTCACACAACCCATCTTATATCCCGCGTGGATCCTCTCAAGTACGTGTTCAACAAACCCATGTTAAATAATCGGCTGTCCAAATAATAGTTGATCCTACAACAATTTGACATCGTATATGAAACTCAAAAGTCCATCAAAGGTCAAGGAATCGCGGATCAACTGGCCGCCGTACCTTCAGGGGATTTTAAACCCTTAGAAACATATTTCCCTGATGAAGGAGTAATGACAGTACAACAACACCATCAGTACGATACGCGCCAATCATGGAAGATGTATTTTGATGGAGCTGTTAATATGGAAGGTTCTGGAGCTGGAGAAGTTCTAGTATCTGATACCGGGGAGCAGTATCCCGTTGCCGTTAAATTACAGTTTGACAGCACCAATAACACGGCTGAGTATGAAGGCTGTCTCATGGGGCTAAAACTTGCCAGTTCAATGGGCATCAGACGGTTAACTGTCCTTGGAGATTCAGAGTTGGTAATCCGATAATCCATCGGAATCTATCAAACCAAGGAACTACATTTGCTGCCTTACCATCGGCAGGTTTTAAAGATGGCTTTGGAGTTCGAAGAAATCTCCTTTCTACATGTTCCTCGTAATAGGAATGATTTTGCTGACGCATTAGCAACTTTGGCCTCCTTGGTTCATATATCAGACAAGGAGCAATTGCCAAGCATCACAATTTCTCTAAACAAGGCCCCAGCCTACGGGAATTATGTTGGAGAAGTATCGGATGAGCTACCTCCCATCCCACAGCCTTGGTATCAGTATATCAAGGAATATCTACGAGATGGATCTACACCCGCTGAGGCGAGCCCGATCGAGAAAAGGCGGATCCATCAACTTGCAATGAAATTCTACCTGAGTGGAGATGTGCTCTACAAAAGAGATGCAGGATTAGGCGTCCTCCGGTGTTTAGACAAAGATCAAGCCCAAAGGCTCATGGATGAAATCCATGGCGGAGTCTGTGGTTCCCACATGAGTGGCCCCCTCCTTATCAAGAAAATCCTCAAAATGGGACATTATTGGCTATCTCTCAAAGCTGATTGCCATGACCATGTCAAAAGATGCTATCAGTGCCAGATTCATGGGAATGCTATACATGCCCCTCCACGGGAACTCCACAATATGAGTTCACCTTTGCCCTTCTCAATGTGGGGAATGGACATTATCGAGCCCATTGAACCTAAAGCCAGTAATGGACATCGGTTTATATTCACCATGATCGACTACTTCACCAAGTGGGTAGAGGCAGCCTCCTTCCCCAGGGTCACTAAAGAAGTCATCATTGCTTTCATCAGAAACAATGTTATTTGTCGTTATGGGCAACCAGAGGTGATTGTGTCAAACAATGCCAAAAACCTCAACAATAAGATGATGGAAGAATTGTTCAGTAAATTCCACATTAAACATCTCAACTCAGTCATCTATCATCCAAAGATGAACGGTGCTGTTGAAGCGGCTAACAAAAATATCAAGAAGATTATGCAAAAGATGTCCGCCAACCACAAAGATTGGCCTGATGTATTGCCTCTAACTCTGTTAGCCTACAGAACATCCATGCGTACTTCAATTGGGGCAACCCCCTACGCACTAACCTATGGGATGGAAGCAGTGCTCCCCATAGAAGTTGAGATGGAATCTCTCAGAGTGTTGATAGACGCTCAGCTGGATGAAGATCAATGGGTACAAGACAGGTATCACCAATTGTCTTTAATAGACAAAAGGCGAACTGCGGCTATCTTCCATGGTCAGTTATATCAGCAAAGGATCGCCCGATCCTACAACAAAAAAGTCCGGCTACGGCAATTTAAACAATATGACTTGGTTTTGAAGAAAATCCTGGACAACCAAGGTCAATCTAAGGGAAAATTTGCTCCTAACTGGGAAGGCCCGTTTATTGTCAAAGAAGTATTGACGGGAGACGCTCTCAGATTGCAAGAAATGGACGGTGATGAATTTCCACAACTCATCAACTCAGACGCCGTGAAATGGTACTATGTCTGAAATAACTCGCAAACACCCTAGTGTCAAACCATCAGATCACCAATCATTCTGGTTTTTTAACCCTTTACCACATACAACTTTTCTGCACTTTGCCCCTCAGGGAAACATACTTTTCAAGCCAGCAGCCTGGCTTTCCTTTGCGCTCATACAACTTAGGTCATCCCACCGTGGATCGAACCTTTTACGTTTACAGTTTGGCTACCCATACCTGGGATCAAACTTTTCCTCTGCAGTTTATCCTCATCTTAGGATTAAACTTTCTCATCCCCGCAGTCTGACCTGCACATGGGATTACGCTTTCTCTTCTCGCCCTGAGGGGTGAACTATGTCGACCTGATCTCCTCTTCAATAGGAGTACGTAGGCAACCATTTCATATGGCCCGGTCGCAAGAAAACAAAAACAACAAAAACATTTCTACCCTTCTATCCTCACAAAAAATAACAAAAATATTCTTACACCATTTCTGCCACATAGAGCGTTGAACCTCTTACACCAGGTTCGAACTACGCAGACCTGATCTCCTCTTCAATAGGAGTACGTAGGCAGCCATTTATGGTGCGGTCTCAACCCCTACCAAAACACAAACCCTTGTCAGTTGGTACTAGGATCAAACATCAATCCACTACGTTTCATTCGGCTTCAGACTAAAGGGATAGAATTACCCAACCTCTCCTCCCAAATAGGAGATTCGGCGACCATCTAAGCTGCGGTCATACCTTGAAGAGTAACGCCAATCCATAAAAGATATAATTAACTAGGCTTCTCCTGAATAGAAGTACTGGCGACCATCTGTGGTGCGGTCAATCTTAGAGAGGAAAGCCACACTCCTCTCCACATTTCCATACAGAAACCAGTCCCAAGACACCAAAAGATGGTAGGGATACACAGATCGATGATCCATTCTGAACTATTCAGAGACAACTCAATGTCCATCCACCAAGGAGGAATTCAGAATACATCAAGATCACAAGCCCTGAAGCAGTAGGAAAAATATCAAACAATTAGCAAGGTGTATCTAAAAGGGAAGTGATCCAAAAATATATTTTCCTGTCATATATAATGTTGTTTGATATACATGATGTAAACTGTACATGACAAAATGGCTAAGCTAGTCTGTGCAGGTAAGTACAAGCTAATCTATGAGTCAGGATACACGCGAGCTAGCAAGCCCAACATAGCATCCCTCTCAGAAGAAGGAGGTAAAGCTGTGGTCTCCTGTATGAGAGTATCCACACGACCCAATAGATCAGAAGCTGTCTGCATGATGACCATATGCTCATCAATATATGCACTCATCTCTGCGATTATGTCAGTGGTAAGGGACCTCGCTGCAGTACTGTCTGTGACGGCTACATCCTGGGCAGATATGACACTATCCCGCTCAACTATCACTGTATCTCTGGCTAATTGGACTCATCCCGCTCAACAATAGCGGCATCCCTGCGAGCTAAGGCCTCATCTCTCTCCAACAGAGCGGCCTCCCTCACATCCAGAGCAGTCGACATCATAGATCGAACCTGATCTCTCTTAAAGGTTATCAGCTGAAGACTCTGCTCTAAGTACTATGCCGAGTGCTGAATCGCAACAGTGCTGGTACTAGGAGAATCTGGAAGAAATGCTGGCAACCCAGCAGCGGGCTCCTCCTCGAAGTGGGTATCAATGTCCTCCACAGGCTCCACACCCTATGCGTCACTATCCGATACTGCAGATACTGCTGCAGCCGATAAAACCTCCGTCTCCATCCAGGCGGAATACTCTGCGGAATAACCTGGACTGCTCACTGAAAAAGCAGCTACCTCACTATGGTCCCAACAAGCATATACACAAGATCGGTCCTCTGCTGAGAGGTATCGGGCAGGTGAACGCTGACCTGTCGCCCCTGTGAAAGGATGAAAATCCTAAAACTGGTCGAACTGTGACATCACGGCCAATGGGTGATAAGTAGTCACACCCCTCAAGCTAGCTAGAGGGAGGAAATCCATGCCCGAAGCATGAGTAATAAAGCTGTATGGTGAGCTAAGCCCCGACCACAACAATATGCTAAATAGGTCTCTGATGTCTGCCAAAAATGCGGACCAGGACTGAGCATCTATACACTCCGATGGCTGAAAGGAGTATAACATGGCCACATCGTGGGTAAACCAATATCCATGCCGTCTAAGGGTACCAATCGGTCTCAAGTGTGACATGAACCACACATACAGAAGGACTGAGCTCCCAGTAAACACTCCTGATGGATAAGTACTGCAGTAGGATGCTGACCGCAGAGTCTCTGCCAAGATCATAGGCACAATGGTATGACCCTCCCTGAGAGCTCTCAAGGCCATGATAACACCTATATCTATCTCTTCCATATACCGCGGCATGAACACATATGATAGTACACATAACATCAGTACGTCAACTCTGGCTAGACGCCAATGATCCACCGGTGCGGTGAAATCCCCGGAATGTCGTGAGTAATTGTCCTCTGAGCCAAATATGTCGTACAGAAAATGCTGAGAGATCACATGACCAGATGTCAGCTCATCCTGCACTACTCTGCGCCTCAATCCTGTGAGAGTCATGAATCGTCTACTCATGTCTCCCAGAGCCATATGTACGCAAGGTCTGTCTAAAGGCAGCATCGTCAAACATGCATACTCCTCCAGAGTAGGAGTCAACTCATGGGTGCCAAAGCGGAATACCTGCCTGTCAGGTCGCCAATGCTCTAGCATCCCATCTACGAATCCTGTAGGAACCTGAAATGCCAAAAGAGTCAGGGTTTGCTACAGTAATATATCTATGGTCACCCTGTCTGGTGGTGACATACTATCATACCATGATCGCATACCCGATGCCACCACTGACGGTGGGGTATGATCTATAAGGCTAACTGTCGAAGAAGACATCTGTGAGGGCCGTGTCATAAGACCATCCAGGGGTCAATGCCGAATATCTCTGGACATACATACATATGCATAATATGATACATGCATAACAGATAATGGATGACAATATGTTATAGGGAATAAAAAAGACCGTGCATACATTCCTAAGTATATCATCATCTAATACATCAGCTCTGTACAGCTACAAATACAGGGAAATGGGGCACAGACGCCCTACTACTAACAGAGGCCTATCAAAAGATATAGCGAGAATGGGGAACAGCCACCCAATATATAACAGAGGCCTATCAAAAGATATAACGAGAATACATCAGAAGCAGACAATGGTGTCGATATCCACATCATCAATCCTGTCCACCTGATGTAAATCCTCCTGAGCCATTGGATCTCTATCAACAGGGATGTCAGGCCTATAAAGAGGAGGATCTGTGCTGGCAAAACCAAATGGGTCGTCCGAGGGGCCAGCGCCTGAGCTGGAAGGAAAAAATAACTCCGCCTCTGTTGGTTCTCTGCCCAAGTGCCGAATAAATATATGTGCCTGATCCAACTGACGGGTCAAGCTATCAATCTGGGTCACATGAGTCGGATCTTGGACACAAGCTATCCAATCCATCATCATCAAGGATCCAGGAACCATGTCCCCCATAAACTGTGTGGCGCGAGACTGGGCTCCAATAGTACGAGGAAGCCACCAACGCTGGAATATCTCCTGAGTACATGGACCCTCTGATAATGCAAATTCGTCAACACCTAATAACGGGATATCAATGGCGGGTGACTACGATACAGGCCAGTGACGCCTGAAAGGAGGTAAGATCGATATATGAATCTCCCCTGTGGTTCTCCTGATAGCACGCTCTCCTAGATAGAGCTCCCAACTGCCATCTGTGAAGAGTGGAACTCTCCTGATAGAAATCAAATACTCGACCCCAGTCGGGTATCCATCCTCAAAACCCACTGTCAAGTGTTCCCCAGAATAGGGAAGCCAGGTGATGGTGTCGGCCGTCAGCAACTCCAGCTGCATACGGTAATGAGTGAATCCCTTCGCTATAGGGACCTCGGGCAAAATTGAATGATTCCATATTCGTCCTCATGGATAGGTATCTAAACCTAACACACTCACGGGACGCAAACAGGGAAGCCTCTCATAGGCCCAAAACTGCCAACACAATGGCAAGACATCTGCTATCAGTAAACACTCTTAACTTATAAATGGGAAAAGATAAGAGAAATACTCACCAGCAGAAACGGGTAAAATCCTAGCCAAGCCTCGGTCAAACCCTGTGAGCGCATACGCATGCCCCGGAAGAAATAGGCAAAGGTATAAAAGCCCCAATCGTACTCTCCAATACGGTCCACGTCACGCGTAGCGCTGACCAAAGTAAAAGATACCGTGGAAGAGTTATCTACTATAAAATAGCCTCGAATGATCATCAGGAACAACCGCCGCAGAATGCGATCCCTGATCCTGACATCATCAGGCATGGGCTCACTCAATAGCCCGCTCACAGTATCCATGCTCAAAGGACCTGGACGGACGGTCCTGCCTTTGAGCGCCGCTGCCGGAACTCCTAACAAGGATCTGACGGTAGTAGGGGTAATATTCGTCATGCAAGGCACTGGCTCCCCTCCAAACTCCACGCCTGTGATAAATCGTCAATCCATCGGCGTCATCATCACCTCGCAATCTAGCAGGTGGAGTGACTGAGTCTGGTGAAACCACCGCTCAGATAATGCCCTGAGGTAACCCCAGGGACAACGACGAGGGAGGATGGAGAAGATGCCCCAAATCCCCACTCATGCACTACTGCTCTATAATCAGGATGAAGCACCTGGTACATGGAGTGGATGCTAAACCAGTTCTCTTGACGATGTGTAAAACCTGGAACCTGCATGAAATGCAAATCTATGTCAGAGCCCTTTAATCCTCATCAATAGGAAAGAAGGAAAAGCAAAGTTTAACGCCATACCTCGTTAGCATGTAAGTACATTAATGGATGTCTGCCCAAATCACCAAGCAACTCTGGATTCGCTACCTGAATGCTCGGAAGCTCCCTACGAGGGATAGGTGCAGCAGGAGTGGGGTCCTCAATATCCCCCTCCTCGTCCTCAACTTCCAGAATATCTGCCTGGACAGGACGGATCATAGGCTCTACTAACCGACGAGGCTGTCTCACAGAACGGGGATGAGGCACTTCAGAAGCCCTCCGCCGTACGCTAGAAGCGGTCCTATAGGAACTTCTTGGCTGATCTGGATCCATAATATCTGGACAATAAGTCTCCAAATCACCTCAGAAAGGGTGTGGTATTTCCTTACCTGGAGCTTTCTCTAATGCATTTATGATTATATGCATGCATGCATTTACTTTAACAAACAATAGAGTTAAAATGCATAACTACCCAATGCCTACCTTTTGAAATTTTTTGCCATAGTCCCCTTTGAAAATAGGACTATCCACATGCACTCAGGCATGTTTAGGTGGCCATTCAGTAGCACACCTGTCCCAAAGTCATATACACAATATATGCATTAAAAATCAAAAGTATCTTGCATAAGGCCAACCTCAATGCTAGGAGTACTTTGCCTCTCTACCTTTTGCTCATTGGACCTCAAATAGGACAAAAAATAGCAGAAAAAGGTGCCAATTTTACTGTCTCAAAAGTTAACTTTTTTCACATCATTATGTTCAGCATGGTTTAATACTAACATTTACTATGTTGAATATTTTTTATCAAGTCATTTGTGCATACATAACCACTACTATGTGTTTAGATGCATTTCGTACGATAACTCACAATCTAACGGACAGAAACTAAAGAAAATATAGGCATACGTTACCAGGATAGTGTGGAACACTTGCACGGTGATAGAATTTGCAGAAAGCAGCCCGAACTCAGCAGATCTGAAGATGGCTCGCAGTTTTCTCTAAGCGAGACAAGTTGAAAGTGACTTGTGAATGCTGCTAGCTGATGGATATATGATCCACGCCTAGCCACATGCCTATCTGCGGCTGTAGCAGGTACACATGCAGCACCCCCATGTGGGTCCCATCCCTCCGGCTCGGTCCAGTTCGAGTTGCAAAGGAGGTCTTACGAATTAAAAAGGTCAAATCGAGAATAAAAACGCCACACGATTGAGCAAAACTGCAAACAATCCTGGTCTTCTCTGATGAGACTTTGAATCGGTACATCACGCATTGGTATTCACTCACACACAGGGTACACTATACCAGTGATCTCAAATGATCTCAGTCAAGCTCGACAATACCGTACGCAGGTCCAATGTCGCTTTCTCAGGATCATCGTCCTTGTCAACGTGAGTGCCCGATGGGGGTTACAACGTGAGTCCCCGACGGGGGTTACAACGTAGATCCCCGGCGGGGGTTACAACGCGTGTTCATCCGTTGACACGCAAATCAACGAAGGTCAAGCAGCCTTGACATTATCTCAGCCGATGGCAAGTAAACCCATCAGAGCATACACAGTTGTTCGATCAATGCATACATCCCCAGTAGATCTCCCGAGGGGTTTGCAATGTGAATTCATGGTAGGGGATTACCACGTACATTCAAGCCATTGACACACACATCAACGAAGGTCAAGCAGCCTTGACATCATTCCAGCCGATAGAGGGTTAAACCTATCAGAGCTCTGGAGCCATTCGGGGTTCTTACCACCCGATTACCCATATTCCCCAGCGGGGGGTCACAACGCACTATTCTGTTGATCTACACGGCAGCGGAAGTCAAGCAACCTTGACAGTATATCCCACAGGATTTTTCAGCCGTTGATTCATATATCGGTGAAATACACGTCAACGAAGGTCAGACATCCCTGACAACATTTGCTGTTGGCAGTAACTCCAACAGAACCCTGATATGTCCTGACGATACAAACCAGGAGATGGTCATCAAGGAGGATGGATGATGGAATATGTTATACACATCCTCAAACAGATCAAGCTTTATCCCCACAGATCTCTTACACATAAGAGGTACCTCTGTAGGATCCAGTCCTTATCCAGGAATTTGATGATAACTCCAACATCAACATCCTGACAGACTCATATTATACATCAAATCTGGTCATCATTGCCAATCCCCGGTTTAAGCAACATGGAGCCAGTAATTATCCTCAGCGTGTTGGGCTACAACCCCGTACACATGCATCATACATCTACATCATGTTGCTATCCATAGTACCCTGTTCGTCTTATTACGTTTCAAGTGTCTAGGATTCTTTATCCTACCCATGCATCGCTATGCATGAGTATGATAAAGAGGGGCATCTGTAGACACTCGAAATTTTCTGTAATACTGACATTAACATTGCAGGAAGGCAGATTCGTCTTTTATGTGAGAACCCTGAAAGGCAATCCACAACCATACCGGATACTACCGGAGGTTCAACATCAACCCCAGATCGCAATCTGGGAGTAATCGTTCCAATCTTGGAGAACCCCGAGGCATGCAGATACAATACCGGAACACACACCAGAGAAGACCGATTAATCTCGGAGATAACCCCGAGGTATCCAGTCTCAGCCCTAAACATGGGAATAGCCTCCCTTGGTGATAGCCCCAAGGAAAGCAATTTCGGCATTAACCCCAGAAATGCTTGTTACAAGTAGAACCAGCTTCAATCTCAGTGCTCACAACGAGATACACAGTATCAGCACGGTGATGACATCAGGAAGACAGACACACCTTAAAGATGACAATGAGGACTTTTAACTAATTACAGCAGTCCAATCCCAGCGAAGTTGAGCAACGTCTGCTTTATCGACCCAACCCGGTAATAACACCGATAAGGGGAAACATCGTCATCTGACCAACACGATGCTACGCCAAGTCGTCTTAACACATCTACGCAACAACGGCCCACAAGGCTAACCAATCCCGAGTTGCTATTGTGCGGGGTAACGGATGAAAGTTGAAGCTTGAAGACCGGAGGGCACCATCCCATCTTCAAAGACTTCGTACAAATTCTAATCCCATGCCATCGTACAAACTCTCGACAACGGCGGTCCGAAATAGGTCCTGTATACCTCAAACGGATGCCCAGATTGCACTTCAGAAAAATCGAGTGGACATTAGAGTGCCCGCGTGCACGTACTTCGAGACGACCCGACTCGACCAAACCGGGCAGACCCGACCCGCCTCTGGTACACCTGCGGCTGTGCCGCAGGTACACTTGCGGCACCTTTTGCCTATAAATAAGAGGCTTGGGGTGCTGATTTTTAAGAGAAAAAAGACAGGGAAACCCTGTAGAATTCGTTCTACACTTGCCATACAGTGTATTTTCCCATTTTAAACACATGTGAGCTCATATACAGCCCTCTTTTGTACCTACAAAAGTCTGTGTTTACTCACTCTAAAGATATAGAAGTCTTCTTTGGCAGCCCACTGTAAGCCTTCTCACACACTTTAGAGTCTTTCTCTTCATTTTTGCACACACCCTTCTACACGTTGAGAGTCGTGTTGCTTGCTTTTGCCCGGACTTCGGTCCGTGGTTTCATTTCAGTCTATATATATATATATATATATATTTACATATATATTGACTAACATTACCGAGTTATGTCTCGGTTGAGCCTAGACTTTGGTCTGGAGCGTTTATTTGCTTTTCTATATATATATTTATATATATATGAACTGTGTATCGGAATTTGTTCGATTGAGCCTAAACTTCGGTTTGGTGCGTTTATTGATTTAATATATATATACTTATATATATTAACTGTGTGTCGGACTTTGTTCGATGAGCCAAAATTTTAGTTTGGTGCGTTTAATTGCTTTCTTATATATATATATACTTATATATGTAAACTGTGGTCGAACTCCGTTCGATGAGCCTGGATTTTACATCCGGTGCGTTTACTCGCTTATATATATATATATATATATACTTATATATATGAACTGCTATCGAACTCTGTTTGGTGAGCCTGGATTTTATATCCGGTGCATTTACATGCTTATATATATATATATATATATATATATATATATATATATATACATTTCGTCCCACCTGGAGTTTACTTCATGGTGGTTGATCGTTTTTACAGTTTTATCTACGTTTTGTCCCGCCTAGAGTTTCCTCCGTGGCGGTTGATAGCTTATTACAGTTTTATTTACATTTCTGATCCCCCATGGAGCTACCTCGTGGTTGGTGATCATATCTGTATATATATATTTACGGCTTTTATATATATACCTGCTTACTGCTTTCACACAAATTGCGGTATCATGTGAGCCTAGGAATCATGTGATCACAGATTCATCCCATTGGATCTAGATTCGGCTCCAGTGATGGACATTTTCAGCTGTAAGTAGCTTGTAAATTATTCTGCGGTGTCTGAATTTCCTCAGATGGTTTCCATACCCACGAGGAAGTCGGCATTATTTTGTACATTATTTTCGTACGGATGCTTCGCAGCTGTCAAATAAAATCAACCAAGCCGCGCATTTAATAAAAATGGGAGTGCAAAAGGCCTCAATTACTATTGAGCATCAGGGTTTGAAAAAACCTCTTTTACAAAACATCATTGCCATATCTTGCTAAAATTTAATTTTTACATAAATTCAAACCCTGCGTATATAGGTGCGAACGAGGCCTCGTACCACTTTCAAATAACAGCACATTGACTCACATACACACACACACATTCAGATAATAGTTTCTTGAAAAGAGGCGGTCACCGTGGTAACACGGATGTCGGGGGGTGCCTAACACCTTCCCCCCCCGCATAACCAAGTCCTCGGATCCTAAATGAATATCGATTTCACCGACCCGTATAGCAGTGTCACATCACTGGGTCAATATGTAAACCTTTTCTCGGTTGCGTTGGTACAACCATTTAAAAAACCAACTGGCGATTCTTAACAGTCCATCGTCGACATTATACATGTCAGACCTTTTTCACTTGTTTTTTCAAACAAATCTCACCTAAAATGAGAACACTAAAGAACAAGTAACGGAAAGGGACATCTAAAAATCCCGACGTCGACATATAGTTATTAAATAAATTAATTATCATTAATATTAATTAATTAATGAAATTCATCAAATAATATTAAAAGACATTAAAAATAACTTAAAATATATTATTATACCATAATATAATTTTTCATGTATTAAAATCATTTTTAAATAATTTATTTAATATTATAATTAAATAAATTAAATATCATCTTTATTCCAAAAATATTAAATATTTATGAAATATATTCAAAATTATTAAAAACTCATTTTTAGAATTTAAAATAATTTTTAGGAATTTATTTTGTATTTTTAATAATTAAAAACTATTTTTATCTATTTATTAATTAAAATAATTAATTTCAAAAATTAAGTGTCGCTAAAGGTGCATTAAGCGACAAAACCGTGGCTAAAGATGTTCTTGGGCGGTTCTTCATCAAACCCAGAAACGCATGTCAGTGGACAAGTGGGTAGGTTTGACCGGTTCTAGATCTTTGATTACAAGGTTTCTGGGCAGCCTGATGGTTTAGGATTGTAGTATCAGTGTAATACTACAACTATAAACTAAGATCATGATCAAGTTACATCAAATTAGAGAGTTATTGGCAATAAAAAAATCATGTCAGGACTGTTCTTCCATTTCTGGGTTTCCCAGAAATGAAGAACAGTCAAGGTACCTATATTGCAAGCCTTGAATCTTGAGTTCTTGGCTTTACGAATGAAATATGAGGGTTCAATAATGTAGTATTCATGACAAGGTACAATAATATAACACTAGATTAATATTACAACATCATATGTGACGGATCAAGAAAGATTAGCAAATGAAGATTTGGGTTTTCCAGAAAAAGGATTTCGTGACTGAGCAGTCTACTTTGACCGTTCATTAAATGAATCATGTTTGTTGTTTAAGTGAAATAAAGGAACTAATCTGTAGTCCCTAGACCATATTACAACATAGATATATTAACACCATCAAATCATCAAACACAAGCCAAATCTGGGTTCATAAATATGTTGTCAGAGCGATTTATGAAAAATGTGTTTTACCCAGATTTGTTCTTCAGGCAGATTAGTCAACGTAGGTTTGACCGTGATTAATTGCCATTCTGGTCATGATCTGAGTAATCTAAAAGCATAGATGTGTAGTTCTCATGTCAGGCTACAACAACAAAATAATAACTTGACCAAACTCTTTAAATACAGCAAGATCTAGGGTCATGAATATCACTGTCAGACTTTTCTGGGTAATTTGGGTTACCTAGAAACAGTCGGTCGTGGCCGGTCAACTCAGTTTGACTACTCATATCTTTCAATCTACACATGATCTGACCCTGCTTCCACATGGCATAGAACACATACATAACATAAAACACCGTAAACATCTAATAAAGAAGAATCTAGAGGCCCTAACATATGGCTGCCAGGCCACTTTTCCAACTTTTTCTAGATTTTTGAAAACTTGATTTTCGAGCACTTTGATATTATGGATCTGGGATCTAATAACCCAGATTACTAAATGACATTATAATGCACAACTTTAACCAACATATAACATAAGATCACATGATTGCAAAATTTAAGGGTTTATACCTTCTAGGCTTGGATCTTTAAATCTGGTCTTGCATTCAGTTGTTGGAAGGCTATGAACTGATCATGGTTTAGTTTATCACTCCCTCTCACTCTAAGTCCCGAAAATCTATAGAGAGAATGGTCTTGGATAATATGAAAAGTAAAGTAAGTTACTTTTCTTAAGTTTTAAATTTAATCTTTTGATTCAATAAACAAAGAAGTTGATAGGTGGCACAAATCTGATCTTGTAAAGATTTAGATCACATGGGATAAGCCTCAAGGTGGTGACTCACAAGATTTGCAAAATCTTTTGTTTAAGTTTTAAGAAAAGGGTATTTTAGTCTTTTCCATTTAATTTAATGGCATATTAGTAATTTGTCCAAACCCTTAGGGTTTAGGGTTTGACCTTTAGGGTTTAGGGTTTGACGCTTAGATTTTTGAAATTTTATTTCTAAGATTTTCGAATTTCGGTTTTCAAAATAGAAAATTAATATTTCTAAATTATAATTAGGATTGTATAATTATTTTAAAATTTCCTAAACATAATTCAAGCTTGCTAATTATGATTAATATTTCCTAATTAAAGTTAAAAATTAGCAATTAATCCATAATCGTGTATTAGGGTTTCCAGCTGAATAATTAGGGTTTCCTAATAATCAATTAGTTTTTCAAGTAAATCATTAGGGTTTTCTAATTAATTCGTTAAGCTTTACCCTAATTAAGTTTATAATTAATACACTTAAGTCTCTGAGATCCCAAGTTAGGATTTTCGTAATCCGAATTAGGGTTTCAGATTCCCGGAACTGAAATTAGGGTTTGTAGAACCGGTTTTAGGGTTTCTTATCAATTGCTAGGGTTTTCTAACTGAACGTTGATGTTCTTAATATATATAGGGTTTGACACTGATATGGGTTATCTGGTCAACCCTTGACCCTTAACCACATTCTGTACACATACATGACCATACACAGATAACATATACACTTAAACCTTGAATCTTGAATAATTCTCCAGAAAAATTTTTAATTCACAAAATTCCTTCCCAGAAATCTCAAATCCATTCACTTATTTTCTGTCCAGGTTTATTATTTAACCTTAATTCAATATTTTAGGATTTAAATAATTTCCTAAATTCTTGGGTTGTCACAATTTTCTTCTTTGCTATCAAAAGTTTTAGGATACTCTCAAGTGAGTCCCCTAAGAGTGTAAATGTTCTTCGACGTTTAACTTCTCTGGCTTTTTGGAACGGAGGATATGAAGGTTGTGCAGACGTTTGAAAAGGGGAATAATTCTTCCTTTGAATGGGGAAGTTTTGGTTGCCTATCTGAATTTGACCTTGCAATTCCAAGGATACATCCTCTTATTTCATTTTATGACCTCTTCGAGGATTATTTCCCATAATTTCTAGCCTGGATGTGCTCAGCCACAACTTCTATGGCAGTAAGGTCTTTAATCTTTCCAAACTTCAACCCCATCTTAGCCATTTCTCCATGTTTGATCATTTTTGAGAAGGTCGATGAAGGTCATTACCATCTCATTCTTTGTCATTGATGGGATGACTTGAGCATGCAGATGCCTCCATCTTTGGGCATACTCTTTGAATGACTTAGTATTCTACTTTTTAATTTGGTAATTTGATATCTGTCTGAAGCCATTTGTGACTAGAAGCTGTATTGATTTAGGAAGGCATGGGCTAGCTCTTTCCAGCTATGAATTTTGGAATTATCCAGTCAGGCATACCAGGCTCCGGCCTCTCCAGTCAGGCTTTTATGAAATAGCTGCATTCTCAGCTTTTCATCCTCTGCATAAGATCTGAGTTCTCTAATGAACACTTTCAAATGAGTATAAGGATCTCCTAATCCGTCATATTTCTCAAAATATGGAGTTTTGAGCTTGTCTGGATACTGGGCTCCGAAAAAAATACAAGGGTCTGGGTAGTTAACACTACCATATGCTCTAATCCCTTTGATTGACCAGATGGTTTCTTCCATTGCTGGACTTTCTTTCAGATATCACCAGTTTCCTGATCATTCTTGAGGTTGGTGATTTCAGGGGTTTTGTTGGTCATATCCTTGTTTTAAGGCTCATGTATCTAAGTATCTTTGTTTTTGTCAGTACCCTGACTGCCACCTTGTGTAGATGACTCTGGTTGAGTGGGTATTTGCTTACCATGAGTACTTTTGCTCTATTCTTTTAAGAAGATAGCTAATTCTGCTATCTGAGTTTTGAGTCCCTCGAATTCTTCTCGAGACACAAAACCTGACCCTTGTTGGGTACTTTCTTCCATGTTGATGGGTAGGCTTTTTGCCTTCTTAGATTTGGATTTGGTAATAGGACCAATCTTACCTACAATAAAGGTAGGTATTTTAGTTTTAATAAACCGACTAATATGAATGCTCATGAAATGTATCAGTTTTAGGGTTTTTTAATGTTTTCCTGCAAAACACATGTCAGTTTTTTTGATGACATGATAGCATGCCAGGATTTGATATTTGAAAATGAATTTGGGAAGGAACGAATATTTACAATATTTAATATTTACAAGATTTACATAGGACATGTATTGAAAAAGGGAAGGCCTACAGAGACTTCCCTTCGTATTTGGTTTATCAGAGGCTGACCTATCATATGTTACTCTCACGGGCTTTTTAAAATTGGTTCCCAGATCATCGCAATCTACTATATGGAAAGTTAATCCGATCTGGTTCACAGTTTTGAAGGATATTTCTATTGTTAATAAATTTCCTGACGTATTCTTGAAGACTTCTTAGCCTCCCCCTAGAGTGTGAAATTGAATTTTGTATTGACCCCAGTACAAAACCCATTTCTTCAAACCTTAAATATTTCTTCAACCAAAACGAACGTATAATACGCCAAAGACGTTGGCTCAAGCTGTTGAAGATTACGATTATACCATTCAATACCATCGTGGGAAAGCGAACGTGGTAGCTGACGCGTTGAGTAGAAGATCCTATGCGTTTACGAGTGCGATGTTGTTAACACAAAAACCCAGTTTGTATGACTTGCAAAGGATGAAGATAGAGTTAAAGACTCCAGGGACCCATGTGTTTATGGCGAATATACAAGTAGAATCGACTTTAATCGATAAAGTAAGTTGGTCAAGCTACACACCCGAATCTGATCAATGTGAAGATGAAGAGAGGAAATCTTAACCCTCGATTTAACTGGCCCATTTAAAATACTCGATCGAGTAGGAACTGTGGCCTATAGACTCATTTTACCGCCAAGTTTATCGCGTGTTCATAACTTTCTTTTTCACGTATCGATGTTACGTAAATATGTGGACAACCCGAACCACATTATTGAATTGGACTTAGACGAGATAGCAGAAGATTTAACGTATGAGGAGATCCGTGTTAAAATCTTAGATAAGAAGGATTATATTCGACACTCAAAGGTTATACATCAAGAGTTAGAATTTGAAGTGAAGTCAAGGTATCCTCACCTATCCAGCATACCAGGTACGTACGTAAATTTCGAGGGCGAAATTTCATAAGGAGGGGAGATTGTGAGACCCCAAATTTTATGAATAAAGATTTAATTTTCTCAAAATATTTTTTTTAATATTATGGTGTTGATTTGAGATGGTTTTATAGTTGTGGGTAGTATTTATAAATTTTGCAAAGTATGTAAGTTGTTATATAATATTCGTTTGGTCGGGGAATATTCTTTTTATCAGGGAATATCCGTACGACAGCATAATCATTGGTGGACTCCACAACGGAAGTATTGTCATAGTAAGAAAACGATAGAATTATCTTTTTATAAAAATAACTGCGAAAGTGTTACTGTTAAAACTGTTGAACTACTCGGTAGTAAAAGTACAGTAATACGCGTGGTTGCATAGTAGCACATGGTATTGATTATTGATGCTTACGTAAGAAGTCACTCAGCTATACTCAATTATTGCTACAGTAATTGTTGCATCATATCTCTCACATTATTGATTCAATTATTGTCACAGTAGCATCTATATAATATGTTATGTTATTAAATTAATAATTGAGATGGCAAAGTTATTCATATTATTATTTGTAATATTAACGATGTCTAGAAATTCTGCCAAGGAGAGGGTTGGTCACATAATTGCGCGCCAATAGGGAAAAATTCTTATTGGAAAGCCCCCTCTTTCCTAGGAACGACCTGGTCGATTAATATTGTGAATTATAATAAAGGTGATAAGTTTTGTTTTATTATTATTATAAATGTAAAAAAACAGAAAACTTTTTATATAAAACAGAATACTTTTATAAAGTTATTTATTTTATTAGACTATAACTAGAATATATTATATTTTATTATGCATAGTGTTTGCATAGTACCTGCATAGTAAAATCTTTTTATATAAAACATAATACTTTTTATAAAGTTTTGTTTTATTTGATTATAAATAGAATATATTATATTTTATTGCATAGTGCAGCATAGTATCCTTTCTATTTTCCTATAAATATGATGCTTAGTTAGAATTGAAAATCACACCAGAAGTTCAGAGAATTCTTCTATAATCTTGAGCGTATTTCTTTAGAGTTTTAAGAAGCTTTGAGCGTAGTGCAAGTTTTCTTCAAGAATATCCTCACCCTACCAGTCGGAATACTCTTCTTTTACGGTAAGAGATATTATTTGTTGTACTCGTAAGGGGTATTATTTTTCCATATTTATGAAGAGAATTATTTTCTTTCCAATACTCGTAAGAGCTGTTGTTCCATTCTTTATTATTATGTTGGAATAACCAGTCTATGCGAAGTACCGCATATATGGTGAAATTATGTTGTTATTCCATTCTTTATTATTCTGTCGGAATATCCTGTCTGTGCGTTTATGCATGATCTAGTTCCATTCTTTATTATTCTGTCGAAATATTCTGTCTGTGCGTTTACGCATGACCTGGTTCCATTCTTTATTATTATGTCAGAATATCCTGTTTGTGCGTTTACGCTTGACCTGGTTCCATTATTTATTATTCTATTGGGAATAACATGTCTATGCGTTCTATTGCATGCATGGTGAATCCTTCTGTTATTCCATTCTTTATTATTCTGTTGGAATAACCTGTCTGTGTGGATTACCACATTCATGGCGAATGATCCTTTGTATTCATTTCTTATTAAATTATGAAAATGATCTGTCTACGTGGATTACCGCATGACGTGCAAAAATCCATTTGTAGTTTCATATATTCAGTTATACTTAGTTGGTTAAAGTTTTGGCTTCTATACTCCATGAAATTAGTAGAATATCCTGGATATTTACGCTTCATCCAGTATTTTTTTCATGAAAATATTCTTCTGAGCATTCTTAAATTTTACTCTACAAAGCAATATCATGTTGACAATTTGGACGTTATTGGTTCTTAGATAAATTATTTCTAGCTTGAACTTGTTTTATTGAATTCTTATATCATTGTCCTCATCCTCATGTTTATATTTTGTTGAAAGTCATCTGTGGCCTGTAGTGCATAGATGGACTTGGTATGATTATGACCAGAGATTATTCGGTGTAATCATAACCGTAATGTTACAAATGATGTGGTAAAAGTCTTCATTGGCCCGTAGTGCATTGATGGACAGTTGTTGGCATGATTATGACCATTGATGAATACACGAATATCCTTGGCTTGTAGTGCATGGATAATTTGTGGTTGTGATACTAATGAATATCCTTGGCCGTAGTGCAGGGATGATGTGAATTATTTATTAAGTTGAGTCCCAGCGATAAAAGTGATGAAAAACCTTTTAAATCATAAAAGATAGTAGATTTTATTTTCTACTTGACTCTTTTAATGGATTGCTTGTTCCGCAGCAGTTAAACTAGATGTTTGTTATATTGTATCAGTTTAACACTGTTGAAGGCTAACGATAATTTATTCTGCATTATCTTAGTCATAATATTTCTTACTGGGCTAGTTGAGCTCACCCTTTTACTTTCATTACTCTCTCTAGGAAATGAGAATGTAGCAGGGACTAGTCGGGGAACGGAGTGACGGTCCAGATGATAGCCTTAGAAGTCCTCACTATTCTATGAAATAGTGTGATAATAAATGTATTGAGGACTTATTTTGAGTTTGAATACTGTCTAGAAGACAATATTTGTATTAAAACTCACAGCTCATGTTGTATATTTAAGATTATATTTGTATTCTGTACCATATATTTGGCGACTCAGAATAGGTGATGTATACCTATTTTGGGGGCGTCACAGTTGGTATCAAAGCTTATGGATATGATCCCTAGCTGAAGACAAGAACTAGGAGGGGAGAGACGGGGAATTCCTTCGCTAGTATGACCTACCTAAGTTTATTTGGTATTTAATTGGTCGGTCAAAGTATAGGGATAATATGTGATATGATAATTAACCATTGTTTTGTGGTAGTGTTTGAAAATGGCAGCTGAAAATGTTAACAATGGAGTGAATGAGACCGTTGAGACACCTTTAATCACTAACCAGATTAATGTAATGTCAGACGAAGAAGAAATTAAAGATATCTATGTGGTGAGTGAAGACAATAACAACTTATTGACTTAATAGACTTGCACGTAAGCAGTGCTAAACAATAAGTTCTTATGGCTAATGCAGCAACCTTTGCTTCATTTCCAACATATATGATTACTTATCTTTGTTTAGCTTTCTACTTCTGCTTGACACCTTCTTAAATCTATATTTATAAGAATCAGAGAAGATATCCAATACCCAAGTAGAACCTTGACTTAAAGAAAGATTTATTTTAATCATGAATAAAATTGTGTTTGTAACCGAAACTTCACTAAGCTTCTTCTGGTTAGCTCTGCAAGATGCTTCTCGCAATTTCTTTTCCAGTGTTCAGGCTTATTGCAATGAAAGCAAACTCCTTTTCTATCCGTATCAGTTTTGTTCTTATTATCCTTTGTTTTTGTCTTTCTATTTACCTTCTTAGAATCGTTCTTCTTTTCAAAAGATCATTTGGCCCCTACCAGTAAGAATTGGTCTTTCTTAGTTGGAAAATGACTCTCAACATTTTTTAACATGTTAAGCAAATTAACGAGGCTGATATCTAGCTTGTTCATATGAAAATTTCATAACAATTGTTAAAGGAGTCCGAAGTGACTGCAAGATCAAATCTTGGCTCAACTCTCTAGCCATTACAAAACTATTTTTCCTAACTGTTCAATCAAATTGATCATTTTTAGGATATGTGTTTGTTGTGACGACCTAAGAATTTAGAAAATTATTTATATCTTAAATTATTGAATAAAGGTTAAATAATAAACCTAGACAGAAAATAAGTGTACGGATTTGACATTTCTGAAAAGAAATTTTTGGATTTAAAAATCTTTATGGTGAATTATTCAGGATTAAGTATATAAGTGTATATGTTATGTGTATATGGTTGTATATGAGTACAGTATGTGGTTAAGGGTCAAGGGTTGACCAGATAACTATATCAGTGTCCAATCCCTAAGTATATATTTAGAACATCAACGTTCAGTTAGAAAACCCTAATGTCTGATAAGAAACCATAGAAACCGGTTCTGGAAACCTTAATTTCAGTTTCGAAAATTTGAAACCCTAATTTGGATATTAAAATCCTAATTTGGGAATTTAAATGCTATGTATAAGGGTTATGTATTTTAATTACAAACCTAATTAGGGATAACCCTAATGATTAATTAGATTTTTAATAATTTAGAGACCCTAATTCTTGGGTTATAAACCCTAATGCGTGATCATGAAACCTAATTGTTAAATTAGTAATTTTAATTAGGAAATATTAATCCTAATTAGCAAGCTTAAATAATGATTAGTAAATTTTAATATAATTAGAAAATCCTAATTATAATTTAGAAATATTAATTTTACATTTTGAAAACCGAAAATTGGAAAATCCTAGAAATTAAATTTCAAATATATTAGGGTTAAACCCTAAATCCTAAGTGTTAAACCATAAACCCTAAGGGTTTGGACAAATTAGTAATATGCCATTTAATTTAGAAAATAAATGACCAATTTGACCTTTGTGCATTATTGGAGGGAAGTAAGTGAATCTTGCCATATATTGGTGAGCCACAAAGTCTAGATTTTCGCTGCAGTTAAACTTGATGTTTATTATATTTTATCTGTTTAACACTGTTGAAGGCTAACGATAATTTATTCTGTATTATCTTAGTCATAATATTTCTTACTGAGCTAGTTGAGCTCACCCTTTTGCTTTCATTGTTCTCTTCAGAAAATGAGAACATAGCCGGGACTAGTCGAGGAACGGAGTGATGGTTCAAGATGGTGCATTAGTAGTCCTCACTATTCTTTGAAATAGTGTGATAGTGTTGAGGACTTATTTTGAGTTTGAATACTGTCTAGAAGACAATATTTGTATTAAAACTCACAGCTCATGTTGTATATCTAAGTTTATATTTGTATTATGTACCATGTTTTTGGCGACTCAGAATGGGTGATGTATAACTATTTTGGGGGCGTCATAGTTGGTATCAAAGCTTAGGGATATGATCCCTGGCTAAGATGTGAGACTAGAACTAGGGGGATAGACGGGGAAATCTTTCGCTAGTATGACCTACCTAAGTTTAATTGTTATTTAATTGGTCGGTCAGAATATAGGTATATCATGTGGCATGTCAATTAACCTCTATTTTGAAAATGTATTTTAGAATGATATTTGAAATAGATGAGATGATAAATGGGAAAATCATGATAGAGAGAAAATAATCGGGAAGGTACAATCTGAAAAGAAAGCAAGGTATTCTCATCTCTTCGGCATACCAGGTACGTACATAAATTTCGAGGACAAAATTTCATAAGGAGGGGAGATTGTAAGATCCTGAATTTTATGAAATGAAAGTATTCAATTTTTCTATAATTATTATTCTATTTAGTTAATGGTTAAATTGATAAAAGGTTAAAGTTAATGGTGATATTTAAAATTTTGCAAAGTAAGCAAGTTGTTATAAAATATTCGTTGTGTCGGGGAATATTCGTTTTAACAGGGAATATTGGTACGATGGCACAATCATTGGTGGACCCCATAATGGAAGTATTGTCGTAGTTAGAAAACGACAGAATTATCTTTTTATAAAAATAAAGGCAAAAGTGTTACCGTTAAAACTGTTGAACTACCCGGTTGTAAAAGTACAGTAATACGCGTGGTGGCGTAGTAGCACACGGTATTGATTATTGATGCTTACGTGAGAAGTCACTCAGTTATACTCAATTATTGCTACAGTAATTGCTGCATCATATCTCTCGTATTATTGATTCAATTATTGTCACAATATCATTTGCATAATATTTATTATTAGTAAATCAATAATTGAGACGATAAAGTTATTTATATTATTATTTATATTATTGACAATGTCTAGAAAGTTCTGTCGAGGAGAGGTTTGGTCACCTAATTACGCGTCAATAGGGAGTAATCCTTATCGGAAAGCCCCTGTTTCCTGGGAATAATATGGTTGTTAAATATTGTGAATTAAAATATTAATGATGAATAATTTCGTGTTGATTAAAGATGAAATTGATATTTCCATTGTGTTGGGATTGTTAGTGTTAGTGAAAATCGACATTTATTTCGATAAGGTTATATTGACCAATCGAGTAATTAATCGGATAAATGAACAATTAATTGTTATTAATTCACATGCTTATAACTATTTGTTTACATGTGTGTACTATTGATTCACATGCATGTACTATTAGGGGAGGTGGTGCAAGATTGATAATACTTGCATGACTAAATTAAAAATGGAGGTATAGATGAAGGTATTATACTGTAATTATTTTATTTACATGATTTTACTATTGATTCACATGATTGTACTATTTATTCACATGATATAGTATTAAGGGAGGTGGTGCAAGTTTGATAATACTTGCAGGACTAAATTAAAAATGAAAGAAAAGATGAATGTATTATAATGTAATATTTTGAGCCCCAAAACGTGCAATTATTGAAGCTATATTTTTTGAAAAATAGAAGCTCATTCTTCTTTCATTCTCACCAATTCACTAAGACTCACAAGAGCAATTATAGAAAGAGAAGCTTTAGAGAGAAAGTAGAAGAGAAGTCTATTACTTCACTATTTCAGTATCCAATCTTTTTCTGAGGTAAGGGGTATTATTTATTTCATATTCTGAAGAGACATTATTTTTCATATTCGTATGAATATTATTTTCGTTCAATATTCGTAAGGAATATCATTTTCGTTCAATATTCATTGTCTTCGTTTAATATTCGTAAAGAATATTATTTTCGTTCAATATTCATAAGGGGTATTATTTATTTTATATTCTGAAGAAATATTATTTTTCGTATTCATATGAATATTATTTTCGTTCAATATTCGTAAGGAATATTATCTTCTTTCAATATTCGTTGGAATATTATTTTTGTTTAACAGTCGTAAGGGGTATTATTTATTTCATATTCTGAAGAGATATTATTTTTCGTATTCATATGAATATTATTTTCATTCAATATTCGTAAGGAATATTATCTTCGTTCAATATTCGTTTGAATATTATTTTCATTCAACAGTAGTAAGGGGTATTATTTTATGACAACTTACTTTCTTTGAAAAAATTTCACATATCACCCTTAACTTTAACCTTTTATCAATTTAACCATTTACTAAATAGAATAACAATTATCAAGAAATTTAATTATTTCATTTCGTAAAATTTGAGGTCTTACAATCTCCCCTCATGAAATTTTGCCCTCGAAATTTACGTACCTGGCAGTTCAAAGAGATGAGAATACCTTGCTTTCTTTCCGGATTGTATCTTCCCGGTTATTTCCTCTCTATCATGATTTTTCCATTTCTCATATCTTGTACTTCAGATTGTAAGGTTTTAAGCCCAGAAAAACCCAATGTTGATATTTATTTTATTATTTTAATAATAATATTTAATTTCATTTTGCATAATTAAATATGTCATAAATTTTGTCCATAATTATATATTTTATAATTTATGTATATGAAGTAGTGCCATATACAGAAGACATAAATTATATGTTATGTATAATTAAAGAAATGTATTGTTCTCAATCTTAGATGGAAATGGACAAACCATTCTAGTAGATTGTAATACACTTGATTGGATGGTTTGTCTTAGTCATGTAAAGTGGAGAATTTAATCTAGTGTATTGGTGTATTAATGAAATACATAGAACTGGATCGTTGCGAAAAATTATTTGTTAAATACTGTTGTTCTAAATAATTTTTCAATTACTATTAATGTGCAATTACTCTTAATCCTGAGAGAATAATGAACTTAATTTTATAATGTATGTCACTTTAATATATTAAAGAGTGAGATTTTAAATACAATCAATACATCAATATGTTGGGTGATATATGTTATGAAATTAGGAACATATATTTTTCAAGATGAAATTCTACAATTAAATTATAATATTTCCTTGATATAATTTATTGGTTGATCACCAGAATCTTGGCCAAGTATTTTAGTAATTCAAATTACTAAAGTATTAATTTAATTTATTAAATTAATGTGTGATCAAAAGTTTATAAATTATGTAGTCAAGGATATAAGAAGTAAACGTAGTGGGTTAACAGTTTTATTCCTACACGCGTTTATGGATATTATTGCAGAGGAGTATTTTTGCAAGATACTAATAGTGGAAGGATTTAATTAATTAATTTTAATTCTATTAATTCTAGAGTGCAATTATAACTATTTAGTGGAATTAGTTATAATTAATATAATTCTAATTGATTAAAGAGTTAATCAGAAATTAGTATTTTATTGGAGCTAGAATTGTAGAATCCTACTTGATCCCCACTCTAGCCCTTACTAAGATATAACAAAATAGCAGGATAAAATATATCAGAAAAGTTTTCAAATTATCCTGATAAATATCAGGGAGTTGAGGACTCTATATATTATATCAGTTTGCAGTATTTTGAGCCGACACTCAGAAAAAGTACGTAATATCAAAATAAGGGTCATAGGGAGGAAGATCAGGAGAAAGAAAAAGTCTTTATCAGAATACCAAAATTTTCCATTGTGCTACAACCAAGCACAAGGTATGTAATATAATCTATTTAATTTTTGAGTATGCTAAATTATGAGAAAGATCTTGGAATAATAATTTTTAAAAGTAAAAATTATTAATTTTTTTTTTGAAATCGTTTCCTACAATATCATTCTATAATATAGTTTGAAAATAAGGGTTAATTGACATACCACATATTATCCCGATATTGTGACCAACCAATTAAATAACAATTACATTATGCAGGTCATACTAGCGAATGAATTACCCGTCTCTCCCCTCCTAGTTCTAGTCTCACACAGCCAGGGATCATATCCCTAAGCTCTGATACCAATTGTGACGCCCCCAAAATAGGTATACATCATCCATCTTGAGTCGCCAAATATATGGTAAAAATTTAAATACAACTTAATTATACAACAGTCGTGTAAAATATGACAAAACATAATCTAAGAGTTTTAATAAGAATATTGTCATCTAGACAATATCCACATTCAATGGAGTCCTCATTACATTTATTGTCACACTATTTTATAGAATAGTGAGGACTACTAAAACAACCATCTAGACCGTCAATCCGTTCCCCGACTCGTCCCAGCTATATTCTCATTTCCTGAAGAGAACAGTGAAAGAAAGGGTGAGTTCAACTAGCCCAGTAAGAAATATTATGACTAAGATAATGGAGAATAAATTATTCTTAGCCTTCAACAGTATAACAACTGATAGAATATAATAGACAACAAGTTTTAGATCAACAACTGCAACGAAATAAGCAATCCATTAGAAGAGTCAAGTATAGCATAAAATCTACTATCTTTTATGATTTAAAAAGTTTTTCATCAACTTTATCGTTGAGACTCATCTTAATAAATAAAATCGAATCATCCCTGCACTACGGGCCAAGGATATTCATGTAATCATCAATGGTCATGATTATACCGAATAATCCCTGGTTATAATCATACCAACAACTGTCCATCAATGCACTATGGACCAATGAGGACTTTTACCACATCATTTGTAACATTACGGGTCATGATTATACCGAATGATCCCTAGTCATAATCATACCAATCAACCGTTTATCTATGCAAATAAGCCAAAAATGACTTTCATCACAATATAAGAAGGAGGATGATGACAATGATATAAGCATTAATCAAACGAAATCAACGATAAATATTAAAGACTTTAAATTTATCCAGAGTTTAAACATATCCAAATTGTTAACATGATACTGCTTTGTAGAGTAAAATTCAAGAATAATATTCATGTACCAAAAATAATTTGGACAGAAAAAAATATATTTTTCGGGTAAATAGTATCTCGTGAATAGTACCTTGTGAATAGTACTTCAGGAATAGTACCTCGTGAATAGTATCTTGACATGAAAAGTACCCCAAATACCCAAGTGAATAATATTCAGGTGAATAGTAATTGGGTGAATAGTAACTCGTGAATAGTATTCCGGTATAAAAAGTGTCCCGAATACCCGAGTGAATAATATTTGAGTGAATAGTAACCTGTAAATAGTAACTCATGAATATTACTCCGTGAATAGTACTCATAAAAGAAAAATACAAAAGAAAACAATATTCCATAACGAGTACAAAAGAAATGATATCTCATAGGAGTATAATAGAATATACGAAACTGTAAATGGATTTTCACCCGCCATGCGATAATCCACGTAGAGAGATCATTTCCACAATTTAATAAAGAATGAATACGAAGGATCATTCACCATGCATGCGGTAGTACGCGTAGACAGGTTATTCCAACAGAATAATAAAGAATGGAATAATAGAAGAATTTCACCATGCATACGGTAGTCCGCATAGACAGGTTATTCCAATAGAATAATAAAGAATAGAATAATAAAAGAATTTTACCATGCATGCGATAGACCGCACAAATAGGTTATTCTAACAGAATAATAAAGAATGGAATAACAGAAAAATTCACCAGGCATGCGATAGACCACACAGACAGGTTATTCCAATAGAATAATAAAGAATGGAATAACAGAAGAATTCACCAAGAATGCGATAGACCGCATATATAGGTTATTCTAACCGAATAATAAAGAATGGAATAACAACCCTTACAAGTATTGAAAGAAAATAACTCTCTTGATGAATACGAAAGAAATAATACCCCTTACCAATACGACAAATAATATCCCTTACCTCAGAAAAAGACTGGATACTGGAATAGTGAGGAAGCAGACTTGTCTTCTTCTTTCTCTCTATGATTTCTCTGTAATAATTGCTTGTTAGACTTAGTGAATTGGTGAGAAATGAAGGAAGAATGAGCTTCGATTTATAGGAAAATATAGTTTCAATAATTGTATATTTTGGGGCTCGAAATATTACAGTATAATACTTTCCTCTTTTTCTTCATTTTTAATTTAGACCTGCAAGTATTATCAAACTTGCACCGCCTCCCCTAATAGTAAATCATGTGAATCAATAGTAAATCATGTGACTCAATAGTTCTAAACATGTGAAAAAATTAATTATAGTATAGTACCTTCATCTATACCTCTATTTTTAATTTAGTCATGCAAGTATTATCAATCTTGCACCAACTCCCCTAATAGTAAATCATGTGAATCAATAGTACACACATGTGAATACATAGTTATAAGCATGTGAATTAATAGCAATTAATTGCTCATTTATCTGGTGAATTACCTGATTGGTCAATATAACCTCCAGACATCAATTATTATCAAAATAAATGTCAATTTCCACTAACACTAATAATTTCCACACAATGGAACTATCAATTTCATCTTTAATTAACACGAACTTATTCATCATTCATATTATAACTCACAATATTTAACAACCAGTTCGTTGCCAAGAAAGAGGGGGTTTTCGATAAGGATTTCTCCCTATTGGCGCGCAATTAGATTATCTAACCTCTCCTTGACAGAACTTCTAGACATTGTCAATATTGCAAATAATAATATGAATAACTTTATTGTCTGAATTATTAATTTAATAATATATCATATTATGCAGATGATACTGTGATAATAATTGAATCAATAATATGAGAGATATGATGCAGCAATTACTGTAGCAATAATTGAGTATAACTGAGTGACTTCTTACGTAAGCATCAATAATCAATACCGTGTGCTACTATGCAACCACGTGTATTACTGTACTTTTACCACAGGTTATTTTATGATAACTTGCTTTCTTTGAAAAAATTTCACATATCACCTTTAACTTTAACCTTTTATCAATTTAACCATTTACTAAATAGAATAACAATTATCAGAAAATTGAATACTTTCATTTCGTAAAATTCAGGGTTTTACATCATAACTATAGCATGCGTTCTTGAATTCTGTGATTGAATGGAATCTTGATGAATGTTAGGGTAGAGATATGCTTGACATCGCATGTAATCAGATAAAGAACATAAATTTAAACCGTCTTTGATTGTAATTCGCATAGAGATATAGTGAATTAGTTAATTAATATGTTTAACTTAATTCTATCTAATTTATGGATTTAAGTTAATATGGTATTAGAGCATCGAGACTTGGCTAGTTCTACTTGAGTGTTCTTAATTAATAAACTGGGATAATGAATTGAACTGGAATAGGGTGTAATAATCAGAGTGATACTTAAAGTGAAGTCGTAAGCCTAATTCTCCATTATTTGCTTGAAATTACAGTTTTTGAGTTTATTGATTGATTATTATTTTTATGTTTTTAAATGTTAATAATTATAATCATTAAATTGGATAGTTTAATAAAATTGGGATTAATATAAAGTTGGTAATTGTTATGATTAATTTCATACTAGTCTCTGTGGGAACGATACTTGACTTATCATTATATTATTTGTTGACCACGTGCACTTGCGTATGAGCGTATATAGATTTTATCAAACAAGTTTTTGGCGCCGCTACCGGGGAATTAGTATAGATTTTAATATTTTTCAATATCAATTTAATTAGTCTAGTTTTACTTAAACATTTTTCTTTTGTTTTGTTCTTTCTTATTTCAGGTTCTTGAAGTCAGTTTATATAAACTCGGTCTAAAAACCCAGACTTGCTTCCTTTTGAGGACGATATCGAGAAACGGTTTCAAAGGCTAAGTAAGTGGATAAAGGACACAAGGGAAAACTATGACAATTCTAAGACAGAAGAGACAATGGCTGCAGAAGACCAAAAAGCGCTGAGGAATTTTGCTACTCCTAAGGTGACTGAACTTCAGTCGAGTATAACCATGCCGACGATTGCTGCAAATACATTTGAGATTAAGCCTAGGACTATTCAGATGATTCAGAATTTAGTTTAGTTTGGGAGACTAGCCAACGATGATCCGAATGAACACTTGGTCAGCTTTTTGGAGATATGTGACACCTTTAGATATAATGGGGTGTCGGATGAAGCAGTCAAACTTCACTTGTTCCCATTCACTTTGCGGGACAAGGTGAAGAGTTGGTTACGTTCTCTACCACCGGGATCAATAACTACTTGGGAAGACCTTGCTCAGAAGTTCCTAGCTAAATTCTTTCCACCAGCCAAAACTGTAAAGATGAGAAATTAGATCACCATATTTGAGCAGCAGCACGGGGAGTCTTTATATAAGTCATGGGAACGATACAAGGAATTGCTCAGAAAGTGCCCTCATCACGGACTACCCAAGTGGCTGCAGATGAATACGTTTTACAATGGGTTGAATGGGAATCTCATGACTAGTATAGATGCAGCGTCGGGTGGACTGTTTATGGCCAAGAGTTATGATGAGGCATATAAGTTAGTTGAAACTATAGCAACTAATAACTACCAGTGGCCTACATCGATGATGACACAACCTAAGGTAGCTGGGGTATTAAAGGTAGACGGAGTAACAGCGTTAGCGGCACAGATTATTGCCTTATCAAAGAAAATGGATACTCTGACGGGTGCACAACCACAACAGGTGGCATATGTTTGCGAGTTGTGTGAAGGAGAATTTCCTACAGAGCAGTGTGCCATCAACCTAGCATCGATTCAATTTGTGGGCAGCTACAATAGGATTCTGCAGAACATGTATCAAAATGCCTACAACCCGGGGAATAGGAACCATCCCAATTTTTCATGGAGCAACAATCAAAATCAGCAGGCTCCACAACCTTCTTATCCCCCGGGGTTCCAAAATCAGCATTAACAAGTAGCTCCGCATCAAGAAAAGAAAACAGACTTAGAAGAGCTTTTGATGAAATATATATCGGGAAATGAGGCGACAATGAAAACACAAGCAGTGGCCATCAAAAATTTAGAAAATTAGATGGAACAGCTTGCCTTAGCATTGAATAATAGGCCGTAAGGGACTCTACCAAGTGGCACAAAAGAATACGAAGGGGAATCATGAGTAGTGTCAGGCAATCACTTTGAGGAGTGAAAAACATCTTGATGGGAAAATTTTAGAAAATTCAGCACATCAGGATGTCAAGGAGAATGAAAACAAAGTAGTTGCAGAGAAACAGGATGGGGAAAAGCAAGGGGACAAGACCAAGTTAGATGTCGAGCCAATTGTGTATCCTCCACCGTCGTTTCAGTAGAGGGTCCAAAAACAGAAATTAGATAAGCAATTCGCTAAATTTTTGGAAGTTTTCAAGAAACTTCAAATAAATATTCCATTCACAGAAGCCCTAGAGCAGATGCCTAGTTATGCCAAATTCATAAAGGGTATTTTGTCTAGGAAGAAAAAGTTAGAAGATTATGAAACTGTGGCTTTGACAGAGGAATGCAGCATAGTTTTACAGCGAAAGTTATCCCCAAAGTTGAAGGATCCAAGGAGTTTTACTATACCGTGTACGATCAGTAATATGGCCTTCAAAAAGTTTTTTTGTGACTTGGGAGGAAGTGTAAACCTCATGCCATTATCCGTTTACACCAAATTGGGTCTACCAGCTCCAAAGCTTATGAACATATCGCTGCAGTTAGCGGATAGATCGATAACATATCTGAGAGGCATTGTGGAGGATATTTTGGTTAAGGTGGACAAATTCATATTTCTAACTGATTTTATAATTTTGGATTATGAGGAATATAAAAACATCTTGCTTATAGATTTAATAGATTTAATTTGGGTCATTGTTGATAGATTAACCAAGTCTGCTCATTTCTTACCTATACGAGAAACTTATTCACTTGAACGTCTTGCTTATATATACATAAATGAGATTGTAAGACTGCATGGTATGCCAGTATCCATAGTTTCTGATCGAGACCCATGATTCACTTCACAATTTTGGGTCAACTTATAGAAAGCTATGTGCACGGATTTACGATTCAGTTCGACATATCATCCTCAGACGGACGGGCAGTCGGAGAGGACTATTCAAACTCTTGAAGATTTATTAAGACTCTGTGTCCTTGACTTCAAAGGAAGTTGGGACAAGTTCTTACCATTGGTGGAATTCTCCTACAACAATAATTATCAAGGAAGTATTGGCACGGCTCCATTCGAGCCGTTGTATAGACGCAAGTGTCGTTCTCTAGTATGTAGAGACGAGGTGGGTGAAGCAACGTTGTTAGGACTGGAATTGGTACGCATGACTACAGAAAATATTCAAATGATCCGATAACGTATAAAAACTTCATAAGATCGACAAAAGAGTTATGCTGATCTTCATCGAAGGGACGTGGAATTAAATGTTGGAGATCATGTGTTGTTACGTGTTGCTCAATGGAAGGGAGTTACGAGATTTGAAAAGAGAGGAAAGATCAATCCTCGATTCATTGGCCTATTTGAAATTCTCGATCGAGTAGGAACTGTGGCTTATAGACTCGCCTTACCGCCAAGTATGTCTCGTGTTCATAGCGTTTTTCACATATCTATGTTACGTAAATATGTGGAAGACCCGAACCACATTATTGAATTAGAACTAGACGAGATAGCGAAAGAGTTAACGTATGAAGAGGTACCTGTTAAAATCTTGGATAAGAAGGAACATATTCTACGCTCTAAGGTTATATCTCAAGTCAAAGTTTTATGGAAAAATCATGATGTTGAGGAAATGACCTGGGAGTCAGAATCTAAAATAAAATCAAAGTATTCTCACCTCTTCGACATACCAGGTACGTACACCAATTTCGAGGATAAAATTTCATAAGAAGTGAAGGTTGTAAGACCCCAACTTTTATGAATAAAGATTAATTTTTCTAAATATTTTTTTGAATAATAAGTTGAGGATTTGATATAATGTTATATTTGTGGGTAATATTTTTAATTTTTGCAAAGTATGCAAGTGGTGATAAAATATTCGTTTGGTCAGGGAATATTCGTATGACGGTACAATCATTGGTGGACCCCACAACGGAATTACTATCGGAGTTAAAAAACGACATAAATATCATTTTATAAAAATAACGGCGAAAGTTTTGCCGTTAACTATTGAAATACCCGGTGATAAAAGTACAGTAATATGCGTGGTTGCACAGTAGCACACGGTATTGTACAATATCTTTGATTATTGATGCTTACGTGAGAAGTCACTCAGTTTTATTCATTTTATTGCCACAGTAATTGTTGCATAGTATCTCACATTATTGATTCAATTATTATCACAGTATCATCTGCACAATATTTTATATTATTAAATCAATAATTGAGATGACAAAGTTATTCATATTATTATTTATATTATTGACGATGTCTAGAAAGTTCCGTCGAGGAAAGGGGTTTGGTCACCTAATTGTGCGTCAATAAGAAAAAGTCTTTATCGGAAAGCCCCCTCTTTTTTGAGAATGATCTGGTTGTTTATATTGTGAGTTATAAATGATGAATAAATATTATTAAAAATGTGTTTTGTGAAGCCAAGTGATTTGAGATAAATAGAAAGGATTTTTATGAAGTATTTGCTTTAATTTTGGCTTATTATATGGACCTCCCACTTACCCATTTTTTAAAATCGTCGGTAGAAAGTTTCTAAGTTTTATTTTATATATATAATAATAATAATAATAATAATAATAATAATAATAATAATGGTCACGGGGGGGGGGGGAACTTGGTCGGGAGGGAGTTATTATTATTATTATTATTATTATTATTATTATTATTATTATTATTATTATTATTATTATTATTATTATTATTATTATATATTATATAAGTTTTGTTTTTTTATGTAAAATAGAATATGTTATATTTTATTTGATTGCATAGTACTGTATAGTGTTGCATAGTACTGCATAGTGTGTGCATAGTGCTGCATAGTGCAACATAGTAAAATCAAATTTCTTTAAACGAATTCATTCGTGAATTCGCCCGTGAACTCTTGCACTGTTGGTCCGTGATTTCTAAATTCAAATATTATCCTGTCATTCTCCTATAAATAGTACGCTTAGTTTAGAAATGAAAATCACACCAGAATCAGAGAATTCTTCTTCTATAATATTGAGCGTATTTCTTTAGAGTTTAAGAAAGCTTTGAGTGTAGAAAACAGTGTAAGTTTTCTTCACGAATATCCCCGCTATACCACTCAGAAGTACTCTCCTTTTAAGGTAAGAGATATTATTTTTGTTCAATATTCGTAAGAAATAATATTTTCTTCCATACTTTGTAGTATGAAAGTAATATTATTTCATTTTAGATTCCGAATTCTACACTCATTTTGTTAAGTATTGCTTCTATACTATACTCCTTGAAATTAGTAGAATATCCTTGAAATTTGCGATTTATCGAGAATCTTTTCACGGGAATATTTTTCTGAACATTCTTGTTAATTTTAACCTTTTTCATGTCGGGGTACTATTCACGGGATACTATTCACTCGGGTACTATTCACCCAGGGTACTATTCATGACAAAAATATTTTTTTTTTCTGTCTAAATTATTTATGATATAATATTATTCTTGAATTTTACTCCACAAAGCAGTATCATGTCGATAATTTGGGCATTCTTGAACTCTGGATAAATTGAATTATAAATCTTTAAAATTTATCCTTCCTTTCACTTAATTGAATTCTCATATCATTGTCATCATCCTCATGTTTATATTGTGATGACAGTCCTTATTGGCCCGTAGTGCATTGATGGACAATTGATGATATGATTATGACCAAAAATTATGTATCGGTATAATCATGACCCATAATATTATAAATGATGTGGTAAAAGTCCTCATTGGCCCGTAGTGCATTGATGGAAAGTTGTTGGCATGATCATGACCATTGGTGATAATAACGAATATCCTTGGCCCGTAGTGCATGGATGATTCGTGGATGTGATACTAATGAATATCCTTGGCCCATAGTGCATGGATAATTCAGTGATGTGGATTACTTATTGAGTTGTATTACAACGATAAAATATTGATGATGAACTTTTAGATCATAGAAGATAGTAGATATCATGATCTACTAGACTCTTCTAATGGATTGGTTGTTCCGCTGCAGTTAAACTTGTTGTTTATTATATATCCTATCAGTTTAACACTGTTGAAGCCCAACGATAATTTATTCTATATTATCTTAGTCATAATATTTCTTTCTGGGCTAGTTGAGCTAACCCTTTGCTTTCATTATTCTCTTTAGGAAATGAGAACATAGCCGAGACTAGTCGGGGAATAGAGTGACGGTCCGAGATGGTGGTTGTAGTAGTCCTCACTATTCTATGTAATAGTGTGATAATAATTGTAATGAGGACTCTATTTGAGTTTGGATATTGTCTATGAGACAATATTCATGTTAAAACTCTCAGCTACGTTTTTATCGTATTGTTTAAATGAAGTTGTATTTAAATTCTATACCATGTATTTGGCGACTCAGAATGGGTTGTGTATACCTATTTTGGGGGCGTCACATACATGAACCAAGAACAGTAGCACCCCCCGCTGGGGCGGGAGTACAGGGAAAGAGAAAGTCTTTTGCTTTGGTTAGAACTCTGTAACTGCGTGGATGGAATACTTTGGCATGGATTGGGACTATGTTGGGAGTCGTTTTATCAGTGTTATACATGACTTATGTTAGGATATAACATAACACAACAAAGATTCATTACAACAATCAATCAATAAAACTTGGAGCCCTAATTTTCTGAAGAACATTGGAGGAGAGCAAGGAAGGTCAAGATCATGAAGATTACATAATCGAAGGCAAAGAAGGGTGGTTTTGTGCTATTCTATTTCTTTAATTCAAATTTTTGTAATTGGGATGATGAATTATTTACTTATTTCAGTTTTTAATTTGTCTATGATGAACTAAATTACTTATTTGGCTTGCAATGGATCTTTAGTGTTGAACAATGATTGTTATGCCTTAATTTCAGTTCAATAATACTATCAATTCAGTTTATCTATTGTGATTTACACTTTAATGTATGAATTGCTTGATCACCAATTCTATGTGGATTTATATGGACTCGAGAGATGATGTATAAATCTAGACCTAATCACTATAACATGTGTTATTGAATTCTTTGTTTTAATGGAATCTTGATGAATGTTTAGGATAGAGATATACCTAACATCGCATGTAATTGTGTAAAGAACTTGGAATTTAAACCTTATTTGATTGTAATTCACATAGAGATATAGTGGATTAGTTAATTAGGGTGTTTGGATTAATTCTATCAAATTATGCATTTTAGTTAATATAGGGTTAGTGCATCGAAAGATGGCTACTTCTACTTGAGTGTTCTTGATTAATAAACTGAGATAGTAAATTGAACTGGAAAAAGGTGTGATAATTGGAGTGAAACTTAAAGTGAAGTTGTAAGCCTAATTTTTCATTATCTGCTTGAAATTTACGGTTACTTACTGTGTTGATTGTTTTGGATTTTTAGTTATTTTTAATTTTTATTAATTGCAATCCTTAATTTGAATAGTTTAATAAAATTGGGTTAATATAAAACTGGTAATTGTTAGATTAAATTTCATTCTAGTCTCTTTGGGAACGATACTTTTCTTATCATTATATTACCTGTTGACCATGTACACTTGCATATGAGCGTATCTAGATTTTACCCAACAAGTTTTTGGCGCCGTTGTCAGGGACCAGTTTTGATTTTAATACTTTCAATATCAGTTTAATTAGTTTAGTTTTACTTAACAAATTTTCTTTTTGTTTTGTGCTTTCTTGTTTCAGGTTTTCTGATTTAGTGTATGCAAACTCGGTTTAAGAAGCCAGACTTGCTTTGTTTCGAGGACGACATCAAGAAAAGGTTTCAAAGGTTGAGTAAGTGGATTAAGGACACTAAGGAGAATCTTGATAAGGATGGAACAATGGCTGCAGAAGATTAGAAAGCGCTGAGGGATTATGCTACTCCTAGGGTGACTAAGCTTCAATCGAGTATCACCAGGCCTGCGATAGTTGCGAATAATTTTGAGATCAAACATGGGACTATACAAATGATATAGAACTCAGTGACGTTTGGGGGATTAGACAACGACGATCATAATGAGCACCTAGTATGTTTTCTAGAAATTTGTGGCACTTTCAGATACAATGCGGTGTCAAATGATGCAGTCAGACTTCGCTTGTTTCCGTTCACACTACGGGACAAGGCAAAAAGTTGGTTACACTCTCTACCACCAAAGTCGATTACTACATGGGATGACCTTGCTCAGAAATTCTTGGCTACGTTTTTCCCACCGGCAAAGACTGTGAAGATGAGGAACGAGATTACTATGTTTTAGCAACTGCATAGAGAGTGTAACAACCCGTTATTTTCTATATAAATAAATAAGAAATTTTGCGTATAATTTTTTTATATATATATTAAGGACGAGGATTTGTATAAGATAATGTGTATGTGTATTTATGTGGTAAATAAAAATATATTTATTACATAAATGTTTACAAGTAAATTTATTTTAGAATTTTTGATTATTATAAAGTATATTCTTATAATAATTAAATTATGGTAGAAATGCTTTATTAACTATTTTCCATGAAAATATAATCATATATTATTTAAATAATATATGAAATGATTTTTAGAATAAATATAATAATTATTTTATTATATGAATTTTAGTACAAGTTATTAAGTGAATTATTTTACCTTAATTATTAAGGTTAAATATGAAGAATAAATAAGATATGGAATCCAAACACTAATTTTGGATTATTGTCGAGGTATGAGAATAATAATATAATATTAATTATATTTTGATTTTTTAGTGCTATGAATATGTACTGTATTTTCGGATTGATAATGGTAGGTCAATTACGGTGTATTATGACCAAACCCTAGTAATAATGCTAAACCCTAATTTGAGATTCAAATTAGAGTGCAAGATTGTTATATAAGTGTGTTATATAATTTATGATGTGTATTATATAATGATTTGATTAATTAGGTAAACCCTAATTAAAATTCTAGAAACCCTAATTTTTAGAAAACCCTAATTATAATCTAGAAACCCTAAATAATTTTTGGAAATGAGGAACCCTAATTTGAAATTTAAATTAGAGTTCGAGATTGGTTGTAATTGTGTTAATGTGATTAATTAGCAAGTATTATAATTTTAATTGCTAATTTTGGAAACCCTAAAATTTTAAACCCTAATTTGATAATTAGAAAACCTAATTATAAATTGGTAACCCTAATTATCAAAATCGTAAATCCTAATTGCTATTTTAGCAAGGTTAATGATAATTATATGATATTAAACCCTAATGTTCCTGTATAGCGTAATTAGAAAATTAATCATAATTAGAAAACCCAAATTTCAAAATTTTAGAAACTAAAATTTATTTAATTTTTATTTTGTGTAAACCCTAGTGGGAAAATCCTTCATTTTGTGCTAAACCTTAGGATTAAACCCTAAGGGTTAAACCCTAAGGGTTTGCCAAGTTCTATTTTGCCATTAAAATGATTTACAAAAAGACCATTTTGCCCCTAAATACATTATTTTGGCTATCTTGTAGGTTTTGACAACAGGTTGAGTGGGTGAACCACTTCAACCATCCCATGTGCTCAAAATAATAGCAACAAGCAATATACACCAGCCATTCATGCATTTAGCAAGTTGTATAAATAGATTTGAAGAGAGAGAAATGTCATTTGTTACTTATATTTTTCACAACACTCAAACCTTTTCTCTCAAGCCCCAAACCTCCAAAATTATTTCATAATATCAGTCAAGAAACAAGCCCCACGTTCATCATAAACAAATCAGTAGCCAGAATCAAGAATCGTTCATAGAAGGTATAAACCTTAGTCATGATTTTTGTCCAACGATCTGTTGTTAGATGTTAGATTTGTTGTGTTAAACATGTTAAATCTAGTGTCTAAGTTTGATCTGGGTTGCTAGATGTTAGATCCATAACATCTAGAAGCTCAGATTTGAAGATCTTAGAAATTTGGAAAAAACTTGGTTCTGTGGTCTGACAACGAATGTCAGAGGCCACAGATCCTTGCTCGATAGTAGCCTGTAATGTTGTCTTTAATCTGCAAAAAGAATCAAAGTCATATTTGTTGTTGATTAAAAGTTATTTAAGGTCAAAGTGGGTTGACCGGCATTGACCGGCTGTTTTTGAAACCCAGAATTTGCACAGAAAGTCTGACAAGAAATGTCAGGCCTTTTATCTCTGTGATCTTTAATGTGTTTTGTGTTTTGAAACTTTGTATTTGTAGTCTGATATGTGCTCTTTGATCTGAACTTGAAATCAGGTTTAGACCAGATGTAGATTGCAAGATATGGAAGGTCAAACTGCGTTGACCGACCATGACTTGCCAAGTTTCTGGGTAACCCAGAAACAGCCCAGACCGGCCTGACAACATTTTAAACCGTCCTGATCTGTCAGTGTATTAAGGTTTTATTGTTGTTGTGTTATCTAAGTTGTAGAGTTGTATATGTACTACATGTTGATGCTTTTATATAGCTTATATCACTATCAAACAGGAATTGGAGGATGGTCAAACTAGGCAAAAAGTCCACGGATGAACTTTCTGGGTAACCCAAAAAGTCCATTAGTGTGGTTTCTGACAACGTTTGACCAGGCAAGATCTTGGTATTATGTTGTTGTTTTGTTTATGTGTTGTAATAGAAATGTTGTCCTACATGCTAGCTACAACCTGAAACTTTTAGATCACAAAAGCAATACCTGAATCAGAAGTTACGGGAACCCAAAAGTGAACAGTCGAACTGTTCTTCATTTCTAGGTAACCCAGAAATGAAGAACAGCCTCTGACAACACTTTTGGTGGGTCAGATCTCCTTGGTTATAGGTGTTATGGTAATGATTGTTGTTGTAGCCTGAAGTGTTACACTAGTACTACACACACTAATGCTTAGTTGGTCCAGAATCACACTACACACTGAATTATTGGAGGTCAAGCGTGCTTACTCGGTAACTGCCTATGAGTTTCTGGGTTTGGCCAAGAACATGAAGAACACCTATAGCGACGGTTCTGTCGCTATAGGTGGTCTTTAGCGACAGATATTATTTATTTTTCCGAAAATTAATAAAAAAAATAAAAAAATTAGTTTTAAATTATTAAAAATACAAAATAAATTATTAAAAATTATTTTAAATTTCAAAAATTAGTTTTTAATTATTTTAAATATACTTCATAAATATTTAATATTTTTGGAATATTAAAAGTATTTAATTTATTTAATTATAATATTAAATAAATTATTTAAAAATAATTTTAATATTGGAAAAATCATTAAAAATTATATTATGATATAAGAAAATATTTGAAGTTATTTTTAATGACTTTTAATATTTTGTGATAAATTTCATTAATAAATTGATATTAATGGTAATTAATTTATTTACTAAATGAATTAAATAAATTAATTAAAAATGATTTTATTAAATTAAAAATTATTTTAAATGAAAATAAAGTGTTTAAAAATATTATAGGTTATAAAATATAACTTTTAATATTTAAAGGATAATTTTATTAATAATTAAATATTAATGATTATTAAGTTATTACTAATGATATTAAATTTATTTAATAATTATATTAAATAAATAGTTTATAAATGGTTTTATTAATTTAAAAATCTTTTAAAAGGATATAAATGAATTAAAAATATTTAGGTTATGAATAATGACTTCTAATATTTTGATAAATAGAACATTAATACCTTAATATTAATGGTAATTATTTAGAAATAATTTTAATTGTTTTAAAAATCATTTATGGGTAATATTAATACTTTAAAAATATTTTGAGTTATTATAAATAGCTTTACTATTTTGGAAATAATTTCATTAATAGTTTAATACTAATTAAATATTAATGATAATAGAATTGATTAGTATTTAAATTATTTTAATGTGATTCTGATGTTTGAAATTTCGTGATAAATTATAATAAATGTTTTAAAATTATATTAAGTCATTTAAAAATAATATGACTGATATTAAGTTACAGAATAAAGTCTTAGACTCGATAAATACCCGATAAAGTTGTCGGTACACCGACATGTTTCAAAAATTGATCTGGACTTAGATAATGTGATTAGATAAGTGATTATTTGTGATTCAATGGTTGTTAAATCTGTGTGCCAATGCGATTAGGGTATGTGCTAACTGCAATAAGCAGTGTTATGTGTTATAGTATGTTGTTCTAATAGAACGAACGATCTTATTAATGATATGTCGTGAGATAAGTAATAAATCTAAATTGTAAACTGTAAGCAGCGCTTCAGGCAAGTATCTTACCTTTGCATTTTCTTTATGCAATGGACATGAGTAAGAATATTTACGAATGATATTATTACTGTATAGATTATTAACCTTAAATTATATACGCTCATTGCTTATCAACATTTTAGTATATGGTAATTCAGATATATATATATATATATATATATATATATATATATATATATATATATTCTGTTCGTTAATTTCTGTAAATGGTTATACAAGTGTCTCCATTTGGATAATCATTGTATTTAATCACATGTTGATATATCTTTGTCAATTACCCGTATATATATATATATATATATATATATGTGTGTGTGTGTTACATTATAGAATATTGTTGAACAAGATAAAACCTTTGATTTAGAACCCAGACAAGTAGGAACATCCCTACACTGGAAAATATTTATGCGCCCAAGGCGGACAGAGTGAACGATACCCTCATTCTTGTATATAGTATTGATCAATGCAGGGCATAACGGGCTGATCACCCCCCGTGCCCGTAAGTTATGACGGTTTATAGATGAATTTCTGTTTAACCTTTTCGAAAATGAAAACAATGTTCATGGCATGTCACCATAACCCTAGTTATAGTCAATATGTAGTTTCAAAAATTTGAAAGAGAGTTGTTATGTTATATTTATCGGTTCAGAATACTTCACAACTATTGACTTGTTGTAGAACAATAGTACAAAAGAAAATATTTAAATTTTTTCAGATTATATATATATAATTGCTATTACTTGCTGGGCACTCAAATGCTCATCCTTGCTTAAATTTAAATGTTTTCAGCTAAGTGCGAACGACCAGAGAGCTCTGCTAAGAACAAAGGAAAAGGAAATGTTGCTGAATGAACGAATTACTATGTTATGTAATAGTTTGATATTATTAAGACCAGCATGACATATAATATCTATCATGGGTTGTAATGAATGTTTAAAGGTTACGTACTTGGGATTAGACTATGATGATATGTAAATTAAGTTGATCTTTGTATTATTGTTATTATTATTAGTATTATTTCGCTCATAGAAATGGTATCGTGAAGAACCGAGTTCGGGTTTCAAGTACCTGAGTTTGGGGTCCTCACAGGTTGGTATCAGAGCTATAGGGTTAGAAACCTTAGGTGGGTTAGACCTTAGGCTATAACCTTAGAACAGAGGAAAACATTGAAAATATAAATAACTCATAAAGAGTTTAAAAAGAGATGAATTGACTAAATTCATCGTCAAACAAAATAAAAGATAACTTATATAAAACTCTTATTTACTGTGTGTATATACTATATGCTAATTAGGATAATTTATATGTGTAGATGTCAGGTGAAAAAGGATTCGATTACCCTCGGATCGTAAAGAAGGAGCCAATATCGAAGTCGATAGCTGACATAGAGGCTCACAATGAAAATAACTCAGAAGATGTGGTTATTGTGGAAAATATAGTACCAGATCCAGAGATGGTGGAGCTAACAGATAGCGATTCAGACACTAAAGTTGAAGCTGATCAAGCATCAACAGAGGTGCAGAATCTGAAGAACAAGGTTTCTTCTCTGGAAAGGCTGTGGGAGATAGAAAAGCTGTTGAATAGTCAGTTGCGTCAAGCGTTAATAGAAACAATGGAAGGACAAGATAAGCTTAAGATCCAAATTGGTCAGATAGGAGCCACAAGCAACACATTGTGTGCAGCTTCGGACAAGAAGGGGAAAAGAAAGATAGAAGACCATGATTTAAGAAAATCCAATAAGAAGAAATGGAAAAGAATATGTTATCTTTGCGGCTATGAGGGACATACTACTCTGTATTGTCCTTACTACAAAAAAGGAGCATGTTTTATCTGTGGGATAGAAGGTCATCAGGCAAAAAGTTGTCTAATAAAAAAGAATAATAAATAAGTAGTATAGGTTCTGTTGTGATGTAGGTGTATTTAATATGTGTGCTTAGTATGTCTGTGTAATGTAATATTCTAAAACTTTTGTGTTGGTCAAGTCTGTAAATCCCGACTTTTGTAGTCACAAAAGGATGAATGATGTTTAAAGCATTATATGCTATGCTATGTAAAATATTCATTGAACGAATATGAATCTAAGTTTGAGAAATAAAACAAGTTTAAATTATTAAACTTATTTGATAAGGTTTAGAATGTAAGTTAAATTATGATTTTATTTAATCAGATAATGCCTCCAAGACGTCGAACTCGCAACCAAAGGGCAGAAGAGTCTGTTAATAATGTTGAGGGACAACAACAAGCTGATCTAATGCATCAATTTGCAAACATGTTAGCTCAGGCTATGCAACAGGGAATACCAGTCGCTGGAAACCAGCCGGACAACTGCTTAGTGAACTTCAAAGACTTTAAGGCTGTAGGACCACCGAAATTCAAAGGTACAACTGACCCTGTTGAAGCCCAAACTTGGGTTAATGAAATTGAAAAAGCGTTTGTGGTAGCTAGGGTAGATGAAGGGCAGAAGACTGCTTTTGCCACTTACATGATGAAGGGTGAGGCAAACTTTTGGTGGGAAGCAAATCAGGCAAGGGCAGGAGAAGGTTTAGTCACATGGGATAGATTCAAAACACTATTTTTTAAAAATTATTTTTCACCTAGTATGCAGGCGAGGATGGAGGTGAAATTTTTAGAGTTGAAGCAAGAGAATATGACAGTGTCTGAATACGCCGCCAAATTCAATGAGTTAGCTAGGTTTGCCCCGCAACAAGTCGATACGGAGGCTAGGAAATTGAGAAGGTTTGAGCTGGGATTGAAACCCTGACTCTACAATAAAGTGGCGATGTTGCAAATTCCTACATTTGCAGCACTCATGGAGAAAGCGATCATAGCTGAGGAGGGAAGTGAGGCCATGAACGTTTATAATAAGGAAAGGAAGAATAAGGGTAAGACCGAAGGAGCTAGAAAAGTAGGAGTTAATAGTGGGAGCAGGAGTGGAGATAGCAAGAGGAAGGTAAGCAGTTTTACAAGTGTACAAGTGAAACAGGAAGGTGTTAAGAAACAGATAGTGCCATGTAAGACATGTGGGAAGAAACACTCGGGGGAGTGTTTGAAAGAAAAATTTGTTTGCTACAAGTGCGGGCAGGAGGGCCATATCTCTCCCAACTGCCCCAGTCCTAGGATGAATAGTGGATGTTTTATAAGCGGATCGACAGAACACAGGGTGAAAGATTGTCCGAAGAGGAGGGTGGAGACAGGAAGTGTGAACATGGGCACTGGCAGTGGGACTTTAGTAATCACCGGACCGACTTCGTCGAGCAAGCCGACAAAATCTACGGCAAGGGTCTACAACGTGACAGTCCAGGACACGGCAGCAGCTGGCAATGCAACTCCAAGTATTATTCATATAACTTTTATTTTATTATACATGATTTTCTTATTTTTAGTAAATTAGTTTATAAAGAAATTTTAAGGAGGAATTTGAGTTCTTTTAGAAATTAAATTTCCGTTTAATCAGAAAGACAAACTTTATGTGAATAGTTAAAGATCAGTTCGATCAAAGTTGATCGAGATCTACTTGCAATGATTATGTATGCTATGTGCCGTGTATTTATAGGTTTTAAAACGGTGATTCCGGGGACGGAATCTTTATAAGGGAGGGTGAATGTAACAACCCGATATTTTCTATATAAATAAATAAGAAATTTTGCGTATAAATTTTTTTTATATATATTAAGGATGATGATTTGTACAAGATAATGTGTATATGTATTTATGTGGTAAATAAAAATATATTTATTACATAAATGTTTACAAGTAAATTTATTTTAGAATTTTTGACTATTATAAAGTATATTCTTATAATAATTAAATTATGGTAGAAATGCTTTATTAACTATTTTCCATGAAAATATAATCATATATTATTTAAATAATATATAAAGTGATTTTTAGAATAAATATAATAATTATTTTATTATATAAATTTTAGTACAAGCTATTAAGTGAATTATTTTACCTTAATTATTAAGGTTAAATATGAAGAATAAATTAGATATGGAATACAAACCCTAATTTTGGATTATTGTCAAGGTATGAGAATAATAATATAATATTAATTATATTTTTATTTTTCAATGCTATGAATATGTACTGTATTTCCGGATTGATAATGGTAGGTCAATTACGGTGTATTATGACCAAACCCTAATAATAATGCTAAACCCTAATTTGAGATTCAAATTAGAGTGCAAGATTGTTTTATAAGTGTGTTATATAATTTATGATGTGTATTATATAATGATTTGATTAATTAGGTAAACCCTAATTAAAATTCTAAAAACCCTAATTATAATCTAGAAACCCTAAATAATTTTTAGAAATGAGGAACCCTAATTTGAAATTTAAATTAGAGTTCGAGATTGGTTGTAATTGTGTTAATGTGATTAATTAGCAAGTATTATAATTTTAATTGCTAATTTTGGAAACCCTAAAATTTTAAACCCTAATTTGATAATTAGAAAACCTAATTATAAATTGGTAACCCTAATTATCAAAATCGTAAATCCTATAATTGCTATTTTAGCAAGGTTAATGATAATTATATGATATTAAACCCTAATGTTCCTGTATAACGTAATTAGAAAATTAATCATAATTAGAAAACCCAAATTTCAAAATTTTAGAAACTAAAATTTATTTAATTTTTATTTTGTGTAAACCCTAGTGGGAAAATCTTTCATTTTGTGCTAAACCTTAGGGTTAAACCCTACGGGTTTGCCAAGTTCTATTTTGCCATTAAAATAATTTACAAAAAGACAATTTTGCCCCTAAATGCATTATTTTGGCTATCTTGTAGGTTTTGACAATAGGTTGAGTGGGTAAACCACTTCGACCACCCCATGTGCTCAAAATAATAGCAACAAGCAATATACACCAGCCATTCATGCATCTAGCAAGTTGTATAAATAGATTTGAAGAGAGAGAAATGTCATTTGTTACTTATATTTTTCACAACACTCAAACCTTTTCTCTCAAGCCCCAAACCTCCAAAATTATTTCATAATATCAGTCAAGAAACAAGTCCCACGTTCATCGTAAACAAATCAGTAGCCATAATCAAGAATCGTTCATAGAAGGTATAAACCTTAGTCATGATTTCTGTCCAACGATCTATTGTTAGATGTTAGATTTGTTGTGCTAAACATGTTAAATCTTGTGTCTAAGGATGATCTGGGTTGCTAGATGTTAGATCCATAACATCTAGAAGCTCAGATTTGAAGTTCTTAGAAATTTGGAAAAAAACTTGGTTCTGTGGTCTGACAACGAATGTCAGAGCTCATAGATCCTTGCTCGATTATGTTTTGTGTTGTTTTTATGTTGTTAATAGTAGCCTGAAATGTTGTCTTTAATCTGCAAAAAGAATCAAAGTCATATCTGTTGTAGATTAAAAGTTATTTAAGGTCAAAATGGGTTGACCGACATTGACCGGCTGTTTTTGAAACCCATAATTTGCCCAGAAAGTCTGACAAGAAATGTCAGGCCTTTTATCTCTATGATCTTTAATGTGTTTTGTGTTTTGAAACTTTGTAGTTGTAGTCTGATATGTGCTCTTTGATCTGAACTTGAAATCAAGCTTAGACCAGATGTAGATTGCAAGATATGGAAGGTCAAACTGCGTTGACCGACCATGACTTGCCAAGTTTCTGGGTAACCCAGAAACAGCCCAGACCGGCCTGATAACATTTTAAACCGTCCTGATTTGTCAGTGTATTAAGGTTTTATTGTTGTTGTGTTATCTAAGTTGTAGAGTTGTATATGTACTACATGTTGATGCTTTTATATAGCTTATATCACGATCAAACAGGAATTGGAGGATGGTCAAACTAGGCAGAAAGTCCACGGATGAACTTTCTGGGTAAAGTTCATGAGCGTGGTTTCTGACAACGTTTGACCAGGCAAGATCTTGGTATTATGTTGTTGTTTTGTTTATGTGTTGTAATAGAAATGTTGTCCTATATGCTAGCTACAACCTGGAACTTTAAGATCACAAAAGCAATACCTGAATCAGAAGTTATGGGAACCCAAAAGTGAACAGTCGAACTGTTCTTCATTTATGGGTAACCCAGAAATGAAGAACAGCCTCTGACAACACTTTTGGAGGGTCAGATCTCCTTGGTTATAGGTGTTATGGTCATGATTGATGTTGTATCCTGAAGTGTTACACTAGTACTACACGCTCTAATGCTTAGTTGGTCCAGAATCACACTACACACTGAATTATTGGAGGTCAAACGTGCTTACTCGGTAACTGCCTATGAGTTTCTGGGTTTGGCCAAGAACATGAAGAACACCTATAGCGACGGTTCTGTCGCTATAGGTGGTCTTTAGCGACAGATATTATTTATTTTTCTGGAAATTAATAAAAAAATAGAAAAATTAGTTTTAAATTAGTAAAAATATAAAATAAATTATTAAAAATTATTTTAAATTCTGAAAATTAGTTTTTAATTATTTTAAATATATTTCATAAATATTTAATATTTTTGGAATATTAAAAGTATTTAATTTATTTAATTATAATATTAAATAAATTATTTAAAAATGATTTTAATATTGGAAAAATCACTAAAAATTATATTATGATATAAGAAAATATTTTAAGTTATTTTTAATAACTTTTAATATTTTGTGATAAATTTTATTAATAAATTGATATTAATGGTAATTAATTTATTTACTAAATGAATTAAATAAATTAATTAAAAATGATTTTATTATATTAAAAATCATTTTAAATGAAAATAAAGTGTTTAAAAATATTTTAGGCTATAAAATATAACTTTTAATATTTAAAGGATAATTTCATTAATAATTAAATATTAATGATTATTAAGTTATTACTAATGATATTAAATTTAGTTAATAATTATATTAAATAAATAGTTTATAAATGGTTTTATTAATTTAAAAATCTTTTAAAAGGATATAAATGAATTAAAAATATTTAGGTTATGAATAATGACTTTTAATATTTTGATAAATAGAACATTCATACCTTAATATTAATAGTAATTATTTAGAAATGATTTTAAATGTTTTAAAAATTATTTAAGGGTAATATTAATACTTTAAAAATATTTTGAGTTATTATAAATAACTTTAATATTTTGGAAATGATTTCATTAATAGTTTAATACTAATTAAATATTAATGATAATAGAATTGATTAGTATTTAAATTATTTTAATGTGATTTCAATGTTTGAAATTTCGTGATAAATTATAATAAATATTTTAAAATTACATTAAGTCATTTAAAAATAATATGACTGATATTAAGTTACAGAATAGAGTTTTAGACTCGATAAATACCCGATAAAATTGTCTGTACACCGATATATTTCAGAAATTGATATGGACTTAGATAATGTGATTAGATAAGTGATTATTTGTGATTCAATGGTTGTTAAATCTATGTGCCAATGTGATTAGGGTATGTGCTGACTGTAATAAGCAGTGTTATGTGTTATAGTATGTTGTTCTAATAGAACGAACGATCTTATTAATGATAGGTCGTGAGATAAGCAATAAATCTAAATTACAAACTGTAAGCAGCGCTTCAGGCAAGTATCTTACCTTTGCATTTTTTTTATGCAATGGACATGAGTAAGAATATTTACGAATGATATTATTACTGTACAGATTATTAACCTTATATTATATACGCTCATTGCTTATCAACATGTTAGTATATGGCAATTCAAATATATATATATATATATATATATATATATATATATATATATATTCAGTTCGTTAATTTCTGTAAATGGTTATACAAGTGTCCCCACTTGGATAATCATTGTATTTAATCACATGTTGATATATCTTTGTCAATTACCCGTATATATATATATATATATATATATATATATATATATATATATATATATATATATATATAAGTTGCATTATAGAATATTGTTGAACAAGATAAAATCTTTGATTTAGAACCCAGACAAGTATGAACATCCCTATACGGGAAAACATTTATGTGCCCAAGGCGGACAGAATGAACGATACCCTCGTTCTTGTATGTAGTATTGATTAATGCAGGGCATAACAGGCTGATCACCCCCCGTGCCCGTAAGTTATGACGGTTTACAGATGAATTTCTGTTTAACCTTTTCGAAAATAAAAATAATGTTCATGGCATGTCACCATAACCCCAGTTATAGTCAATATTTAGTTTCAAAAATTTGAAAGAGAGTTGTTATGTTATATTTATCGGTTCAGAATACTTCACAACTATTGACTTGTTGTAGAAGAATAGTACAAAGGAAAATATTTAAATTCTTTCAGATTATATATATATATAATTGCTATTACTTGCTGGGCACTCAAATGCTCATCCTTGCTTAAATTTAAATATTTTCAGCTAAGTGCGAACGACTAGAGAGCTCTGCTAAGAACAAAGGAAAAGGAAAGGTTGCTGAATGAACGAATTACTATGTTATGTAATAGTTTGATATTATTAAGACAAGCATGACATATATTATCTATCATGGGTTGTAATGAATGTTTAAAGGTTACGTACTTGGGATTAGACTCTGATGATATGTAAATTAAGTTGATCTTTATATTATTGTTATTATTATTAGTATTATTTCGCTCATAGAAATGGTATCGTGAAGAACCGAGTTCAAGTTTCAAGTACCTGAGTGTGGGGTCCTCACAGGGAGTTTTTGTACGAAGCTTGGGAGAGGTATAAGGAATTACTTAGGAAGTTCCCACATCATTGACTACCCAAATGGCTGCAGATGAACACGTTTTACAATGGTTGAGTGGTAATCTCAGAGCTAGTATTGATGCAGCTTCAGGTGGAGCGTTTATGGCTAAGAGTTATGATGAAGCATGCGATCTGATTCAGACGATGGTGGTAAACAACTACTAGTGGCCCACAATGAGAATGACACAGCCTAAGGTAGCTGAGATGTTAGAGGTAGACGGGGTAACAGCGTTAGCGGCATAAATTTGAGCTTTGTCAAAGAAGATGGATGCTCTGACAGGTGCACAAATGTAGCAGGTTGCCTATATTTATGAATTATGAGCAAGGTAACATCCTACAGAATAGTGTGCCATTAACCCAGCAGCGGTGCAGTTTATGGGCAGCTATAATAGAATTCCATAGAATATGTATCAGAATGCCTATAATCCGGGGAATAGGAATCATCCGAATTTTTCGTGGGGTAATAATAAAAATTAGAAGGCTCCACGACCATCTTATCCCCCGGGGTTTCAAAATCAACATCAACAAGCTGCTCCGCAGCAAGAGAAAAAGACAGATTTGGAAGAGCTGTTGTTGAAGTACATATCGGGAAACGAGGCAACAATGAAAATGCAAGCAACGATAATCAAGAAATTAGAAAATTAGATGGGACAGTTTGCTTTAGCACTTAATAACATGCCTCAAGGGACTCTAACTAGTGACACAGGGAAGAATCCGAAGAGGAATCACGAACAATGTCAAACAATCACTTTGAGAAGTGGAAAGCATCTTGAGGGTCAGAATGCAGAAAATTTAGTTAAGAAAGATGTTAAATAAGGTGAAGAAAAAGTGGTTTAAGAGAAATAGGGTAAGGAAAAGTAAGTGGACAAGAGTAAGACAGATGTGGAGCCAATTGTTTATCCTCCACCACCCTTTCAACAGAGAGTTCAGAAATAGAAACTAGACAAGTAATTCTCGTAGTTTTTGGAACTTTTTAAGAAACTTCAGATCAACATTCCTTTCATAGAAGCCCTAGAGAAAATGCCAAGATATGCTAAATTCATGAAGGGGATTCTGTAAAGGAATAAGAAGTTAGAGGATTTTGAGACTGTAGCTTTAACGGAGGAATGCAGTGCAGTTCTACAGAGAAAGTTACCTCCAAAATTAAAGGATCTGGGGAGTTTAACTATTCCTTGCACAATCGGTAATATGGCCTTCAACAAGTGTTTATGTGATTTGGGGGCAAGTGTGAACCTCAGGCCTTTTGTCATTATATACTTAGTTAGGTTTACCAGCTCTGTAGCCTACAAACATATCACTGTAGTTAGCGGACAGATCGGTGATCTATCCAAGAGGAATCGTGGAAGACGTCTTTTTTAAAGTGGATAAGTTCGTATTTCCAGCAGATTTTATAATTTTGGATTATGAAGAGGACAAAAACATCTCAATCATCTTAGGGAGGCCATTTTTGGCTACGGGTAGGACTCTCATCGATGTTCAGAAAGGGGAATTAACAATGATGGTATAAGACCAAGAAGTCAAATTCAATGTGTTCAAAGCAATGAAGTTCCCTACAGATGAGGAGGAGTGTTTTCGGTTGAATGTGATCGATAGAATAGTAAATGAAGACTTGGTTAAAAGTTTGGTCAGAGATCTGTTGGAAAAAACTCTATTGGGAGATAAGGACTTGGATGATCAAGACTTCATAGACTACTTGCATATATTGTATTCTTTTCCTAGAGTTAGCAGGTTCAAGGTACCATTCCAGCCATTACACACGGAAGAAAATGCTTCGACACGAATGAAACCTTCATTGGAGGAGCCACCCACTCTTGACCTTAAACCTCTTCCTAAACACCTCAAGTATGCTTATTTGGGTAATTCTAATACTTTACCTGTTATTATTGCATCCGCGCTTAACGAACTGCAGGAAAGTAAGTTGTTGAGGGTGCTGAGAGAATACAAGTCTGCAATAGGATGGTCGATCACTGATATTAAGGGGATCATCCCCTCCTTTTGCATGCACAAGATTCTCTTGGAAGATGATTTAAAGCCAATAATGGAATTACATAGACGACTAAATCCGATCATGAAAGAAGTGGTAAAGAAGAAAATATTAAAGTGGTTAGATGCTGGAATAATTTACCCAATTTCAGACAGTACATGGGTAAGTCCAGTTCAATGTGTTCCGAATAAGGGTGGAATGATAGTAGTGAAGAACGATGACAATGAACTGATTTTGACGAGGAAAGTGACCGGATGGAGGGTTTGTATGGACTACAGAAAGCTGAATAACGCAACCCGAAAGGACCACTTTCCTCTACCCTTTATCGATCAGATGTTAGACTGGTTGGCTGGGCATGAATACTACTGTTTGTTGGATGGATATTCAGGGTACAACCAAATAGTCATAGCTCCTCAGGATCAAGAAAAGGCTACCTTCACATGCCAATACGGCACCTTTGCATTTAGGAGGATGTCTTTTGGGTTATGTAATGCACCAACGACTTTCCAAAGATTTATGATGGCCATCTTTTAAGACATGGTGGAGAGGAATGTTGAAGTCTTCATGCATGACTTCTTCATTTATTGGAACACTTTTGATAAGTGTCTTGAGAATTTGGTCATAGTTCTAAAAAGATATGTAGAAACCAACTTGGTGCTAAATTGGGAGAAATTCCACTTTATGGTTGAAGAAGGAATTATTCTGGGGCACAAGGTCTCTACAAAGGGCTTAGAGGTTGATAGGGCAAAGCTGGACACGATAGAGAATCTTCCACAGTCGAATTCAGTTAAGGGAATCCACCATTTTCTTGGACATGTCAGATTCTACCACAGGTTCATTAAGAATTTCTCTAAGATTGCAAAATAACTATGCAGTTTCTTGGGGAAAGATGCAGTTTTTAGTTTTAATGAAGAATGCAAGTCAGCATTTGAGCAGTTAAAAAAGAAATTAACTATAGCCCCCGTAATCGTAGCACTGGATTAGACAATGCCTTTTAAGTTAATGTGCGATGCTAGCGACTACGCGATAGGGGCTGTTTTGGGTCAATGTCGAGAGAATATATTCCATGCCATATACTATATAAGTAAAACCCTCACAGATGCCCAATTGAACTATACAATCACCGAGAATGAATTACGTGTAGTAGTATACACCTTTGATAAATTTAGAGCTTATTTGATTGGAACAAAGGTGGTGGTATACACAGATGACTCGGCGATTTGTTATCTGATTTCGAAGAAGGATTCTAAGCCGAGACTCATCAGATGGATTCTATTCCTTCAGGAATTTGATTTGGAGATAAAGGATAGGAAGGGGACAGAAAATCAAGTGGTGGATCATCTTTCAAGATTGGAAAATCTGGACAAGGATGGGGCAGATAAGTGTTTAATTAATGAATCATTTCCGAATGAGCAGCTTTTTGGAGTAAACTCTGAGTTTCCATGGTATGCGGATTTTGCTAATTACTTGATGAGCAAAATCCTTTCCCCAGATCTGACACGTCATCAGAAAAAGAAGTTCCTACATGATGTCAATTCGTACATGTGGGATGAGCCTTATTTATTTAGACAGTGTGCAGACAAAATGATTTGTAGATGTTTGCCTTACAATGAAGTAAAGAATATCTTACACGAATGCCATTCATCTGCGTATGGGGGACACTATGGGAGTGAGTAGACAGCGTCTAAGGTACTTCAGGTAGGATTCTATTGGCCTACTATGTTCAAGGATGCCTACTAGTTTGTGAAAAACTGTGATAGATGCCAAAGAGTGGGTAATATCTCGAAAAAGAATGACATACCGCTCAACACGATCATGTAAGTCGAGGTTTTTAATGTATGGGGGTGGAATTCATGGGACCTTTTCCTCCTTCACTCAACAACTTGTACATCTAGCTAGCTATGGACTACGTGTCAAAGTGGGTTGAAGCCGTAACACTCCCTATGAATGATGCCAAGGTGGTTATGAAGTTTCTACAGAAGAACATCTTCACAAGGTTTGGCACGCCAAGAGCAATCATAAGTGATGAGGGAAGTCACTTTTGCAATAGGTAATTTTTAGCTCTCTTGGCGAAGTACAGGGTTAATCATAGGGTTGCAACAACTTATCATCCCCAAACGAGTGGTCAAGCTGAGGTTTACAATAAAGAGGTGAAGAGAATTTTAGAGAAGGTAGTGAATCCGAGTAGAAAAGATTGGTCTCTACAGTTAGATGATGCACTATGGGCTTACAAGACAGCATACAAGACACCAATAGGGATGTCTCCGTATCAGTTGGTCTATAGGAAAGCGTGTCACCTCCAAGTGGAATTACAACATAAGGCATATTGAGCCATTCAAAAACTCAACTTTGATCAAACAGCTGCAGGTGAGAAGAGATTACTCCAATTGAATGAACTCGACGAATTTCAACTGCAAGCGTATGAGAACTCAAAATTGTATAAAGAAAAAGTCAAGAAGTGGCACGACAAAAAGATTATGCAGAGAAAGTTTGAACCGGGACAATCAGTATTACTGTTTAACTCAAGGCTGAGGTTGTTTCCCGGAAAGGACAAATCCCGATGGTCGGGGCCATTCACGATCAAGACTATTTTCTCATATGGCGTCGTTGAACTGTGTAGTAGAAATCCACTTGAGACATTAAAAGTTAACGGGCAGCGGTTAAAGCATTACTGGGGTGGCGGCATTAACAATGAAGCCACCGCAATCACACTCACCGATGTGCCATGAACAGCGAGTAGTCAGGCTGAAAGACTTAAAAATAAGCGCTCATTGGGAGGTAACCCAATTTTCTTTCAATTCACAGAATTTTTATGTTATGTTATTCACTTCGTAGCTTAATTGATAATTTAGAATTATTATGTTTATTTCGGTACAATAGTTAGTTAGTTCATTATAGATTTGTAGTAACTTTTATCTTACTTGCTCATGCTCCATGATGTTATCTTATATTTAGTATTTCAATGAATTTCAGGTACTTCAGAGGCTAATGGACATGCGTACGGGGAGAAGAAACTGAAAAATCAAGGTTCTATACAAAAGAGACCCCTGCCCCGGTGGGCCCATTCCTAGCCTGGCACCCCCACCCCAGCGGGGGGGGGGGGGGGTTCTCTGTCCATGCCAGCCCCAGCGGGCTTTTCTAGTATAAATACCCCCCGCCCCAATGGGGGTACGGGAGTCGGTGCAAAAATTTTTAAATGTTTTTTTGACTCTGTCTTCTCCACTTCCCCAGTTCTGTTCTTCCATAACCAAAACCAACTCTCCACACACCCACGAAATTGCCTCCATTATTCCATAAATCAATAACCTGCTATCATCTTCTATAAATCCCAACCCTAACTCCATCAAATTAACAACCACCACACCCATTACACACCAAATTTCGAATTTCACTCCTCTAAAACCTAGGGTTTGCCACCATTCGGTTCTGTAGAAGATAATCAATGGGAAAGTTTGATTTTGGACATTCAATCTTGGCAAATATTATCATTCAATTTGACAATCATTGTGAGTAAGTTAGTTTTTCATTAGTTTTTTACAATTATTGAATTTCAATCATCACACTATTGCAACAACATCAATTGGGGCAACACTCAATGTACCAACATCGTCAACAATAGGAAACTCAATGGGTAAGTCATTAGTATGAAGTTCTTCATAAAGTTAAGTTTCATTTGTTCAATTTGGGCACTGTGTGGTGGTGTTGTACACTAACTATTTGAGTTATTGCTAAAGAGACAAGTTTGGGGGAAATTGTGACTGCAATTGACTGACATAGCACCTAAAACTCCATCAAAGTTCCTAAGAGGTAAGGGTTCAGGTTCTTCACCACCCACACATGCCTTCAACAGACAGAAGTTCATAAGTACCAACGCCGTTGATAAATATGACTATTTAGTGCCTAAAGCACTAACTCCTGAGCGGGGATTGGCACCAAATTCTTTTGATGGCTAGATGCATCAACAAATACATGAGTAGGGCTGGGAGATGCTCACAAATGATTCTGACCCAGCTATACTGAACATGGTGAAAGAATTCTATGCTAATGCTGAGGATAGGGCGCCATATAGGCCATTTATTAGGGGTAAACAGGTGTCGTTCAGTCCAAAAGCAATAAACGAGTACTACTGTCTGTGAGCCCCTGTTATATGCCAGTATACTCAGCTACGCGATAGTAATCCAGACTATGACCACATTTTGACTGAGATATCTAAGCCGAACATAGTTTGAGTAATAGGAAGAAAGGGTGGCACTATTTTCCTGAGCAAGGACTTGAGCTGCTATAGCAAGATTTGATATGCATTTTTATGTGTAAAGTTGTTTCCTTCAATGCATACCAGCGAGGTGACAAGGGATAAAGGGCTACTGCTGTATAAGATTGTGAAAGACTTCGACATCAATATAGGTTCTATCATCAATTTTTCTATACGGCGAAGCCTACGAGGGCCATTCTCAGGCGGACTACCACACCCATCCCTCATATGTAGGTTGTGCAGGCAGTCAGCATTTGATGGTCTGGGGATGAGCCTGTACAGTAGCCACTCTAGTTATTAGACTCGAGAATGATTGCACTATACAATGTCTGGCCTGGAGGGGAGTCTCATCCACGAGGTGTCAGTTTTGTATTTCCTAAAGCTTCTTAGGAAGAAGAAGAGGTTGATAACACATCGGAGGATGATGAGTTCTGAGATGACGAGATGACAGGAGAGAAGGAGACTGAGGGGAGTAGAAGGATGGTCAGGTACATGTTTAGCACTCAGTTTCGCAGTCTTCAGCGATAGATGGATAAAAGAGACAAAGAAGCCAATAAAAAGAAGACCCGACTGGCGGCACAACAAGACTATATGTTCAATGTGATGAACAATTCCTTCGCTTCATTGAACGCGTCCTTAAAAAGTTTAAACCCGGCCGCTGCTGCTCAATTTTAGTTTCAGATGCCAGAGCCCATGCCACAATATCCTCCATCCGATTCAGATACGGAGGAGCGCAGAGTATTTGTGCCACGACCACCGTCACCACCATCGCCACCATCACATCACGTTTAGTTGATTACAGGGAAGTCCTCTTGTGCTTACTTCTTTATTCTTACAATGATGGCATTGTAACTGCTAAGTTTGTGGGAGTTTAGTATAGTTATTTGTTCATGTTTTTGTTATTTGTTTAATTTGCATTTGTTTTTATGTTTAGTTTAAGTTAATTACGTATGCATTCACGTAGAATAATTGCATTGTGGTGTAGTATTTAAAATAGCTTATATTGTATTCAGTTTCTTGTTCAGTTTAAAAAAATTTGGAAAAATTGAAAAAAAAAATTAGTTACTTTATTGTGTTTATATTGCATTTAGTTCATACTTGCGTGATTCTAGCTATTAAGATAGTAAAAGTCTGTTTTGGCCAATGATGAGATTGAAATTGAGTAGACAAGTATAGTATTGACTATTAAGGCTTTGATGTGATTTCCTGTTATGAATTAAAAAATTTTATGTTTGAAACTGGTATAATAAGGATAGCATAGTAAGAACAACTTTGTTGACTGATTGAGTCTAAATTGATACATAATGGAACTCTAAAGGATAATGTTAGTTTGAATGAAAGGAACTCATGAATAGGTAGTAATGGCTACAGTTAGACAAGAACTTAAGTTTGGGGGGAAATTTGGGGTATATAAGTTTTAAAAAAAATGAATAAACTCCGTGGTTAGTCTAGTTTCGTGGCCTTTGCTACTTGAGTAAGTAAGCCCGAGGGGATGTCTTTACACCTAGCGCCCTAAGGCATAAATGGTTTGGGAGTCGTTGCTCGAAAGCTCGCTAAGGTAGTATTAAAAAGCCTAAGGGAATTAGACATTGCACAACCATGAGAAATATATATCAAAAAAGAGAGAATAAAACGAAAAAAAGAGCAAAAAGCCCTCGTAAGTGAAAAGTAAAGCATAAGTATCCCATTTTGACCCTTAAAATTGGTAACTGTTTGATTTTATTTGGAACTAGCCCATTTTTTGAATTTCTTAAGTTTACACGGTGTGATGCCTTTAAAGAGACCTATTATGTGTTAAATTTGATTTTATATCAGTTAGCATGGTTGTTGAGCACACACACACTATATCAGTAATAACAGTCTAAGATTTGATGATTGATGGGAAAATTATTGATTTGTGTTGATATGATATACTGTCTTGTTTACTTGATTTCTCTGAGGCCAGTTGAATGGACTTTAGTTTGCCTTTTTGCTGGATTCGCAGGCATGTAGATTAGCTATATTGCACTGCATTGCATTGCATTTTGTTCTATGCTCGAGGACTAACACGATTTCAGTTTGGGGGAGTTTGATGAGTGGGTTTTATACTTACGAATCAGCTTTTGATTTGGACTTAAACAATGTTAATCATGTCTATTTATGTACAGTTTTACTTGTTTTGTGTTTGTTTTATGTTTAGGATTGCATTATGTGGCATGGTGGTATAATGGTGGCGTTATGGCTAGAAAGTGGCATTGCAAGCAAGAATTCAGCACAACTGCAGACGTACCCCCCGTCGGGGTGGGGGTACACAAACCAAGAACAGTAGCACCCCCTGCTAGGGCCGGGGTACGGGGAGAGAGAAAGTCTTTTACTTTGATTAGAACTCTGTAACTGCGTGGATGGAACACTTTGGCATGGATTAGGACTATGTTGGGCATCATTTTATCAGTGTTATACATGACTTATGCTGGGATATAGCATAACATAACAGAGATCAATTACAACAATCAATCAATAAAACTTGGAACTCTAATTTTCTAAAGAACATTGGAGGAGGGCAAGGAAGGTCAAGATCACGAAGATTACAAAATCGAAGCCAAAGAAGGGTGGTTTTGTAATATTCTATTTCTTTAATTAGAATTTTTGTAATTGGGATGATGAATTATTTACTTATTTCAGTTTTTAATTTGTCTATGATGAACTAAATTACTTATTAGGTTTGCAATGGATCTTTAGTGTTAAACAATGATTGCTATGCCTTAATTTTATTTCAATAATACTATTAATTCAATTTATCTATTTGTGATTTGCACTTTAATGTATGAATTGCATGATCACCAATTCTGTGTGGATTTATGGACTCGAGAGATGATGTATGAATCTAGACATAATCACTATAACATGTGTTCTTGAATTCTGTGTTTTAATGGAATCTTGATAAATGTTAGGATAGAGATATACCTAACATCGCATGTAATTGTGTAAAGAACTTATAATTTAAACCTTATTTGATTGTAATTCACATAGAGATATAGTGGATTAGTTAATTAGGGTGTTTGGCTTAATTCTATCAAATTGTGGAATTAAGTTATTGCGGGGTCGAGAGATGGCTAATTCTACTTGAGTGTTCTTGATTAACAAACTGAGATAGTAAATTAAATTGGAAAAAGGTGTGATAATTGGAGTGAAACTTAACGAGAAGTTGTAATTCTAATTCTCCATTATCTGCTTGAAATTTACAATTACTTAGTGTGTTGATTGGTTTAGATTTTTAGTTTTTTTTAGTTTTTATTAAGTGTAATCCTTAATTTGAATAGTTTAATAAATTTGGGTTAATATAAAACTGGTAATTGTTAGATTGAATTTCATTCTAGTATTTGTTGGAACGATATTTTTCTTATCATTATATTACTTGTTGACCACGTACACTTGCGTTTGAGCGTATCTATATTTTACCCAACATGAACCTCTTAGGGGTCTACCAATAACAATAACGTTAATGCTAACCAAGTTCAGCAGTTGGTGACGTTACTGACGGGAGCATTACATAATCAGTCGCATAATCAAGTTGTAACTTTTAAAGATTTTAAGGCTGTTGGACCACCAGAGTTTCGAGGGTCTATGAATCCAGTGGAGGCACAGACCTGGATAATGGAAATAGAGAAGGTGTTCGACGTTGCTAGAGTCGGTGAAGACCAGAAGACTGCTTTTGCAACTTTTATACTGAAAGCGAAAGCCAACTATTGGTGGCAGGCGAATAAAACACGAGGCGGTCAGGGAGTAATGGCATGGAATAGGTTTAAGGAAATATTTTTCTAGACCTATTTTTCATAGAATCGGATGGAGGTTCAATTTTTAGAGTTGAAGCAGGGTACGATGACGGTGTCAGCATATGCAATAAAATTCAATGAGTTTGCGAGGTTTGCACCATATCAGGTTAACACAGATGAGCGCAAGGCAGAAAGATTTGAACAGGGATTGAAGCCTTGGTTGTACAGTAGCTTCTCTATGTTTCAGCTAAAGACATTTGCAGCAGTACTTGAGAAGGCAATCATCGCGGAGGTGGAAGCGATGCCTTAACGAAGTACAATCAGGAACAGAGAAAGAAGAAGAATGAGAGTGAAGGCAAAACTGGTGGTAGCAGTGGCAGAAATAATAACCCAATGAGGAAATGGAATGAGGGTGCAGGTGCTGGAAGTCAGCAGAGTAGCCAGCAGAAAAGGAAATTTGAAGCATGTGCTAACTGTGGGAGAAATCACACTGGCATGTGCTTGAGGGGTAAGCGAGTGTGCTTTAACTGTGACTTGGAGGGTCACATGGCTCCGAATTGCCATCAACCAAAGAAGAATGCTTGTTACACATGCAGGTTAAAGGGCCATTTAGCTCGTGAGCATCCCAAAAAGACAGCTGGAGGTACAACTGAAGGCAAGGGAGGTGGCAGTGGAGGTACGTTGGCTATTTCTGGACCGATGCCATCAAGCAGACCCACAGCCAGAACCTTTAACATGATTTTGCAGAATGCGGTGCATGCAAAAGATGTTGTGTCAGGTATCATACCAGTCAATGATATAAATACATATGTATTATTTAATTCGAGTGCTACTTGTTCATTTATATATGATGATTTTGCTAGGAGTTTAGGATTGCCTAGTGAAGAGTTGAATTTCCCTTTGAACATAGAAATTGCGAATAGGGATGTGATTCCTGTTAGATTCGTATATAAGAATTGCAGGATGAATATTAAGGGAAACGTAATGACAGTAGATTTAATCTCGATAAAACTTGGGAAATTTGATGTTACATTGGGGATGGATTGACAATTCAATTATGGAGCGATAATTGATTGCCAAAAGAAATGTATAAACCTTATGACTCCGTCAAAGGTAGTTTTCTATGGTAGCAAATCTCCTAGACAAGCGGGTTATCTGACGATTATGCAAGCCAAGAAATTATTGAGACAAGGTTGTGTAGGATATTTAGCTTACATAGTCGATACTCAAAAGAAGGGTGTGAAACTGGAGGAGATACCAGTTGTTAGGGATTTTGGGGACGTATTTCTAGATGATTTTCTAGGACTTCTGCCTTATAGAGAGATTGAGTTTGTTATCGATTCAGCACTAGTGACTGCTCCAATATCGAAGGCCCCGTACAGGATGGCTCTGATAGAGGTGAAAGAATTGATGGTACAACTACAAGAGCTGCTAGACAAGAAATACATTCAGCTGAGTCTATCGCCATGGGGAGCACCGGTGTTATTCATGAAGAAGAAGGATGGGACAATGCGTCTTTGCATGGATTATAGGGAATCAAACAAAGTCACTATTAAGAATAAGTATCCATTGCCAAGAATAGAAGACTTGTTTGATTAGTTGAAAGGAGCTAGATACTTCTCGAAGATAGATCTGAGAAGTGGGTATCATCAACTAAAGGTAAGAAAGGAGGATGTACCGAAGACAGCATTCAGAACTTGGTATAGACACTACGAGTTTCTGATAATTTCTTTTGATTTGACCAATGCCCCTATAACATTCATGGATTTGATGAACATAGTGTTTAAACCATTCATAGATAAGTTTGTGGTGGTGTTCATTGATGATATCCTGGTGTACTCCAAAACTCAAGAGGAACACGGAGAACACTTACGTTTGGCATTGAAGATGGTAAGAAGAGAAAAGTTGTACGCGAAATTTTCTAAATGTGAATTCTGCCTAGAACGTGTGCAATTTCTTGGGACATGTGATTGACAAAGATGGGATTTAAGTGGATCCATCAAAGGTCAAAGATGTAATAAATTGGGAAGAACCAAGGACACCATTAGAGGTGAAGAGTTTCTTAGGACTGACAGGTTACTACAGATGGTTTATTCAAGACTTTTCCAAAATTGCTACTCCGCTGACAAATTTGACAAGGAAAGCCATAAAATTTCTTTGGATGGAGAGGTGTGAAGAGATTTTTTAGGAATTGAAGAAAAAGCTAAGCATAGCACCTATGTTGTCATTACCGAATAATACAGGAAACTTTGTGGTGTATAGTGATGTATCGCATAAAGGACTAGGCTATGTGCTTATGCAAAACTGCAAAGTCATTGCGTATGTTTCAAGACAACTGAAGGACAATAAGAAAAGGTACCCGAATTATGATTTGGATTTGGCTGCGGTGGTGTTTGCTCTGAATATATGGATACACTATCTCTATGGGGAGAAATGTAAGATATATACGGACCATAAAAGTCTGAAATATAATTTCACACAGAAAGATCTAAACATGCGTCAGAGACAATGGTTAGAACTGATAAAAGATTGTGATTGCAAAATCTTTTATCATCCGAGTAAAGAAAATGTGGTTGCCAGTGCCTTAAGTAGAAAGGGTCGGGAGAAGTTGATGTTGTTAACTGCCCAGGTGGAGCTTATTTCAGCAATAGCGAAACTAGAACTGGAAATAAAATTTCCAAAAAAATTGGATGAAAGATTGTTCTAGATGGAAGCTGTTGGTCGATTTTGCTATTGCTAAATCGCGCGCAAGCATACGCGGTCCATAAGTAATATATGATAATTTGAGTGTCGAACTCACGAGGACGAAGTCTTAAGAGATAATCAAATACTAAGGTAAAGTCTTTACTACCTTATCTAAACAAGTGAAATAAAAAGAATGGTGAAGCTATGTGATTAAAACTGTAAAAATAAGAGAAGTAGTTGTACTAGGAAGTCAAGATAGGATTACAATTCCTATAATGCGCCGCCTAATCTCCTAACTCTCCACAATACAAACGAATTAAGGAATGGTCAACCGAGAACAGTAAAAACACATAAGCTTCTGTTAAAGGTCAAATGCATATCCCTAGCTAGATAAATCTCAATATGTCTATTGGTGAAAATAACTGGGCTAAGGTCATTAAGCTAAGTTCCAAGGCTACAAAAGGCAAATAGAGATATGTCTATCCTATTATCAGTTTATGCACACATTCCATTGTCATGGTCATAACAGGTGTTGTTACATTTAAAAGTTAGATAATAACATTCTTTTTTCAATCTCAGTTAATATCAATACTAGTTTCTCTATCAAGAAATTAGTCATTACGTAAGAAACACAACAACCCATTCCAAAATGATTCATTAAATAAAATAAGAGAGAAAGTTAATTAAGCTAAACATCAGGTTACATTGCAATCCTAAAAATGGAGTTAGTTCATATCCATGGTAATAAAACAAATTTTTAATACATTCCACATTCTCATTAATACACAAATAATTGGGAGATTTGGAATAAGAAAACTCCTGTTTGGAAGTGTTCTGTCTCCAAATCATCTCTTCTCCGTGTAGCACCTAAGCTTTTATCGGATGCAATAACTTTTCCTCCTTTGACGCACAACTTCTTTCTCTTCTAAGACTACTATAATAAATATCCTAGTCTAAGCTATTTTCTATCTCTGATATCTCTTCCAGGCGACTGCTAAGTATTCAGCCTATCCTCCCCTCTCTTTAGGTCATTTAAAGCCCTTTAATGCCTAGACACCGGAGCTCGCGCTGAACTAAGCAAGTGATGCTGCAACGCCACGTAAGGTTAAGAACATCAGAGGTCGCATTGCGACGCGACTCCACGAAGAGGTCTCGGCGCTGCGGCGAGAGGATGACATCAGTCCCCAAAATAGGCATGGCGGTGGGTCGCCGAGTATGGAGCTGGGGCGCCAGAATATGGCGCTGGGGTCTCAGTTTCCAGTATGTTCCCACATGGCTCGGCGCTGCAGCGCGGGCTCTATGTATATCTCTAGCGCTGCGACGCCAGTACAGCAAAAAGGCCCTTTATACCCCTGAAAGCTGGAAAAGAACTGTAAAGCCCTGCATGATAGAAATTAAATATAATAACAACACAATATAAATAAAAGCTAACTAAATAACAGAAAATAGGCAACATCTTAAACCACAAAGGATCTGATTCGCAAGTATAAATCCTACTCATCAAATACCCCCAAACTTAAGCTTTTGTTTGTCCTTAAGCAAACTATTAGATGTGACGCCCCCAAATTCGAGTTCTCAAACCCCAGGTTTAGTGCTCAGAATCCATCATCATCATAAGCATTCTATAAATTATTGCGGAATAATAAACTTACATTGTTCATTATAATAAAGTCTTCCAACATTATCCCATGGTCTATTAACCTTAACTTATACATAATTTAATTAGGTTACCTTAGTAACACAAAAGGTTTGCATTACCAATGTGATACCCCAAATTTTATGAATAAAGATTTAATTTTCTCAAAATATTTTTTTTAATATTATGGTGTGGATTTGAAATAGTGTTATAGTTGTGGGTAGTATTTATAAATTTTATAAAGTATGTAAGTTGTTATATAATATCCGTACGACGGTACAATCATTGGTGGACCCCACAATAGAATTATTGTCGGACTTAAAAAACGACAAAAATATTTTTATGAAAATAACGACGAAAGTTTTACCGTTAAAATTGTTAAACTACTCGGTAGTAAAAGTTCAGTAATACGCGTGATTGCATAGTAGCACACGGTATTGGTTATTGATACTTACGTGAGAATTCACTCAGTTTTGTTCAATTATTGCTACAGTAATTGTTGCATAGTATCTCACGTTATTTGATTCAATTATTGTCGATATTTTATATATTATTAAATCAATAATTGAGACGACAAAGTTATTAATATTATTATTTACAATATTAACGATGTCTAGAAGTTCTGTTAAGGAGAGGTTTGGTCAGTTAATTGCGCGCCAATAGGGAGAAATCCTTATTGGAAAGCCCCGTCTTTCTTGAGAACGACATGGTCGATTAATATTGTGAATTATAATAAAGGTGATAAGTTTTGTTTTATTATAATTATAAATGTAACAAAACAGAAAACTTTTTATATAAAACAAAATATTTTTTTATAATATTTTGTTTTATTTGATTAGAATATATTATATTTTATTATGCATAGTGTTTGCATAGTGTCTGCATATTGTTTGCATAATAATTTTTTTTATATAAAACAGAATACTTTTATAAAGTTATTTATTTTATTAGATTTTAAATAGAATATATTATATTTTAGTATACATAGTGTTTGCATAGTGCCTGCATAGTGCTTGCATAGTAAAATCTTTTTATATAAAACAGAATACTTTTATAAAGTTATTCATTTTATTAGATTATAAATAGAATATATTATATTTTATTTATAAGATTTTGTTTTATTAGAATATTTTATTAATACTGCATAGTAAATCAATGTGGACCGTCCGTTTAAAAGTAAATCAATCTGAACCGTTCATGAATTAGTTACTATTCAGTCCATTTTCCTATAAATAGAAGCTCATTTCTTCATTATTTCTTACGAATTCACTGAAACTCTGGAGAGAAACTATAGAGAGAAAGAAGAAAAGTATTCTGCTACTTCACTACCCCTATATCCAGTTTCTTCTAAGGTAAGGAATATTATTTGTTGTACTCGTAAGGGGTATTATTCTTTAATATTCACGAAGAGAATTATTTTATTTCCAATACTCGTAAGAGCTGTTGTTCCATTCTTTATTATTCTGTTAGAATAACCTGTCTGTGCGATTTATCGCATGCCTAGTTAATTCTGTTGTTATTCTATTCTTTATTATTCTGTTGGAACATCCTAACTGTGCGAATTATGCATGACCTGGTTCCATTCTTTATTATTCTGTTGGAATTCCATTCTTTATTATTCTGTTGGAATAACCTACCTGTGCGGTCTATCACACGCCTGGTGAATTCTGTTGTTATTCCATTATTTATTATTCTGTTGGAATATCCTGTGTGTGCGTTTATGCATGACCCGTTTCCATTATTTATTATTCTGTTGGAATATCCTGTCTGTGCGTTTACGTATGACCTGGTTCTATTATTTATTATTCTGTTGGGAATAACCTGTCTGTGCGATCTATCGCATGCATGGTGAATTCTTCTATTCTATTCTTTATTATTCTGTTGGAATAACCTGTCTATGTGGATTACCACATGCGTGGTGAATGATCCTTTGTATTCATTCCTTATTAAATTGTGGAAATGATCTGTATACGTGGATTACCGTATGGAGGGTGAAAATCCATATACAGTTTCATATATTCTATTATATTCAGTTGGTTAAAGTTTTGGATTCTATACTCCACGAAATTAGTAGAATATTCTGGATATTTGCGCTTCATCCAGTATCTTTTCGTGGAAATATTCTTCTGAGCATTCTTGAATTTTACTCCATAAAGCAGTATCATGTTTGTAGGGGTTTCGATAGAGAAACGCACAGTGAAAATTAAAATTTTAAAGCAATTTCGAAACCCTAAACAGGATCCATGCGAAAATCAATTAATTCAGTGCAAAGAGATTATACTAAATTTGAAAATGCTTCTGAAGCCCTTCGAATCTCCAACGCAATTCCTCACGAAACTACGTCTCTATGGTATCCACACGAACGTCGCACAAACCGTCGCACGATTCTGCAATAAAGGGACTTGCGGTACTAGCCACCAAAGGAACAGGATTTTTCGAAAGGTTTTCTCTCTAGTCTCTCTCTAAGAGCGGTTAGGGTTTTTGAAGTTATGATATTACCTAAGTGGTTGCTATATATCATATATATAGTAGTTAAAAGGTATTAATCAAAACCTAATTTCATAAAATCTAAATTTATATATATATCTTAATTAAGTCTTACTTAATTAATATACATATATATATATATATATATATATATATATATATATACAAATTATCCTTTTAATTTAAATTCGTGATTTAAATACTATTAATCATATTAATATATTTAAATCCTTAAAATTTAAATTAATTCTCTTTTAAATTACGTTCTATGTGTGTGACCCTATATGTTATTATTACGTTGGCAATAATTTTAAAATCATATTATAAAATTATAAACAGTGAGCGGCATCTAGTAATGCATCACTGCTACCCAAGTAATAATCTGCAACATTATCATCTGTTGGCACTCTTCCTATATGTACATCTCCTCTATCAATGATTTCACGGATGAGATGGTACCGCCTAAGTATATGCTTGGATCGTTGGTGAGATCTGGGTTCTTTAGCCTGTGTAATGGCTCCATTATTATTACAGGATAGCTTAACCGGAACAACAATGGTTGGAACAACACCAAGTTCAGTGACGAACTTTTTAATCCATACAGCCTCCTTGGCCGCACTAGAAGCAGCAATATACTCAGCCTCTGTTATAGAATCAGTTACTGTCTCTTGCTTCAAACTCTTCCAGCTAACAACACCACCATTAAGGCAAAACACAAAACCTGACTTAGACTTATAGTCATCATTGTCAGTCTGGAAACTAGCATCTGTGTAACCCTTTACTACCAGTTCGTCTTCACCTCCGTATACCAAGAATGAAACCTTAGTCCTTTTCAAGTACTTGAGGATATTCTTGACTACTGTTCAGTGACCTTCACCTGGATTAGATTGGTATCTGCTCGTCATGCTCAAAGCATACGAGACATCCGGACGAGTACATATCATTATATACATGATAGATCCAATTGCTGAAGCATAAGGGATCTTTCTCATGCGCTCCTCATCATCTTATGATTTAGGACATTGGGCCTTAGAGATCTTTACACCATGAGTCACGGGTAAGTTTCCTCTTTTCACCTCTTGCATGCTGAACCGTTTCAGCACTTTATCAATATATGTACTTTGACTTAGGCCGAGCATTTTTCTCTATCTATCTTTATAGATCCTGATACCTAAAATGTAGGCAGCATCGCCCAAATCTTTCATGGAGAAACATTTTCCTAACCATATTTTTACAGCCTGTAAGGAAGGAATGTCATTCCCAATAATTAATATGTCATCAACATATAATACTAGGAATACAATGTGACTCCCACTAACCTTCTTATATACACAAGGTTCATCTTCATTTTTTATAAAGCCAAACTCTTTGACTGCTTCATCAAATCGAAGATTCCAACTCCGAGAGGCTTACTTTAATCCATAAATGGATCGTTGAAGTTTACATACCTTCACAACATCCTTTAGAGTGACAAAACCCTCAGGTTGTGTCATGTGCACATCCTCAAGGAGATTTTCGTTAAGGAAAGCAGTTTTAACATCCATCTGCCAGATTTCGTAATCATAAAAAGCTGCAATAACAAATAAGATCCTGATGGATTTAACCATTGCCATTGGAGAGAATGTTTCATCATAGTCAACACCTTGAATTTGTTTGAAACCTTTTCGCTACCAGTCGACCTTTGTAGGTATGTACATTACCATCCATGTCGACTTTCTTCTTGAAAACCCACTAGCACCCGATTGGTTTTACCCCTTCGGGTGGATCAACCAGAGTCCATACTTGGTTAGTATATATGGAGTCTATCTCAGATTTCATGGCTTCAAGCCATTTCTCAGAATCTGGTTCATTCATAGCTTCTTGGTAGGAAGCAGGCTCATCTTGATCTATGAGCATCACATCGCCGTTTTGAGTCACAAGATATCCATAATATCTCTCGGGCTCTTGGCGTGTCCTACCAGATCTATAAATGCCTTGTGTAATTTGAGCAGGTTCACTTTCCACAATATCTTGTGGTTCTTGCTTGCGTTCCAACTCAGGTTCAATGATATTTTGTGGTTCTCGAATTTCTTCGAGTCCTACTTTCCTCCCACTGTTTCCTTTAGAGACAAATTCTCTTTCTAGAAAAATACCAGTTCGAGCAACAAACACTTTGTTCTCAGAAGGTTTGTAGAAATAATACCCTTTTGTTTCCTTTGGGTATCCCACAAAATTACATTTGTCAGATTTGGGTCCGAACTTGTCAGAATCCAGACGTTTAACAAACGCCTCGCAACCCAAAATCTTAATGAATGACATACTAGGACGTTTCCCAGTCCACATCTCATATGGTGTCTTTTGAACCGTCTTTGCAGGAAAACGGTTAAGTGTGAATGCAGATGTCTCTAGGGCATGACCCCAGAAGCTTATTGGAAGATCTGTATAACTCATCATTGATCGTACCATGTCCAACAAGGTGTGATTCCTTCTCTCAGATACACCATTCCATTGTGGTGTTCCAGGTGGAGTGAGTTGTGATATAATACCACGCTCCTTTAGAAGGTCATCAAAGTCTTGGCTTAAGTATTCACCTCCTTGATCGGATTGAAGGGCTTTTATGCTTTTGCCAAATTGGTTTTGAACTTTATTTTTGAATTCTTTGAACTTTTCAAAGGATTCGAATTTGTGCCTCATAAGATACACATATCCATATCTACTGAAGTCGTCAGTAAATGTAATGAAGTAATAAAACCTACCTCTTGCTAACGAACTCATGGGTCCACATACATCACTATGTATAAGTCTCAATACATCACTAGCCCGTTCACTATATCCAGTGAAAGGGGCTTTAGTTATCTTGCCTAATAAACAAGACTCGCATTTCTCATATGATTCAAAATCAAAGGAATCAAAGAACCCATCTTTATGGAGTTGGATACGCGTTTCTCATTTATATGGCCTAAACGACAATGCCAGAGATATGTCAGAATTGAATCATTTGATTTAAATCGTTTTGTATTTATGTTATAGATAGGCATTTCTAAATCAAGAATATAAAGACCGTTAAACAATTGTGCAACACCATAACAAATATCATTTAAGTAAAACGAACAATGATTGTTCTTAATTATAAATGAAAAACCTTCTTATCCAAACAAGAAACAGAAATAATGTTTTTGCTTATAGCAGGCACATAATAACAATCCTCTAATTCTAATACTAGCCCAGTGGGCAAAGATAAATGATAAGATCCTACGGCCAGTGCAGTAACTTTTGCTCCATTCCCAACTCGTAGGTCAACCTCTCCTTTTGCCAAAGTCCTACTCCTTTGAAGTTCCTGCACATTAACACAAATGTGAGAACCACATCCAGTATCCAATACCCATGATGTAGAAGTAGACAGGTTGACTTCTATAACATATATACCTGAATCAGAAGTCGTACTTCCTTTCCTTTTCTTCACATCTTCCAAATAAGCATGACAGTTCCTCTTCCAATTTTTTGATTTTCCACAGAAGTGACACTCACCTTCTTTAGCCACCCCACCTTTAGATTTTAAAGCCTGTTTGGTTTTGGAATTGGGTTTGGCAAAAGATTTAGATCCTATCTTCTTCTTGCCTTTCCAATTTGCCTTAGCATTCCCTTTTTGCACCATCATTATAGGAGTGGGTCCTGCCTTTTTCATGTTATTCTCGGTAGTTCTTAACATGCTCAACAACTCAGTAAGGGGTTTCTCAATTTCATTCATAAGATAATTCATAACAAATTGAGAGTAGTTGCTGTTCAATGACTACAAAACAAGATCTGTTTGGGCTTTCGAAGTGATTGGAAAACCCAACCTATCATGGTACTCAATATACCCAATCATTTTCAGCACATGTGGACCAACTGGATCACGTTCACCCATCTTGCATTGATACAACGCCTTGCTTGTATCATACCTCTCCTATCGAGCATGCCCTTCGAACAATTTCTTGAGATGCTCGATCATCTTATAGGCATCCATCAACTCATGTTGCTTCTGAAGTTCAGCGTTCATGGTTGCTAGCATGAGACAACTTACGTCCAGAACATCATCTTGATGCTTCTTGTAAGCATTATGCTCCGCACGTGGTGCAGTGACAGCTGATGCTGCAGGAATGGGCCCATCAAGGACATATAGCTTGCACTCTTGTTTGAGGACAATCCTCAAGTTCCTATGCTAGTCAAGGAAATTAATTCCACTCAGCTTGTCCTTCTCAAGGACTGATCGTAGTGAAATACTACTTGTGTTGTTGTTGTTTGCCATTGATATCTACAATTTATAAGTGCAAAAATAATAAGTCAAATTGCAGAGTTGATATTATGTAATTGATAACAGTACATTCAAAATATACCTCCCACTATTTTATTCAAATTAATAGCCCTCACCATTAATTCGGAAAGCATTTTCTATTAAATTTTTCTAGTGAGCCAAGATCCATATTTCATTATGCCTTAAGTTAGCTTTGGCTAATCTCTTAAAACACAATTATTTAGGTAGACAACCCTTTGTCAATTATACCATATATAACTCCTGGATAGTTTGGTAAACAACAATTGTTTCTAGTCCATCTAATGGTACCTACCAAACTCTATGCCTCTAAGTCTACAATCCTATTGAGATAACTTAGTTAAGTCGGGCCCAATGATTTTAACAGTTTGGATATCACAATTATCCTATCGCATCTTACCTAGATAAATAGGGTACTTTACTTTGGCAAACCTACATCTATTGATCAAGGTCTTGATGAGTGTTATTCATTGGAAGGCATCTGATTTAGACTTAATAATTTAATGAGGGATTTTATTAATTAATTTAGATCTCACCAATTTTAATCTTATTAAGCATGCACATTATTTATCATATCAGATCGCATACAAGCGTAAATAAAGTGCAAAATTAAATGTGTCACAGTTATGGCCCATCCACTGTCAGTCTTTTCAAGCTAATGAAAGATTGAAGGTCAATCTAAGGTGGTAAAAGATCTCAAAATAGTAGCTTCCTTAGATCTTCATCATGCATGTGCCTCCTATCCATCATCATATTTCCATCGTGTTCTCCATCTTGTCATCTTCATCGATTACAAATTATTACATGACATAAAGAAACCTCGAGTTACTTTCGAGGGGATTTAGATGAGAAGAGAATATTACATTAGAATTTATAGAAAGACACAACATACAAGTCGTATTTCAAAACAAAAAAACCACTAACCTATGGGTCAAAAGGCCATAACTGTGCACCATGCATATCACAATAAGCACATAACAGTTTATATATAATTAAAGAAAAACTATATATAACAAATTGGGGTCACGACCATCGTGCGGTACATATCATATATGTCCAGTTTTAATTAATCATATTAATTAAACTGAATCTTCATACGTCTAATCCATTTAGAACATAAGTTGTATACTATTATTACGCCATATTAGATACAATTAACAGAACATCATATACATGCATATCTATCACTGATATTCATAATACCAGAATACGCTTAGATACAGAATATTATATATTCAATTTCTGATCAATAAAATTGTATCATCATATATCATACATATATCGAAAACAATATAATCAATTTCAGATCGGTAAAATTGTAACATCATATATCATATATATCGAAAGCAATAAAACACGTAATATGAATTAATCGTTTCGCAAGTAGCTCTGATACCACTGTAGGGGTTTTGATAGAGAAACGCACAACGGAAATTAAAATTTTAAAGCAATTTCGAAACCCTAAACAGGATCCATGCGAAATTCAATTAATTCAGTGTAAAGAGATTATACCGAATATGACAATGCTTCTGAAGCGCTTCGAATTTCCAACGCAATTCCTCACGAAACTACGTCTCTATAGTATCCACACGAACATCGCACAAACCGTCGCACTGTAACAACCCGATATTTTCTATATAAATAAATTAAAAATTTTGCGTATAAATTTTTTTAAAAAATTTTAAGGATGAGGATTTGTACAAGATATTGTGTATATGTATTTAAGTAATATATTTATTACATGAATATTTACAAATATTTACAAATAATATTTACAAATAATTTTATTTTAGAATTATTGATTATTATTAAGTATATTCTTATAATAATTAATATGGTAGAAAGGTTTTTATTATTTATTTTCCATAAAAAAATATAATCATATATTATTTAAATAATATATGGAGTGATTTTTAAGAATAATTATAATAATTATTTTATTACATGAATTTTGGTACAGATTATTAAGTTAATTATTTTACCTTAATTATTAAGGTTAAATATGGAAGAATAAATCAGATATGGAATCCAAACCCTAATTTTGAATTTTTATCAAGGGATGAGAATAATAATATAATACTAATTATATTTTGATTTTTTAGTGCTATAAATATGTACTGTATATACGTATTGATGATGGTTGGTCAATTATGGTGTTTAATGTCAAAACCCTAGTTTTTACTATGGGAAACCCTAATTTAAAACTCAAATTAGAGTTCGAGATTGGTTGTAATCGTGATAAGATGATTAATTAACAAATATTAGAATTAAAATTGTCAATTTTGGAAACCCTAAAATTTTTAAACCCTAATTTGGTAATTAGAAAACCTAATTAAAATTTGGTAACCCTAATTATCAAAATTATAAACCCTAATTGTTGAATTAGTAAGGTTAATTATAATTAGTGACATTAAACCCTAATGTTCCTGTATAAATTAATTAAAAACCTAATAAAATAAACAAACCCTAATTTTCAAAATTTTAGAAACTAAAATTTATTTAATTTTTATTTTTGTGCAAACCCTAAATTTGAAATCCAACAATTAATTTGTGATAAACCTTAGGGTTAAACCCTAAGGGTAAAACCCTAAGGGTTTGTAAGATTACAAGAATGCCATTAAATTTGTAAGCAAAATGACCAAAATACCCCTCTTGTATTATTGGTTTTCGCCCAGTGTTAGAGTTGTTGGAGTTGGTGACGAACTATGTTGACAATTGAGACTTACAAACACACTGAATTCAGCCTCTAGAGATAAGCCATACATGCATCATACACTTATATAAATAGATTGAGAGAGATAAGCTTGCATTTGTTAGCCAATTTTATGCACAACACCCAAGACTTCTCTCACAACCCAAACCCACGAAAATTTCAAGGAATTTCAGTCATAAACAAAGCCCCACGAAAACCCATAACCAAATCAGAAGCCAAAAATCAGAAATTAATCAGAGAATGTATAAAACCCTAGCTTGATTTCTGTCCATAAATTTTGTGTTAGATGATATATTTGATTGTTAAAATATGTTAGTTATAGTTTATTTTGATGATCTGGGTTGTTAGTATACAGATCTGTAACATCTAAGTCTTCAAATTGATGAATCTTCAAAATTCGGGAAAAAATTTCCTTGAGGCCTGACAATGAATGTCAGACCCTATAAATCCTTGCTCGATTATGGTTTTTGTTGTTTTTAAGTTGTTATTGGTAGCTTGTAATGTGGTCTTTAGTCTGCAAAAAGAATCAGGGTCATTTGATGTCTAGAATGGAAGTTATTAACGGTCAAATACCGTTGACCGGCATTGACCGGAAGAAATCTGGGCAGCCCAGAATATGCCCAGATCGGTCTGACAGTATGTTTGAGTGACTATATCTGTCAGGTTTTGCAAGTTCTGTTGATGTTGTTGTAAGTCATGTGTAGCCTACTTCTCTAACTATAGATTCATGACTTTAGATCGTGTAGATAATCATCTGGTAGATTGTAGCAAGTGGTCAAAGTAGGCCACTCGCATTGACTTAGCTTTTTTGGGAATTTCCAGAAACTAAAAGGGGCTTATTTCTGACAGACTTTGACCGGATCAAATATGCTTTCTTTGTTGTTGATATGCTAATTTTTTTGTAATGGATTTGTAGTATCACATGTTGTCTACAAGCTGGAACTTTTAGATCGCAAAAACAACATTTATATCACAAGTTGTGGAAGCCCAAAGTAGGTTACATGAACTGTTCTTCATTTCTGGGTAACCCAGAAATGAAGAACAACGTCTGACAGCTTATTTAGGCCCTTAGATCTCTCTGGTTGTGCATGATTTGATGATGTTTATTGTTGGATCGTGTAGTCTTGTGCTTGTACTACATTATCTGACCATCAACATGTATAGAAACAAATTGATCAGCGTTTAATCGATGGTCAAAGTAGCACCCACGAAACTGCCTTATGAATGCTCAAGAACATGAAGAACACATATAGCGACAGTTTTGTCACTATAGGTGGCCTTTAGTGACAGATAATATATATTATTTTCTAAAAATTAATTAAATTAATTAAATAAATAGAAAAAAAATAGTTTTTAATTATTAAAAATATCAAATAAATTATTAAAAATTATTTTATATTCTAAAAATTAGTTTTTATTTATTTTGAGTATATTTCATAAATATTTAATATTTTTGGAATATTAAAAGTATTTAATTTATTTAATTACAATATTAAATAAATTAGTTAAAATGATTTTAATATTTGGAAAATCATTTAAAATTATATTATGATATAAGAAAATATTTTAAGTTATTTTTAATGACTTTTAATATTATGTGATAATTTTCATTAATAAATCAATATTAATGGTAATTAAGTTATTTACTAAATGAATTAAATAAATTAATTAAAAATAATTTTATTATATTAAAAATCATTTTAAATAATAACAAGGTATTTAAAAATATTTTAAGTTATAAAATATAACTTTCAATATTTAAAGGTAAATTTTATTAATTAATTATAATTAATGATATTAAGGTTATTTAATAAATATATTAAATAATTTAGTTTAAAAATAATTTTAATATTATAATAATCATTTTAAATGAAAATAAAGTGTTTAAAGATATTTTAAGTTATAAAATATAACTTTTAATATTTAAAGGATAATTTCATTAATAATTTAATATTAATGATTACTAACTTATTATTAAAGGTATTAAATTTATTTAATAATTATATTAAATAAATAGTTTAAAAGTGGTTTTATTAATTTAAAAATTATTTAAAAGGATATAAATGAATTAAAAATATTTTAAGTTATGAATAATGACTTTTAATATTTTGATAAATAGAACACTAATACTTTAATATTAATGGTAATTATTTAAAAATAATTTTAAATATTTTAAAAATCATTTAAGGGTAATATTAATACTTTAAAAATATTTTGAGTTATAATAAATAACTTTAATATTTTGGCAATGGTTTCATTAATAGTTTAATATTAATTAGATATTAATAATAATAGAATTGTTTAGTATTTAAATCATTTAATAATGATTCCGAGGTTTGAAAATTTATGATAAATAATAATAAATGTTTAAAAATTATTATAAGTCATTTAAAAATAATATGACTGATACTTACAGATATTGAGTTACAGATTAGAGTCTTAGACTCGATAAATACCCGATAAAGCTGTCGGTACCCCGACATGTTTCAGAAAATTGATTTGGACTTAGATATTTTGATTAGATATGTATTTATTTGTGATTCAATGGTTGTTGAACATGTGTGATAATGTGATTAAGTTATGTGCTGACTGCGAAATGCAATACTATGTGTTATAGTATATTGTTCTAATCGAACGAATGATCTGATTAATGATAGGTCGTGATTTAAAAGATAAAACTAAGTTGCAAATTGTAAACAGAGCATCAGGCAAGTATCTTACCTTTGCATTTTCTTTATGCAATGGACATGAGTAAGAATATTTATGAGTTATATTATTACTGTACATATTATTAACCTTATATTATATACGCTCATTGATTATCAACATGTTGGTATATGGTAAATTCAGATATATATTCTGTTCGTTAATTTCTATAAATGGTTATACAAGTGTCCCCACTTGGATAATTATTGTATTTAATCACATTTTGATACACCTTTGTTAATTACCCATATATATATATATATATATATATATATATATATATATATATATATATATATATGTTGAATTATAGATTATTGTTGAACAAGATAAAAACTTTGATTTGGACCCAGACAGATATGAACATCCCGATCAAGGGAAAACTTTTATGCGCCCAAGGCGGACAGATTGAATGATACCATCGTTCTTGTAATGTAGTATTGATCAATACAGGGTACAATGGGCTGATCACCCCCGTGCCCGTAAGTTATGATGGTTTACAGATTAAGTTATGTTTAACCTTTTCGAAAATGAAAATAATGTTCATAACATGTCACTTAAATCATATTTATAGTTATTACGTAGTTTCAAATATTTGAAAGAGGGATGTTATATTATTATTGTCGGTACAGATTATTTCACAACTATTGATTTGTTGTTGAAGGGTAGTATAAAGAAAACATTTAAATCCTTTCAGCTTATATATATAACTGCTATTACTTGCTGGGTACTCAAATGCTCATCCTTGCTTAATTTAAATATTTTCAACTAAGTGTGAGCAACCAGAAGGCTCGGCTAAGAACAAAGGTAAAGGGAAGGTTGCAGAATAAGTTGGTGCTATTTTATGTAATAGTTATCCTTAGTAAGACAATGATATTAATTATCTATCATTGGTTGTAATGAATGTTTAAAGGTTACGTACTTGGGATTCAGACTCTGATAAATATGTAAATTAAGTTGGTATCTATATTATTATTATTATTATTAGTATTATTCCGCTCATAGAAATGGTATCGTGAAGTAACGAGTTCAGGTTTCAAGTATCCAGATTTGGGGGCTTTACAGGTTGGTATAAGAGCTTAAGGTTAAAAACCATAGGTGGGCTAGGCCTTAGGCTATAACCTTAGAATAGAGAAAACCGTTGAAAATATAAATAACTCATATAGAGTTTAAAAAGAGATGAATTAAATAAATTCATCGTCAAACAAAATAAAAGATAACTTATATAAAGCTATTAATTGCTATGTGTATATATTATATGCTAATCAGGATAATTTATGTGTGTAGATGTCTGGTGGAAAAGGCTTGTTATATGCTTATAGCATGAAGAAGGATAAAATCTATATACCCGAGCTAATATCGAAGCCAATAGCTGAAGTAGAAGCTCACAATGGAAACAACTCAGACGATGTGGTTATTGTAGAAAACATAATAACAGATCCGGAGATGGTGGAGCTGACAGATAGCGATTTAGACACTAAAGTTGACGCTGATCAAGCATCAACGGAGGTGCAAGATCTAAGGAACAAGGTTTCTTCTCTGGAAAGGCTGTGGGAAATAGAAAAGCTGTTGAATAGTTAATTGCGTCAAGTGTTAATAGAAACAATGGAAGAACAAGATAAGCTTCAAATCCAAATTGATCAGATGGGAGCCACAAGCAACGCATCATGTGTAGCTCCAAATAAGAAGGGAAAAAGAAAGATAGAAGACCATGACTTAGGAAAATTCGACAAGAAGAAAGGGAAAAGAATATGTTATCTTTGCGGTTATGTGGGACATACCACTATGTATTGTCCTGACTATAAACCAGGAGCATATTTTATCTGTGGGATAGAAGGTCATCAGGCGAAAAGTTGTCCAAGGAAAAAGGTATAGCGAATAGATAGTATAAGTTCTGTATTCTAGGTGTGTTTAATGTAATATATATGATAAGTATGTCTGTGTAAGTTATGTTCCCAACTTTTGTATTAGTCAAGACTGTAAATCTCAACTTTTGTGGTCATAAAGGGATAGCGGATGTTTAAAGCATTATGTGTTATGCTATGTAAAATATTCGTTGAATGAATATGAATCTAAGTTTGAGTAATGAAACAAGTTTAAAATATTAAATTTATATGATAAGGTTTAGAATGTAAGTTAAATTTATGGTTTTATTTAATCAGATAATGCCGCCAAGACGTCGAACTCGAAATCAAAGGGCAGAAGAATATGTCAACTACACTGAGGGACAACAACAAGAAGACCCAATGCAGAACTTCACAAATATGATAGCACAAGCTATGCAGCAAGGGATACCAGTCACTGGGAATCATCCGGATAATCGCTTGGCGAACTTTAAAGATTTCAAAGCTGTAGGACCACCAGAATTCAAAGGTATAACTGACCCTGTTGAAGCCCAGACTTGGGTTAAAGAGATTGAAAAGGTGTTTGTGATAGCTAAGGTAGCTGAAGGACAGAAAACTGCTTTTGCCACTTACATGATGAAGGGTGAGGCAAATTTTTGGTGGGAAGCGAATCAGGCGAGGGCAGGAGAAGATGTAGTTACATGGGATAGGTTCAAGACACTATTCTTCGAGAACTATTTCTCGTCCAGCATGCAGGCTAGGATGGAGGTAAAGTTTTTAGAGTTGAAGCAGGAAAACATGACGGTGTCAGAATACGCCACAAAATTTAATGAGTTAGCTAGGTTTGCTCCGCATCAAGTTGATACGGAGGCTAGAAAAGCTAGAAGGTTTGAGCTTGGATTGAAACCCTGACTCTATAACAAGGTGGCGATGTTGCAGATTCCTACATTTGCAGCACTCATGGAGAAGGCGATTATAGCTGAGGAGGGGAGTGAGGCCATGAGCCTCTACAACATGGAGAGGAAGAATAAAGGTAAGACCGAAGGAGCTGGGAAGGTAGGAATTAATAGTGGGAGCAGGAGTGGTGATAGCAAGAGGAAGGTGAATAACTTTTGGGAATGTTCAGATCAAGCAGGAAGGTGTTAAGAAGCCAGCGGTACAGTGTAAGACTTGTGGAAAGAACCACTTAGGAGAGCGTCTGAAAGGAAAATTCGTTTGCTATAAGTGCGTGCAGGATGGCCATATCTCTCCCAACTGCCCCAATCCTAGGATGAATAGTGGATGTTTTCTATGCGGGTCGACTGAACACAAGGTAAAAGATTGTCCGAAGAGGAGGGCAGAGGCAGGAAGTGTGAATACTGGCACTGGCAGCGGGACTTTAGCAATCATGGGACCTACGTCATCCAGCAAGCCAACCAAATCTACTGCAAGGGTATACGACATGACTGTTCAGGACGCGATGGCAGCTGGTAATGGAACTCAAGGTATTATTCGTATAACTTGTATTTTCTTATACAGCATTTTCCTATATATAGTAAATTATTTTATAAAAAAATTTTGAGGAAGGAATTTGAGTTATTTTAGAAATCAAATTTCCGTTTAATCAGAAAGACAAACTTTATGTGAATAGTTAAAGATCAGTTCGATCAAAGTTGATCGAGATCTACTTGCAATGATTATGTATGCTATGTACCCTTGTATGTATAGGTTTTAAAATGGTGATTCCGGGGACAGAATCTTTATAACGGAGGGTGAATGTAACAACCCGATATTTTCTATATAAATAAATCAGAAATTTTGCGTATAATTTTTTTTAAAATTTTTTTAAGGATGAGGATTTGTATAAGATATTGTGTATATGTATTTAAGTAATATATTTATTACATGAATATTTATAAATAATTTTATTTTAGAATTATTTATTATTATTAAGTATATTCTTATAATAATTAATATGGTAGAAAGGTTTTTATTAATTATTTTCCATAAAAAAATATAATCATGTATTATTTAAATAATATATGGAGTGATTTTTAATAATAATCATAATAATTATTTTATAATATGAATTTTGGGACAGATTATTAAGTTAATTATTTTACCTCAATTATTAAGGTTAAATATGGAAGAATAAATCAGATATGGAATCCAAACCCTAATTTTGGATTTTTATCAAGGCATGAGAATAATAATATAATACTAATTATATTTTAATTTTTCAGTGCTATAAATATATATTGTATGTACGTATTGATGATGGTTGGTCAATTACGGTGTTTAATGTCAAAACCCTAGTTTTTACTATGGAAAACCCTAATTTAAAACTCAAATTCGAGTTCGAGATTGGTTGTAATCGTGATAAGGTGATTAATTAACAAATATTAGAATTACAATTGTTAATTTTGGAAATCCTAAAATTTTTCAACCCTAATTTGGTAATTAGAAAACCTAATTCAAATTTGGTAACCCTAATTATCGAAATTGAAAACCCTACTTGTTGAATTAGTAAGGTTAATTATAACTAGTGACATTAAACCCTAATGTTACACTATAAATTAATTAAAAACCTAATATAATAAACAAACCCTAATTTTCAAAATTTTAGAAACTAAAATTTATTTAATTTTTATTTTTGTGCAAACTCTAAATTGGAAATCTAACAATTGGTTTATGCTAAACCTTATGGTTAAACCCTGAGGGTCAAACCCTAAGGGTTTTCAATATTACAACAATGCCATTAAATTTGTAAGCGAAATGACCAAAATACCCCTCTTGTATTATTGGTTTTTGCCAAGTGTTAGAGTTGTTGGAGTTGGTGACCAACTATGTTGACAATTGAGACTTAAAAACACTGAATTTAGCCTCTAGAGATCAGCCATACATGCATTATACATTTATATAAATAGATTAAGAGAGAGAAGCTTGCATTTGTTAGCCAATTTTATGCACAACACCCAAGCCTTCTATCACAACCCAAACCCACGAAAATTTCAAGGAATTTCAGTCACAAACAAAGCCCCACGAAATCCCATAACCAAATCAGAAGTCAGAAATCAGAAATTAATCATAGAAGGTATAAAACCCTAGCTTGATTTCTGTCCATAAATTATGTGTTAGATGTTATGTTTGATTGTTAAAATATGTTAGTTATAGTTTATTTTGATGATCTGGGTTGTTAGTATACAGATCCATAACATCTAAGTCTTCAAATTGATGAATCTTCAAAATCTGGGAAAAAAATTTCTTGAGGTCTGACAACGAATGTCAGACCCTATAAATCCTTGCTCGATTATGATTTTTGTTGTTTTTTAAGTTGTTATTGGTACCTTGTAATGTGGTCTTTAGTCTGCAAAAAGAATCAGGGTCATTTGATGTATAGAATGGAAGTTAATAATGGTCAAATACCGTTGACCGGCATTGACCAGAAGAAATCTGGGCAGCCCAGATTATGCCCAGATCGGTCTGACAATATGTTTGAGTGACTATATCTGTCATGTTTTGCATGTTCTGTTGATGTTGTTGTAAGACATGTGTAGCCTGTTTCTCTAACTATAGATCCATGAATTTAGATCGTGTAGATAATCATCTGGTAGATTGTAGCAAGTGGTCAAAGTAGGCCACTCGCATTGACTTAGCTTTTTTGGGAATTTCCAGAAACTAAAAGGGGCTTATTTCTGACAGACTTTGACCGGATCAAATATGCTTTCTTTGTTGTTGATATGCTAATTTTTTTGTAATGGATTTGTAGTATCACATGTTGTCTACAAGCTGGAACTCTTAGATCGCAAAAACAACATTTATATCACAAGTTGTGGAAGCCCAAAGTAGGTTACATGAACTGTTCTTCATTTCTGGGTAACCCAGAAATGAAGAACAACGTCTGACAACTTATTTATGCCCTTAGATCTCTCTGGTTGTGCATGATTTGATGATGTTTATTGTTGGATCGTGTAGTCTTGTGCTTGTACTACATTATCTGACCATCAACATGTATAGAAACAAATTGATCAGCGTTTAATCGATGGTCAAAGTAGCACCCACGAAACTGCCTTATGAATGCTCAAGAACATGAAGAACACATATAGCGACAGTTTTGTCACTATAGGTGGCCTTTAGTGACAGATAATATATATTATTTTCTAAAAATTAATTAAATTAATTAAATAAATAGAAAAAAAATAGTTTTTAATTATTAAAAATATCAAATAAATTATTAAAAATTATTTTAAATTCTAAAAATTAGTTTTTATTTATTTTGAGTATATTTCATAAATATTTAATATTTTTGGAATATTAAAAGTATTTAATTTATTTAATTACAATATTAAATAAATTAGTTAAAATGATTTTAATATTTGGAAAATCATTTAAAATTATATTATGATATAAGAAAATATTTTAAGTTATTTTTAATGACTTTTAATATTATGTGATAATTTTTATTAATAAATTAATATTAATGATAATTAAGTTATTTACTAAATGAATTAAATAAATTAATTAAAAATAATTTTATTATATTAAAAATTATTTTAAATAATAACAAGGTATTTAAAAATATTTTAAGTTATAAAATATAAATTTCAATATTTAAAGGTAAATTTCATTAATTAATTATAATTAATGATATTAAGGTTATTTAATAAATATATTAAATAATTTAGTTTAAAAATGATTTTAATATTATAATAATCATTTTAAATGAAACTAAAGTGTTTAAAGATATTTTAAGTCATAAAATATAACTTTTAATATTTAAAGGATAATTTCATTAATAATTTAATATTAATGATTATTAACTTATTATTAAAGGTATTAAATTTATTTAATAATCATATTAACTAAATAGTTTAAAAATAGTTTTATTAATTTAAAAATCATTTAAAAGGATATAAATGAATTAAAAATATTTTAAGTTATGAATAATGACTTTTAATATTTTGATAAATAGAACATTAATACTTTAATATTAATGGTAATTATTTAAAAATAATTTTAAATGTTTTAAAAATCATTTAAGGGTAATATTAATACTTTAAAAATATTTTGAGTTATTATAAATAACTTTAATATTTTGGTAATGGTTTCATTAGTAGTTTAATATTAATTAGATATTAATGATAATAGAATTGTTTAGTATTTAAATCATTTAATAATGATTCCGAGGTTTGAAAATTCATGATAAATAATAATAAATGTTTAAAAATTATTATAAGTCATTTAAAAATAATATGACTGATACTTACATATATTGAGCTACAGATTAGAGTCTTAGACTCGATAAATACCCGATAAAGCTGTCGGTACCCCGACATATTTCGGAAATTGATCTGGACTTAGATATTTTGATCAGATATATATTTATTTGTGATTCAATGGTTGTTGAACATGTGTGATAATGCAATTAGGTTATGTGCTGACTGCGAAATGCAGTACTATGTGTTATAGTATATTGTTCTAATCGAACGAATGATCTGATTAATGATAGGTCGTGATTTAAATGCAGTACTATGTGTTATAGTATATGTTGAATTATAGATTATTGTTGAACAATATAAAACCTTTGATTTGGAACCCAAATAGATATGAACATCCCGATCAAGGGAAAACTTTTATGCGCCCAAGGCGGACAGAGTGAATGATACCATCGTTCTTGTAATGTAGTATTGATCAATACAGGGTACAACGGGCTGATCACCCCCGTGCCCGTAAGTTATGACGGTTTACAGATAAAGTTCTGTTTAACCTTTTCGAAAATGAAAATAATGTTCATAACATGTCACTTAAATCATATTTATAGTTATTACGTAGTTTCAAATATTTGAAAGAGGGATGTTATATTATTATTGTCGGTACAGATTATTTCACAACTATTGATTTGTTGTTGAAGGGTAGTATAAAGAAAACATTTAAATCCTTTCAGCTTATATATATAATTGCTATTACTTGCTGGGTACTCAAATGCTCATCCTTGCTTAATTTAAATATTTTCAACTAAGTGTGAGCAACCAGAAGGCTCGGCTAAGAACAAAGGAAAAGGGAAGGTTGCAGAATAAGTTGGTGCTATTTTATGTAATAGTTATCCTTAGTAAGACAATGATATTAATTATCTATCATTGGTTGTAATGAATGTTTAAAGGTTACGTACTTGGGATTCAGACTCTGATAAATATGTAAATTAAGTTGGTATCTATATTATTATTATTATTATTAGTATTATTCCGCTCATAGAAATGGTATTGTGAAGTAACGAGTTCAGGTTTCAAGTATCCAGATTTGGGGGCTTTACAGGTTGGTATAAGAGCTTAAGGTTAAAAACCATAGGTGGGCTAGGCCTTAGGCTATAACCTTAGAATAGAGAAAAACGTTGAAAATATAAATAACTCATATAGAGTTTAAAAAGAGATGAATTAAATAAATTCATCGTCAAACAAAATAAAAGATAACTTATATAAAGCTATTAATTGCTATGTGTATATATTATATGCTAATCAGGATAATTTATGTGTGTAGATGTCTGGTGGAAAAGGCTTGTTATATGCTTATAGCATGAAGAAGGATAAAATCTATATACCCGAGCTAATATCGAAGCCAATAGCTGAAGTAGAAGCTCACAATGGAAACAACTCAGACGATGTGGTTATTGTAGAAAACATAATAACAGATCCGGAGATGGTGGAGCTGACAGATAGCGATTTAGACACTAAAGTTGACGCTGATCAAGCATCAACGGAGGTGCAAGATCTAAGGAACAAGGTTTCTTCTCTGGAAAGGCTGTGGGAAATAGAAAAGCTGTTGAATAGTTAATTGCGTCAAGTGTTAATAGAAATAATGGAAGAACAAGATAAGCTTCAAATCTAAATTGATCAGATGGGAGCCACAAGCAACGCATCATGTGTAGCTCCAAATAAGAAGGGAAAAAGAAAGATAGAAGACCATGACTTAGGAAAATTCGACAAGAAGAAAGGGAAAAGAATATGTTATCTTTGCGGTTATGTGGGACATACCACTATGTATTGTCCTGACTATAAACCAGGAGCATATTTTATCTGTGGGATAGAAGGTCATCAGGCGAAAAGTTGTCCAAGGAAAAAGGTATAGCGAATAGATAGTATAAGTTCTGTATTCTAGGTGTGTTTAATGTAATATATATGATAAGTATGTCTGTGTAAGTTATGTTCCCAACTTTTGTATTAGTCAAGACTGTAAATCTCAACTTTTGTGGTCATAAAGGGATAGCGGATGTTTAAAGCATTATGTGTTATGCTATGTAAAATATTCGTTGAATGAATATGAATCTAAGTTTGAGTAATGAAACAAGTTTAAAATATTAAATTTATATGATAAGGTTTAGAATGTAAGTTAAATTTATGGTTTTATTTAATCAGATAATGCCGCCAAGACGTCGAACTCGAAATCAAAGGGCAGAAGAATATGTCAACTACACTGAGGGACAACAACAAGAAGACCCAATGCAGAACTTCACAAATATGATAGCACAAGCTATGCAGCAAGGGATACCAGTCACTGGGAATCATCCGGATAATCGCTTGGCGAACTTTAAAGATTTCAAAGCTGTAGGACCACCAGAATTCAAAGGTATAACTGACCCTGTTGAAGCCCAGACTTGGGTTAAAGAGATTGAAAAGGTGTTTGTGATAGCTAAGGTAGCTGAAGGACAGAAAACTGCTTTTGCCACTTACATGATGAAGGGTGAGGCAAATTTTTGGTGGGAAGCGAATCAGGCGAGGGCAGGAGAAGATGTAGTTACATGGGATAGGTTCAAGACACTATTCTTCGAGAACTATTTCTCGTCCAGCATGCAGGCTAGGATGGAGGTAAAGTTTTTAGAGTTGAAGCAGGAAAACATGACGGTGTCAGAATACGCCACAAAATTTAATGAGTTAGCTAGGTTTGCTCCGCATCAAGTTGATACGGAGGCTAGAAAAGCTAGAAGGTTTGAGCTTGGATTGAAACCCTGACTCTATAACAAGGTGGCGATGTTGCAGATTCCTACATTTGCAGCACTCATGGAGAAGGCGATTATAGCTGAGGAGGGGAGTGAGGCCATGAGCCTCTACAACATGGAGAGGAAGAATAAAGGTAAGACCGAAGGAGCTGGGAAGGTAGGAATTAATAGTGGGAGCAGGAGTGGTGATAGCAAGAGGAAGGTGAATAACTTTTGGGAATGTTCAGATCAAGCAGGAAGGTGTTAAGAAGCCAGCGGTACAGTGTAAGACTTGTGGAAAGAACCACTTAGGAGAGCGTCTGAAAGGAAAATTCGTTTGCTATAAGTGCGTGCAGGATGGCCATATCTCTCCCAACTGCCCCAATCCTAGGATGAATAGTGGATGTTTTCTATGCGGGTCGACTGAACACAAGGTAAAAGATTGTCCGAAGAGGAGGGCAGAGGCAGGAAGTGTGAATACTGGCACTGGCAGCGGGACTTTAGCAATCATGGGACCTACGTCATCCAGCAAGCCAACCAAATCTACTGCAAGGGTATACGACATGACTGTTCAGGACGCGATGGCAGCTGGTAATGGAACTCAAGGTATTATTCGTATAACTTGTATTTTCTTATACAGCATTTTCCTATATATAGTAAATTATTTTATAAAAAAATTTTGAGGAAGGAATTTGAGTTATTTTAGAAATCAAATTTCCGTTTAATCAGAAAGACAAACTTTATGTGAATAGTTAAAGATCAGTTCGATCAAAGTTGATCGAGATCTACTTGCAATGATTATGTATGCTATGTACCCTTGTATGTATAGGTTTTAAAATGGTGATTCCGGGGACAGAATCTTTATAACGGAGGGTGAATGTAACAACCCGATATTTTCTATATAAATAAATCAGAAATTTTGCGTATAATTTTTTTTAAAAATTTTTTAAGGATGAGGATTTGTATAAGATATTGTGTATATGTATTTAAGTAATATATTTATTACATGAATATTTATAAATAATTTTATTTTAGAATTATTTATTATTATTAAGTATATTCTTATAATAATTAATATGGTAGAAAGGTTTTTATTAATTATTTTCCATAAAAAAATATAATCATGTATTATTTAAATAATATATGGAGTGATTTTTAATAATAATCATAATAATTATTTTATAATATGAATTTTGGGACAGATTATTAAGTTAATTATTTTACCTCAATTATTAAGGTTAAATATGGAAGAATAAATCAGATATGGAATCCAAAACCTAATTTTGGATTTTTATCAAGGCATGAGAATAATAATATAATACTAATTATATTTTAATTTTTAAGTGCTATAAATATATATTGTATGTACGTATTGATGATGGTTGGTCAATTACGGTGTTTAATGTCAAAACCCTAGTTTTTACTATGGAAAACCCTAATTTAAAACTCAAATTCGAGTTCGAGATTGGTTGTAATCGTGATAAGGTGATTAATTAACAAATATTAGAATTACAATTGTTAATTTTGGAAATCCTAAAATTTTTCAACCCTAATTTGGTAATTAGAAAACCTAATTCAAATTTGGTAACCCTAATTATCGAAATTGAAAACCCTACTTGTTGAATTAGTAAGGTTAATTATAACTAGTGACATTAAACCCTAATGTTACACTATAAATTAATTAAAAACCTAATATAATAAACAAACCCTAATTTTCAAAATTTTAGAAACTAAAATTTATTTAATTTTTATTTTTGTGCAAACTCTAAATTGGAAATCTAACAATTGGTTTATGCTAAACCTTATGGTTAAACCCTGAGGGTCAAACCCTAAGGGTTTTCAATATTACAACAATGCCATTAAATTTGTAAGCGAAATGACCAAAATACCCCTCTTGTATTATTGGTTTTTGCCAAGTGTTAGAGTTGTTGGAGTTGGTGACCAACTATGTTGACAATTGAGACTTAAAAACACTGAATTTAGCCTCTAGAGATCAGCCATACATGCATTATACATTTATATAAATAGATTAAGAGAGAGAAGCTTGCATTTGTTAGCCAATTTTATGCACAACACCCAAGCCTTCTATCACAACCCAAACCCACGAAAATTTCAAGGAATTTCAGTCACAAACAAAGCCCCACGAAATCCCATAACCAAATCAGAAGTCAGAAATCAGAAATTAATCATAGAAGGTATAAAACCCTAGCTTGATTTCTGTCCATAAATTATGTGTTAGATGTTATGTTTGATTGTTAAAATATGTTAGTTATAGTTTATTTTGATGATCTGGGTTGTTAGTATACAGATCCATAACATCTAAGTCTTCAAATTGATGAATCTTCAAAATCTGGGAAAAAAATTTCTTGAGGTCTGACAACGAATGTCAGACCCTATAAATCCTTGCTCGATTATGATTTTTGTTGTTTTTTAAGTTGTTATTGGTACCTTGTAATGTGGTCTTTAGTCTGCAAAAAGAATCAGGGTCATTTGATGTATAGAATGGAAGTTAATAATGGTCAAATACCGTTGACCGGCATTGACCAGAAGAAATCTGGGCAGCCCAGATTATGCCCAGATCGGTCTGACAATATGTTTGAGTGACTATATCTGTCATGTTTTGCATGTTCTGTTGATGTTGTTGTAAGACATGTGTAGCCTGTTTCTCTAACAATAGATCCATGAATTTAGATCGTGTAGATAATCATCTGGTAGATTGTAGCAAGTGGTCAAAGTAGGCCACTCGCATTGACTTAGCTTTTTTGGGAATTTCCAGAAACTAAAAGGGGCTTATTTCTGACAGACTTTGACCGGATCAAATATGCTTTCTTTGTTGTTGATATGCTAATTTTTTTGTAATGGATTTGTAGTATCACATGTTGTCTACAAGCTGGAACTTTTAGATCGCAAAAACAACATTTATATCACAAGTTGTGGAAGCCCAAAGTAGGTTACATGAACTGTTCTTCATTTCTGGGTAACCCAGAAATGAAGAACAACGTCTGACAGCTTATTTAGGCCCTTAGATCTCTCTGGTTGTGCATGATTTGATGATGTTTATTGTTGGATCGTGTAGTCTTGTGCTTGTACTACATTATCTGACCATCAACATGTATAGAAACAAATTGATCAGCGTTTAATCGATGGTCAAAGTAGCACCCACGAAACTGCCTTATGAATGCTCAAGAACATGAAGAACACATATAGCGACAGTTTTGTCACTATAGGTGGCCTTTAGTGACAGATAATATATATTATTTTCTAAAAATTAATTAAATTAATTAAATAAATAGAAAAAAAATAGTTTTTAATTATTAAAAATATCAAATAAATTATTAAAAATTATTTTAAATTCTAAAAATTAGTTTTTATTTATTTTGAGTATATTTCATAAATATTTAATATTTTTGGAATATTAAAAGTATTTAATTTATTTAATTACAATATTAAATAAATTAGTTAAAATGATTTTAATATTTGGAAAATCATTTAAAATTATATTATGATATAAGAAAATATTTTAAGTTATTTTTAATGACTTTTAATATTATGTGATAATTTTTATTAATAAATTAATATTAATGATAATTAAGTTATTTACTAAATGAATTAAATAAATTAATTAAAAATAATTTTATTATATTAAAAATTATTTTAAATAATAACAAGGTATTTAAAAATATTTTAAGTTATAAAATATAAATTTCAATATTTAAAGGTAAATTTCATTAATTAATTATAATTAATGATATTAAGGTTATTTAATAAATATATTAAATAATTTAGTTTAAAAATGATTTTAATATTATAATAATCATTTTAAATGAAACTAAAGTGTTTAAAGATATTTTAAGTCATAAAATATAACTTTTAATATTTAAAGGATAATTTCATTAATAATTTAATATTAATGATTATTAACTTATTATTAAAGGTATTAAATTTATTTAATAATTATATTAACTAAATAGTTTAAAAATAGTTTTATTAATTTAAAAATCATTTAAAAGGATATAAATGAATTAAAAATATTTTAAGTTATGAATAATGACTTTTAATATTTTGATAAATAGAACATTAATACTTTAATATTAATGGTAATTATTTAAAAATAATTTTAAATGTTTTAAAAATCATTTAAGGGTAATATTAATACTTTAAAAATATTTTGAGTTATTATAAATAACTTTAATATTTTGGCAATGGTTTCATTAGTAGTTTAATATTAATTAGATATTAATGATAATAGAATTGTTTAGTATTTAAATCATTTAATAATGATTCCGAGGTTTGAAAATTCATGATAAATAATAATAAATGTTTAAAAATTATTATAAGTCATTTAAAAATAATATGACTGATACTTACATATATTGAGCTACAGATTAGAGTCTTAGACTCGATAAATACCCGATAAAGCTGTCGGTACCCCGACATATTTCGGAAATTGATCTGGACTTAGATATTTTGATCAGATATATATTTATTTGTGATTCAATGGTTGTTGAACATGTGTGATAATGCAATTAGGTTATGTGCTGACTGCGAAATGCAGTACTATGTGTTATAGTATATTGTTCTAATCGAACGAATGATCTGATTAATGATAGGTCGTGATTTAAATGCAGTACTATGTGTTATAGTATATGTTGAATTATAGATTATTGTTGAACAATATAAAACCTTTGATTTGGAACCCAAACAGATATGAACATCCCGATCAAGGGAAAACTTTTATGCGCCCAAGGCGGACAGAGTGAATGATACCATCGTTCTTGTAATGTAGTATTGATCAATACAGGGTACAACGGGCTGATCACCCCCGTGCCCGTAAGTTATGACGGTTTACAGATAAAGTTCTGTTTAACCTTTTCGAAAATCAAAATAATGTTCATAGCATGTCACTTAAACCTTATTTATAGTCGTTACATAGTTTCAAAAATTTGAAAGAGGGATGTTATATTATTATTATCGGTTCAGATTACTTCACAACTATTGATTTGTTATTGAAGGGTAGTATAAAAAAACATTTAAATCCTTTCAGCTTATATATATAATTGTTATTACTTGTTGGGCACTCAAATGCTCATCCTTGCTTAATTTAAATGTTTTCAGCTAAGTGTGAGCAACCAGAAGGCTCGACTAAGAACAAAGGGAAAGGGAAGGTTACATAATAAGTTGGTGCTATTTTATGTAATAGTTATCCTTAGTAAGACAATGATATTAATTATCTATCATGGGTTGTAATGAATGTTTAAAAGTTACGTACTTGGGATTCAGACTCTGATAATTATGTAAATTAAGTTGGTATCTATATTATTGTTATTATTATTACTATTATTCTGCTCATAGAAATGGTATCGTGAAGCACCGAGTTCGGGTTTCAAGTATCCGAATTTGGGGGCTTTACACGCACGATTCTGCAATAAAGGGACTTGCGGTACTAGCCACTAAAGGAACATGATTTTTTGAAAGGTTTTCTGTCTAGTCTCTCTCTAAGAGCGGCTAGGGTTTTTGAAGTTATGATATTACCTAAGTGGTTGCTATATATCATATACATAGTAGTTAAAAGGTATTAATCAAAACCTAATTTCATAAAATCCGAATTTATATATATATATATATATATATATATATATATCTTAATTAAGTCTTACTTAATTAATGTACATATATATACAAATTATCCTTTTAATTTAAATTCGTGATTTAAATACTATTAATCATATTAATATATTTAAATCCTTAAAATTTAAATTAATTCCTTTTTAAATTACGTTCTATGTGTGTGACCCTATAGGTTATTATTACGTTGGCAATAATTTTAAAATCATATTATAAAATTATAAATAGTGAGCGACATCTAGTAATGCATCACTGCTACCCAAGTAATAATAAAATCGATGATTCGATGCAACCTTTTCGTGACCAATATTTTAATGTAATTTAATCCTTTTAACCTTAATATCCAGATTAAACTCGAGTCATGGAATGTGTCATACTCTTCATAATTTAAGCTGAGTTTTTCTTGATCAATGAGTAGACTATATGAAACAAATCACTATTTGAGCATGGCTTGTATTTCATAGTCATACTCAATCAAGAGGCCTATGTATATCACCCCTAATATATAGGATGGATAAATTTTATCTAGATCACTCATATTCCTCACACGATTCATGATGTACCCAATAATCACCTTTAAAGTCCACCCTATTAAAGGTGACATTTGATGATATCAAAGTACATAAATTCCCGTATAGAAATATAGTGATTTCAGGTCGGAGGACCATTACATCATTGTCACTATGAGAATTGCTAATGATACTTCGCATAATGCTCCACATAGAATTCTCATGGTGAGTCTGTCCAGTACATCATTTCCTAACATGTACCTATGCATTAACTTAATATCTCATATATTTATGACCAATGAGATTTGGTCATCAGTAAATCCACATACTAGTCTTAATGCATAATTATTATCCCATTAACAATGATACTCGACTAGGGACATTTAAGAACAACGATACTAATTATAATTATTTAATCTCATGTTCAAGTCACATACTTGAAACTATATAATTTGTATCACTATTCTAAGAATTTTTATTATGTTAACATTTATATAACGCAGTAAATAAAACCATAATAAAATCATTCATTTATTCAATCAAATATAATATCAAAACGTTAAGCAATTATATCAAATAATTGGCCTCTAGGGCATAAACTCTAACAATGTTGACAATTTGGAAGTTATTGGTTCCCGGATAAATTATTTTTTGAACTTGTTTTATTGAATTGTCATCATCCTCATGATTATATTATGTTAAAAGTTATCTGTGGCCTGTAGTGCATAGATGGACTTGGTATGTGTTGATTGATTTCGCAATCAATGAATACGTGCAAGTATACACGATCAACAAGTAATATAGTGATAAATTAGAGTGTCGATCCCTTAGAGAATTCCAATTAATAAACTCCAACTACTAGTACTGTATTAATTCAATTTTATTTAAACAACCGAAAATTTTGATTCTTTAAAACTAAGAAAATTAATTTTAATAAAGCAAGAAATTATTCTAAAAGAAAACAAACAAATCAATAATTATTTGAATGCAAATAAATGATAATTAAGACTCCAATTTCCCCAATTATGATTATTAAATCAATTATCTAATTATCCCAATTATTATATCTAATGAATTGTTAACAGGAATTCTCAAATGCCAAAAGCCCTCTCTCGAGTGATCAATTGCCTTCTATTTAACCCATATTAATTTTGCTATATCTCTATGCAAAACAATTGAATTAAACTAGTTACAAACCCAATTCCTTTTATGTTACATGCGGCAAATAGATATTCTCATTCTATTCACAAACCAAACTGTGTAAATAACTAAGTCACATGCCACCCTACCCAGTTCTAACTCTAAAATTCCTCTCTCGATTCCTTCTAGAGTAACACGGTAATTATTGGCCAGATAATTAATCAATAAGCACAAAGCAAGATGAACAATTCACTTCAACATAAATAATTGGAATAAATTAAATAACCAATTCATAACCATAAGAGGTTCCATTGGAATCTTAATAAAAGGGATTAGTTCATGACGGAAATAAAAACCACAAATAATTGATAAATCATCCTTAATGAGTTAAACAATTTAAAAGAATAAAGAAGAAGAAGAACTCCAAATTTCAAGCCTTCAGATCTGCTCCTATTCCTCCGTTAATCTCCAAAAATCAAGCCTCCAGATCTGCTCCTATTCAATAAAAAGAATCAATTTATAATTTTTTTTACTTCCCCCAATTCCACAAATCCTAATCCGAATAGACTCTACATAAACTCCTCAAACAAAGTCAAACTAATAGTCAAAGTATTGTCCACGCCTGTGTCACGCGCGCGGTCCACGTCAGAGCCAACCAAGGCTCAGTGCCCCGGCGCTATGGACAGTGCATTTCCCAGCGCCCCGGTGCTAATCTTCTGAAAAATTACAACTTTCCCATTTATTAGCTTAAATCCCCAATTTGTCTCCTCAGCTCTCAAATCTGCAATACAACACATAAACACAGTAAAAATATTCCTAAATGACTCAAAAATATAATAATTTAAACCCAAGTATATCCGATTTATGGGTATATTACCCAATCATCAAATACCCCCAAACTTAAACCGTTACATGTCCTCAAGCAACAAACACAAAACAATACTAACAATATAAAAACGACAACTCATGCAAGTGCAACTAACTAAATGAACGTAATTCCAGCATCCAATAGCTCACGTATATCCATAGGCCTCAGAAAAATCACAAAAACATGCTAATACATCATGTGAACACCGATCAATGATATCCCAACAATCAACCAATCCAAATATGTTATTACTTATATTGTGAGTGTGTGTTCAATCAACCATGCTAACTAATGAAAAGCAAAACGCTGAAAAATAATAAAGTTTATAAAAAGCTTCATACAGTTCTACTCAAGATTTCATCAAATAAACTAGATTCAACTGAAATTAAACAATCACCAAAATTCAGGGGTCAACATGAAATACTTATGCTTAATATTTTTTTTCAGACGGGGGCATTTTGCACTTTTCCCGCTTTATTATTATTACTAATTTTTCTCTCTCATGACTATGCATTGTCTTATTCCCTTAGGCTTTTCAATGCTACCTTAACGAGCTTTCGACTAACGAATCCCAAGCCATTAAGACCTTAGGGCGCTAGGTGTAGAGACAGTCCCCTCGGGCTTACTTGCTCAAGCAACAAAGGCCACAAAACTAGACAAGCACGCCACGGTATTTTTTTTTTATTTTTATTTTTTTTTTAACGTAAAGCTTATATATTCCAAATATCTTTTCCCCAAACTCGAGTTTATGTATAAATTTAGTCTTCACTAGCTATTCAAATTGTCTTTTCATTTCACTAGTAATCATCCTTTAGAACTCTATTATCTAACCATTTAAACTATCATAGCCAACATGGTCGTTTTTCAAAGTGCTATCCTATAATATCAGTGTCAAACATATATAGATTCAAATCATGTCAAGAAAATCATATCACTGACTCAACAATCTATACTAGACTTGTTCATGCAATTCTAATTTCATCATTGGCCCCCGAATAAACGCACTAGCAAACGCCAGAATTATTATGCAATCCTAAATGCAATAATTAACTAACAATAACAATCATCCTCCACAAACTAATAACAAACTAGAAATTTGAAAATAAAACTTAACTACCCCCAAACTAATCTAGAGCAATGTCCTCATGCAAAAAATATAACAAAATAAAACAGAGAACTTCCCTGACGAGCTTATTCTTTGGGTGGTGCATCATCATCCTCGCTCATCTCTTGATCGGAAGGGGGAAATACAGGGAGAACAGGAGCAGTTGGGAAATGGCTAAGTTGAATGCCCGGATGTGATTGGACGGTTAGTGCATTTTGTGCAGCAAATTGGTCAACTAAAAATTTGAAAATCACGTCTTGACATTCCGACAAACGCACATTCTGGGATTCTATGTTGTAAAACCAGCCATCTATCTCCCGCTTGATAGCTTCTGGGACCACACCACGATGAGCTGCTGTAGATGGGCTATAAGTAGGTGGGGCCTGAGGTGGTGGGTCTTGTGCAGGTGCAACTTGGGAAATTATGAAACCCAATCTCCTAGGGTGATTTGCCCCACCTGTCCACACTTTGTATCTACTTATCAACTTCTGGTCCAGCACTGGCATGGGCTTTTGAATCATCTCGTCGGACTTCCATTTAACGCCGAACTTAGCACACAAAACGCAGATGAGAGACGGATGTGGTAACCCTCCAGTGGTACTTCCACGAGTTGATCGAAGGACAGATTACAAAATGAGATGTCCCACATCAATTTTCTATCCTTTGATGTTGAATATAGAAGGACTGCACGTTCCTGAGTAACATGACTCACATGGGTACATGGCATGAGTTTTGCGCAAATGAACGTATACAATGCCTTCCCATATAAGCTGAGATTCGATAGTGGGAAAGTCATGTTTCCGCGTTCATGTACGGTCCATGTGGTGCCCGGCTGACAAAGTTCACGAATTATCTGCTCATAGTCCGGTCCATCACTAATAAGACCGGCATACTCATCATAAAAATCCTCCACTGGCAGTTGATAACACTCATTGAAGTCCTCTTTGCCAATTTCCACTGTTTTGCCCCTTACAAATACCGTATAGTGATCATGCTTGGGCACGTTGGCGTAAAATTCTTTCACCACTGTTATTACGGCTGGATCGGGCTGCTCGATAAGTGTGAACCAGTTCCTCTCGGCTATCATGACTGCCATGTCGCCATCCTTTAATTGATCCGGTCTCAACCCACGCTCCGGAACCAATGACCGAGTAGCCATTCGATTGTATCTTTCCTGAGCCGCATGACTGACAAAACAGCGGCCGTCAAATTGCGGAGGTGGATTTGAGGCGGTCCCTGACCCTTCACCACGCTGATGTTTGGATGCCATGCCAAAAATTCTGCAATTACAAGCATATTTATGTATTAGCATCGAATAGAATTGGAATTTGGATAAACTTAGGTATGACTTTACCCCCAAACTTTAAAATATATGTCAAATTTGACTACATTAGTGGGGATGATACTTGACACAAAAATGCAACAACATGTACACTAGTATCAATCGGAGTCAGGGACTATTCAGTTTCGAGAATGAACGCAAGCCACACAGGAAATGTCCTCAAGAGTTGCCATGGAGTGCAATAAGAGATATGCATATATCAAAATAGTGTAATTCCCCCCACTCTAAGTGACTATGTGCAATGATAGCTATGTGCTATAGTAGATTGAAATCATTGTGGTGGCATGAAGGTCCAGAATGATAGTGCGAAAACATGGTGATATGTGTGCATGTGGACAAGATCAATGACTCGGGCAAATTATCAAACACCTTATGGGTGTGCCATGCATCCCTATCATTCAAACATTTATAGTAACATATGCTCCCAATTTAAGAATTAACACATATGTGTCGTATAAGATAGTCAAGATTAGGAGAGTGACATTCTTCGATGTTGGTGTAAAAAGATATAAATTTAGTAGAATATGTACATACCAACCATATATCCGTAGATAGCTTTTTGCTCCAAAGATTAAATATAATTCAAGACATACCTGGTTAGATCTTGTTGCAATTGAATGAGAAAGATGAAATTTATGGAACAAATGAGAACAATGGATCGTATCTATCTGAATTTAATTATGAAATTGGTATTAGCACTATTCAACTATCCTATGAAGGTAAGGGAGGCTTGTGGCATGGAATTAATAGAGAAGAGAAGTTGAATTAGAAAAGAATAGTAACTGTCTGGTATTTAAGTTCAATTAGAAGTCTGGGACGTAGCCTCAGCGCCGGGGCGCTCAAAATATGCTAGGAGATAGCGCCGGGGCACTATCCTGGATTGTCAAGTCTGGACCTCAGCGCCGAGGCACAGAAATAGCACAGGCAGACAGCGCCGGGGCGCTAGAGATCAGCAGGGTCATGAAGTGCATAGCGCCGGGGCGCTGTGTTGTAGCACAAGTTGAGAGCCGGGGCGCTATTGGTCAGTAGCTCGTGGATGGGGCTAGCGTCGGGGCGCTTGAATTGCCCTTAGAGACAGCGCCGAGGCGCTCATAGTCAGTGGCTTCTAAATTGGGCTAACGCCGGGGCTCTTGTTTCCTGCAACGTATAAGTTCAAGAATCAAAATAAAAATAAAATAAAATTAAAAAGGAAAATGATTGGGTTGCCTCCCAATAAGCGCTTGGTTTATTGTCGTCGGCTCGACTTTGCTGGTGTGTTCAATTTTCCACTGAGTCGGAGAGGTTCATGACCGTAATTTGACGTTCAATGGGCCCACTCCAATAATGTTTGAGTCTTTGACCGTTAACCTTGAATGGGCAATTTGAATTTGGTTTTTCGATCTCGATGTTACCGTGTTGTGCAACAAACACGACTGTAAAAGGACCTGACCAACGTGATTTCAGTTTCCAAGGAAATAAATGCAATCTGGAGTTGAAAAGTAAGACTTGTTGGCCCGGTTCAAATGTTTTATCGAGAATTTTCTTATCATGCCATGCTTTGACTTTCTCCTTGTAGAGTTTTGCGTTTTCATAAGCGTTGAAACAAAGTTCATCTATCTCATTCAACTGCAGTAACCTTTTCTCACCTGCTGCTTGTTCATCAAAATTTAGCTTTCGAATGGCCCAGTGTGCACTATGCTCTAACTCGACTGGGAGGTGGCACGCCTTTCCGTAAACCATTCGATAAGGTGACATACCGATCGGATTCTTGTATACTGTACGATATGCCCATAGAGCATCGTCAAGACGTAAAGACCAATCTTTTTGTGACGGATTGACCACCTTTTCCAGAATCCTTTTAACCTCCCTATTGGAGACCTCAGCTTGGCCATTAGTTTGGGGATGATACGCAGCTGCTATTTTATGACAAACCCCATACTTCGCCAACAATTTTGTGAACTGCTTGTTACAGAAATGCGTTCCCTCATCACTTATTATTGCCCGCGGAGTTCCAAATCGCGTGAAGATATTTTTCTTTACGAATCGAAGGACGACGTTAGCATCATTTGTGGGCAAAGCTGCGGCTTCTACCCATTTGGACACATAATCCACCGCCAACAAAATATACTGATTATTAAAAGATGAGGGAAACGGTCCCATGAAATCGATTCCCCAGACGTCGAATAGCTCTACCTCCAATATAGAGTTGAGTGGCATTTCATTTCGCTTGGAGATATTACCTACGCGTTGGCATCGATCACACTTTAGCACATAGAGGTATGCATCATTGAATAACGAAGGCTAGTAGAATCCTGATTATAACACCTTCGCCGCAGTTCGATCACCGGAATAATGACCTCCATAATCGGATGAGTGACAATGACCCAAGATACTGTCCATCTCTTCATGTGGCACACAATGTCTAATCTTTTGATTCGCGCACGCTTTAAACAAGAACGGTTCATCCCAATAGTTCTGCTTCACGTCATGGAGGAATTTCTTTCGTTGTTGTGTGTTCAACTCTGGCGGTAACACCTTAGCAACCACATAGTTCACATAATCAGCATACCAAGGTAGTGTTGTGGTTACTCAGAGAAGTTGTTCGTCCGAAAATTTCTCGTTAGTTAATGCATTGTCTTTTCTCTGCACCTCATCATTTTCCAATCACGAAAGATGATCCGCTACTTGATTTTCTGTACCCTTTTTATCCCGAATCTCCAAATCAAATTCTTGAAGCAATAACACCCACCGTATCAACATCGGTTTGGCATCCTTCTTCTCGATCAAATATTTGATTGCAGAATGATCCGTGTAGACAATGACCTTGGTTCCGATGAGGTATGCTCTGAATTTGTCGAAGGCGAACACAACTGCAAGTAGTTCTTCTACGGTGGTTGTGTAGTTTAACTGAGCATCTGTCAACGTCTTGCTTGAGTAATAGATTGTATGGAAAATTTTGTCGTGACGTTGACCCAAAACTGCTCCCACTACATAGTCGCTGGCGTCGCACATCAATTCGAATGGTAGAGACCAATCGGGTGTGACAATGATTGGAGCAGAAACTAACTTCTTTTTTAAAATTTTGAATGCCTCGATACATGACTGATCTATTTTGAAGGGCACATCTTTCTCTAACAGGGAACACAAAGGTTTTGAAATTTTTGAAAAATCTTTGATGAAACGTCTGTAGAAACCCGCATGTCCCAAGAAGCTCCGAATTCCTTTCAAAGATGATGGAGGTGGTAATTTCTCAATAGTCTCAATCTTCGCTTTATCCACCTCTAATCCTGCTGCAGAAACCCTATGCCCGAGAATAATCCCTTCCTTCACCATAAAGTGGCATTTTTCCCAATTAAGAACCAGATTAGTCTCCACGCACCGTTTCAACACTAAATTCAGATTTTTTAGGCACAGATCAAAGCTATCACCGAACACAGAAAAATTGTCCATAAATACCTCCAAATTTTTCTTGACCATATCGGAGAAGATTGCCATCATGCACCGCTGAAAGGTTGCTGGTGCATTGAATAAACCAAAAGACATTCGTTGAAATGCAAACGTACCGTATGGGCATGTGAATGTTGTTTTCTCTTGATCCTCCGGTGCTATAGCAATTTGATTATATCCGGAATAACCATCCAAGAGACAATAGAACTGATGTCCCGCTAACCTATCCAACATCTGATCAATGAATGACAAGGGGAAGTGATCCTTGCGTGTGGCTTTATTTAGATTGCGGTAGTCCATGCAGACTCTCCATCCTGTAACTGTTCGAGTAGGGATGAGCTCATTCGCCTCATTCTTCACCACTGCCATACCCCCTTTCTTTGGTATGCATTGTACAGGTCTCACCCACGAACTATCTGAGATCGGGTAAATAATGCCAGCATCCAACCACTTTATAATATTCTTTTTCACCACCTCCTTCATGATGGGGTTTAGCCTTCTTTGCATCTCGATGGTTGGTTTTGCCCCTTCTTCCATTAAGATTTTATGCATATAGAATGATGGGCTAATACCTCAAATGTCCGCTATAGTCCACCCAATTACTGTTTTGAATTCTCGCAACACACGCAGCAGTTTCTCCTTTTGCATATCATTCAATTCTGTCGAAACAATAACTGGTAGGGTATCGTCTTTGCCCAGGTAAGCATATTGCAGATGGGGTGGTAATGACTTTAACTCTAGCACCGGTGGCTCTTCTATTGATGGTTTGAACTTTTTACCTTCCGCTTCGGGCCTCTCTATGGTGTCGAAGGATTGATTGCCTTTTCGAAACACTGATGGTGTGTCTAGCCATTTGACGTATTCGATGTCCTCTTTAATACCATATTCATCTGCCCCGAGCAAAATAGATTAAAGTGGGTCTTTCGAAAAAGTTGTGTTGAATTTATGATTCACCAATTCGTCCATAATATCAACCCGCATACATTCACCTTTTTCTTTTGGGTACGACATTGACTTGAAAACGTTGAAGGTGACCTGTTGATCTTCAACTCGCATTGTCAATTCACCTTTTTGAACATCAATCAATGTTCTTCTCGTCGCCAAAAATGGACGCCCAAGAATGATCGGGATTTCACTGTCCACTTCGCAATCCAGAATAAAGAAATCCGCAGGGAAGATGAATTTATCCACTTTTACTAGCACATCTTCAACTATACCTCGGGGATATGTAACCGACCTATCTGCTAACTGTAAATTGGTATTTGTTTGGCGTGGAGCCTGAAGTCCGAACTGGCTGTAGATGGATAATGGCATTAGATTTATACTGGCCCCCGAATCGCATAAAGCTCGTCCCGAAAACTGATTTCCAATCTCGCACGGAATATTAAAGCTACCTGGATCCTTGAGCTTTGGCGGTAATTTATTCTTAATGATAGCACTACATTCCTCTGTCAATGCTACTATTTCAAATTCACTCAATTTCCTCTTCTTCGACAAAACCTCCTTCATAAAATTCGTGTAACTCGGCATTTGTTCCAAGGCTTCGGCGAAGGGGATGTTGATATGCAATTTTGTGAAGATATCCAAAAATCGTGAGAACTGCTTATCTAACTTGGATTTCTGAAATCTCTGCGGATACGGTATGGGGGGCATTGTGCTGGTTGGTTCCGAATTTTTCTGCTGTAAGGTCTTATCTTGACGCTTTTCGGTCTCCACCACTTCATCGGTTTCAATTGATGCATTGTCCTCCTTTTCCTTATTTGTGACGAACTCTTGTAGTTCTTTTCCACTTCGTAGAGTTACCGCCTTACAATGCTCATCTCTTCCCGGGTTTTTCTCAGTGTCGCTCAGAAGTGTTCCAAGTGGTCGGTTATTCAATGCCTGTGCCATTTGTCCCATTTGATTTTCCAGATTTTTGATTGATGCATGCTGACTTTGTATACTTAGCTCCATTTGATTAAATCTCTTATCACTCTCCTCACTCCTTTTCTCAGTTGCTTTAACAAATCTTTCCAAGGCTTCTTCCCAACTTGCTTTTCGCACAGGTTGTTGTGTCTGGTTTTGAAACCCGGAATTGTTATGTTGTTTCGGCGCTTGTTTTGCAGCTTGGTTGTTACTCCATGAAAAACCTGAATAATTTCTCCACCCCTGATTATATGCATTTTGATTCTGATAAGGCTGAGTAGACCGATTATAACTCCCCACATACTGTGCTGCTTCAGCATTTATGGCACATTGATCCGTAGTATGACCCCCAGCACATATTTCACAAACCATCGCTACCTGCTGAGTGGATTGTGGACGCAATAATTCTATCTGCTTAGGCATTGCGGTCATTTGCACTTGTAATGATGTTATCACATCCACATCATACTTTCCCGATGTTTTTGGAGGATTATTTCTTGTCATGGGCCACTGATAGTTGTTGGTGACCATCGTTTCTAACAACTTATATGCCTCGTCCAAATTTTTAGACATAATCGCTCCTCCAGCTGCTGCATCAATACTTGCCCTCATGGATGCTTGTAAACCATCACAAAATATCCCCAATTGCATCCACTGTGGAATTCCATGGTGTGGGTACTTGCAGAGCATATCCTTAATCCTTTCCCACGCCTCATACAACGATTCTGAATCAAACTGTGTGAAGGTATGAATATCATTCCGTAGTTTTGCTGACTTTGCTGGTGGGAAAAACTTAGCTAGAAATTTTTGAGCTAAATCGTCCCAAGTAAGGATTGAGTCCGAAGGCTGAGAGTGTAACCAACTTCGTGCTTTATCTTTCAGGGTAAATGGGAACATTCTCAACCTTATAGCATCTTTTGACACGTTGTTGCATTTGAAGGTGTCGCAAACTTCCAAGAAACTTAAGATGTGCTCATTCAGATCATCTAATGAACTACCCCCAAACTGACATTGATTCTGAAGCATTTGAATGGCTGCTGGTTTGATCTCAAAGGTGTTAGCATTGATTGCCGGCCTCCTAATACTCGACTGAATATCCATGACATTTGGCATGGCATAGTCCCGAAGTGGTTTCTGATCGTTCCCTGCCATGTTCACTAGAATTTCTTGTTCTGCCAGTTTTTCTTCCTCGGGTGGTGCCGCACTAGTCGATTGCGCTTTCCGGAACTTCCTTTCAATCTCGTCTGTATAAGGAAAAAGTTCCTTTCTCGCCTTTGATCTAGTGTGCATACACTTGCAAAGAATTCCTGCAAAGACAAGAAGAAAAATAAGTAACGTTTAAATTAAGACCGAATTGATTATAACTAATATGGAATTAATATTAACAAAGAGTTCCCCGGCAACGGCGCCAAAAACTTGTTGATTGATTTTGCAATCAATGAATACGTGCAAGTATACACGATCAACAAGTAATATAGTGATAAATTAGAGTGTCGATCCCTCAGAGAATTCTAATTAATAAACTCCAACTACTAGTACTGTATCAATTCAATTTTATTTAAATAACCAAAAATTTTGATTCTTTAAAACTAAGAAAATTAATTTTAATAAAGCAAGAAATTATTCTAAAAGAAAACAAAGAACAAATCAATAATTATTTGAATGCAAATAAATGATAATTAAGACTCCAATTTCTCCAATTATGATTATTAAATCAATTATCTAATTATCCCAATTATTATATCTAATGAATTGTTAACATGAATTTTCAAATGCCAAAAGCCCTCTCTCGAGTGATCAATTGCCTTCTATTTAACCCAGATTAATTTTGCTATATCTCTATGCAAAACAATTGAATTAAACTCGTTATAAATCCAATTCCTTTTATGTTACATGCGGCAAATAGATATTCTCATTCTATTCACAAACCTAATTATTCATTATGTAAATAACTAAGTCACATGCCACCCTACCCAGTTCTAACTCTAAAATTCCTCTCTCGATTCCTTCTAGAGTAACACGGTAATTATTGGCCAGATAATTAATCAATAAGCACAAAGCAAGATGAACAATTCACTTCAACATAAATAATTGGAATAAATTAAATAATCAATTCATAACCATAAGAGGTTCCATTGGAATCTTAATAAAATGGATTAGTTCATGACGGAAATAAAAACCACAAATAATTGATAAATCATCCTTAATGAGTTAAACAATTTAAATGAATAAAGAAGAAGAACTCCAAATTTCAAGCCTTCAGATCTGCTCCTATTCCTCCGTTAATCTCCAAAAATCAAGCCTCCAGATCTGCTCCTATGCAATAAAAAGAATAAATTTATATTTTTTTTTACTTCCCCCAATTCCACAAATCCTAATCCAAATAGACTCCACATAAACTCCTCAAACAAAGTCAAACTAATAGTCAAAGTACTGTCCACGCCTGTCTCACGCGCGCGGTCCACGTCAGAGCCAACCAAGGCTCAGCGCCCCGGCGCTATGGACAGTGCATTTCCCAGCGCCCCGGCGCTAATCTTCTGAAAAATTACAACTTTGCCATTAATTAGCTTAAATCCCCAATTTGTCTCCTCAGCTCCCGAATCTGCAATACAACACATAAACACAGTAAAAATATTCCTAAATGACTCGAAAATACAATAATTTAAACCCAAGTATATCCGATTTATGGGTATATTACCCAATCATCAGTATGATTATGAAAAGGGATTATTCGGTATAATCATGACCGTAATGTTATAAATGATGTGGAAAAAGTCCTCATTGGCCCGTAGAGCATTGATAGACAGTTTTTGGTATGATTATGGCTATGGATTCTCTTCGGCCAAGGGTGCAAAGATGAATTATTTTATGGCATGGTCATGACCATTGATGAATACACGAATATCCTTGGCCTGTAGTGCATGGATATTTTGTGGTCGTGATACTAATGAATATCCTTGGCCGTAGTGCATGGATGATGTGGATTATTTATTAAGCTGAGTCTCAGCGATAAAAGTAATGAAAAACCTTTTTAAATCATAAAAGATAGTATATTTTATTCTCTACTTGACTCTTTTAATCGATTGCTTGTTCCGTTGCAGTTAAACTTGATGTTTATTATATTGTATCAGTTTAACACTGTTGAAGGCTAACGATAATTTATTCTGCATTTTCTTAGTTATAATATTTTTTACTGGGCTAGTTGAGCTCACCCTTTTGCTTTCATTGTTCTCTTCAAGAAATGAGAACGTAGCAGAGACTAGTCGGGGAACGGAGTGACGGTGCAGATGATAGCATTAGTAGTCCTCATTATTCTATGAAATAATGTGATAATAAATGTATTGAGGACTTATTTTGAGTTTGAATACTGTCTAGAAGACAATATTTGTATTAAAACTCACAGCTTATGTTGTATATTTATGGTTGTATTTGTATTATGTACTATATATTTGGCGACTCAGAATAGGTGATGTATACCTATTTTGGGGGCATCACAGTTGGTATCGAAGCTTAGGGATATGATCCCTGGCTGAGATGTGAGACAAGAACTAGGAGGGGAGAGACGGAGAATTCATTTGCTAGTATGACCTGCCTAAGTTTATTTGGTATTTAATTGGTCGGTCAGAGTATAGGGATAATATGTGATATGTCATTTAACCTTTGTTATGTGGCAGTGTTTGAAAATGGCAGCTGAAAATGTTAACAATGGAGTGAATAAGACCGTTGAAACACCTTTAGTCATCAACCGGTTTAATGTGATGTCAGACGATGAAGAAATTAGAGATATCTATATGGTGAGTGAAGAACTAAAAGTTGCACCCGAACAAGTCGCAGAGGTAGCAGCTGAGAGTGAGGAAGAAGAGGAGGAAGAGGAAGAAGTTATTAGAAGAACTTTATGATCAAAATGTAGAATTACAAAATCATATTCATGAGTTAGAAGAACAGGTTGAAGAACGGCAAACGGTCGTGGAGCAAAGGGATGCAACAATTCAAAATTGTGTTACCCGATGTGCGATGCTTGAACAGAAGCACTCTTTGGCAGAGTATAAGATATTAGAGCTGGAGTCTGAGAATTCTATGATCAAAATTTTGATGAAAAAAGAAACAACTGAACGAATGAGAATGGGGGATGCATGGGTAAAAGCCGCACGACGTGCTGATATTATAGAAAAAGATGTCCGATCCAATAAGGCCAAGATAGATGAAATGGATTTCTCTTTTTGGACAACAATTGGGAAAATCCAACATCAAGTTTGGAATTACCCTGTGCAGAGTAGTCAACCTCAATTCAATATGGATCAGAGAATAATGATTCAAATCATGGATCAGGAATACAACGAAGCAATTGAGGGTGGAATGTACTCCATAACGAAGTTAAGTCCAGTTGAAACGGTGACACCAAAGGTGGATACGGACAAAACAAAGTCGGTGGTTTCAGGGAGAGCGTTTTTCGTGACTTCGCAAAAAGTGAGTAACCCGAAAGAAGTTAGCACGGGTTAGTTAATTATAAATTTTTGAGAAGTCTATACCTTATTAGATACCGATTCTACCAATTATTTTATATCTCTTTCTTGCGCTCAACGTTTAAATTTAACTCTAGAGAAGTTAGACTTTAACTTATCGATTGAAACTTCGTTAGTAGAAACCTTCATTACCTCCACTATTTATAAATCTTGTTTGATTCAAATCGACACTTTCACATTACATGTCGATCTTATATCTTTGAAAATACTTCCCTTTGATATGATTTTAGGAATCGATTGGTTAACTACTCATCATGCTTTGCGTAAGGTTGTTAGCTTTTATATTCCTAACCAACCTGTTATGCAAATTCAAGCAATCAAACCACTAAAGTCAATCATTGTCATATCAAGCCATAAGTAAAGAGCCCCGAGCCTTTCGCTGGTGACCTCCTTATGTGGAATGCACCGAAGCCAAACTTTTTGTATGCGACGTGAATAACGGTGGCAAGTTGATAGATATCAATATGATGTGTTATCCAAGTCTTGGATGAAGGTCACCATTTTGAATGATATTTCTATTGTTAATAAATTTCTTGATGTGTCTTGAAGACTTCTTAGCCTACCCTAGAGCGTGAAATCGAATTTTGTATTGACCCCAGTACAAAACCCATTTCTAAAACCCTTAAATATTTCTTCAACCAAAATGAACGTATAATGCGCCAAAGACGTTGGCTCGAGCTGTTAAAGATTACGATCGTACCATTCAATATCATCGTGGAAAAGTGAACGTGGTAGCTGACGCGTTGAGTAGAAGATCGTATGCGTTTACAAGTGCGATCCTGTTAACACAACAAACCCATTTTATATGACTTGCAAAGGATGGAGATAGAGTTAAAGACTCCAGGGACCCATGTGATGATGGCGAATATACGAGTAGAATCGACTTTAATAGATAAAGTTAAAGCCGCTCAAGCTACACACCCGAATCTGATAATGTGAAGAAGAAGGTTCAAGAGGGCGTTATTCTAGAAGTAAGAATCGAGAAAGAGAGGAAATCTCAACCCTCGATTTAATTGGCCCATTTGAAATTCTCGATTGGGTAGGAACTGTGGCCTATAGACTCGTTTTATCGCCAAGTTTGTCACGTGTTCATAACGTTCTTTTTCACTTATCGATGTTAAGTAAATATGTGAATGACCCGCACCACATTATTGAATTGGAATTGGACGAGATAGCAGAAGATTTAACGTATGAGGAGATCCATGTTAAAATCTTGGATAAGAAGGATTATATTCGACACTCAAAGGTTATACATCAAGAGTTAGAATTTGAAGTAAGTCAAAGTATCCTCACCTATTCGGCATACCAGGTACGTACGTAAATTTCGAGGGCAAAATTTCATAAGGGGAGATTGTGAGACCCCAAATTTTATGAATAAAGATTTAATTTTCTCGAAATATTTTTTTAATATTATGGTGTCGATTTGAGATAGTGTTATAGTTGTGGGTACTATTTATAAATTTTGTAAAGTATGCAAGTTGTTATATAATATTCGTTTGGTCGGAGAATATTCTTTTTTGTCGAGGAATATCCGTACGATGGTACAATCATTGGTGGACCCCATAACGAAATTATTGTCACATTGAGAAAATGACAAAAATATTTTTATGAAAATAACGGCAAAAGTTTTACCGTTAAAAATGTTGAACTACTCGGTAGTAAAAGTACAGTAATACGCATGGTTGCATAGTAGCACACTGTATTGGTTATTAATGCTTACGTGAGAATTCACTCAGTTTTGTTCAATTATTGCTACAGTAATTATTGCATAGTATCTCACATTATTTGATTCAATTATTGTCGATATTTTATATATTATTAAATCAATAATTGAGACGAAAAAGTTATTAATATTATTATTTGCAATATTAACGATGTCTAGAAGTTCTGTCAAGGAGAGGTTTGATCACCTAATTGCGCGCCAATAGGGAGAAATCCTTGGAAAGCCCCCTCTTTTCTAAGAACGACCTGGTTGATTAATATTGTGAATTATAATAAAGGTGATAAGTTTTGTTTTATTATTATTATAAATATAATAAAATAGAAAACTTTTTATATAAAACAGAATACTTTTTATAAAGTTTTGTTTTATTTGATTATAAATAAAATATATTATATTTTATAATGCATAGTGTTTGCATAGTGCCTGCATAGTGTTTGCATAGTAAAATCTTTTTATATAAAATAGAATACTTTTATAAAGTTATTTATTTTATTAGATTTTAAATAGAATATATTATATTTTATTATACATAGTGTTTGCATAGTACCTGCATAGTGTTTGCATAGTAAAATCTTTTTATATAAAACAGAATACTTTTATAAAGTTATTTGTTTTATTAGATTATAAATGGAATATATTATATTTTATTTAAAAGATTTTATTTTATTAGAATATTTTATTAATACTGCATAGTAAATCAATATGGACCGTCCGTTTAAAAGTAAATCAATCTGGACCGTTCATGAATTAGTTACTATTTAGTCCATTCTCCTATAAATAGAAGCTCATTCCTTCATTATTTCTTACGAATTCACTGAAACTCTAGTGAGACAAACTATAGAGAGAAAGAAGAAAAGTATTCTGCTACTTCACTACTCCTATATCTAATTTTTTCTAAGGTCAGGAATATTATTTGTTGTACTCGTAAGGGATATTATTTGTTGTACTCATAAGGGATATTATTTGTTGTACTCGTAAGGGATATTATTCTTTCATATTCATGAAGAGAATTATTTTCTTTCCAATACTCGTAAGAGTTGTTGTTCCATTCTTTATTATTCTGTTGGAATAACCTATCTGTGCGGTTTATCGCATGCCTAGTGAATTCTGTTGTTATTCCATTCTTTATTATTCTGTTGGAACATCCTATCTGTGTGGATTACACATGACCTAGTTTCATTCTTTATTAATCTGTTGGAATAACATGTCCGTGCGGTCTATCGCACGCCTGGTGAATTCTGTTGTTATTCCATTATTTATTATTCGGTTGGAATATCCTGTCTGTGCGTTTACGCATGACCTGGTTCTATTTTTTATTATTCTGTTAGAATATCCTGTCTGTACGTTTACACATGACCTGGTTCCATTATTTATTATTCTGTTGGGAATAACCTGTCTGTGCGATCTATCGCATGCATGGTGAATTCTTCTGTTATTTCATTCTTTATTATTCTGTTAGAATAACCTGTCTATGTGGATTACCACATGCATGGTGAATAATCCTTTGTATTCATTCCTTATTAAATTGTGAAAATGATCTGTATACGTGGATTACCGCATGGCGGGTGAAAATCTATTTGCAGTTTCATATATTCTATTATACTCAGTTGGTTAAAATTTTGGATTCTATACTCCATGAAATTAGTAGAATATCCTGGATATTTGTGCTTCATCCAGTATCTTTTCATGAAAATATTCTTCTAAGCATTTTTGAATTTTAATTCTTGAACTTGTTTTATTGAATTGTCATCATCCTCATGCTTATATTATGTTGAAAGTCATCTGTGGCTTGTAGTGCATTGATGAACTTAGTATAATTATGACTAGGAATTATTCGGTATAATCATGACCGTAATGTTACAAATGATGTGAAAAAAGTCCTCATTGGCCCGTAGTGCATTGATGGATAGTTTTTGGTATGATTATGGCTATGGATTCTTTTCAGCCAAGGGTGCAAAGATGAATTGTTTTATGGCATGATCATGACCATTTATGAATACACGAATATCCTTGCCCCGTATTGCATGAATAATTTGTGGTCGTGATACTAATGAATATCCTTGGCCGTAGTGCAGGGATGATGTGGATTATTTATTAGGCTGAGTCTCAGTGATAAAAGTAATGAAAAACCTTTTAAATCATAAAAGATAGTAGATTTTATTCTCTACTTGACTCTTTTAATGTATTGCTTATTCCGTTGTAGTTAAACTTGATTTTTGTTATATTGTATCAGTTTAACACTGTTGAAGGCTAACGATAATTTATTCTGCATTTTCTTAGTCATAATATTTCTTACTGGGCTAGTTGAGCTCACCCTTTTGCTTTTATTGTTCTCTTCAGAAAATGAGAACGTAGCAGTGACTAGTCGGGGAACGGAGTGACGGTGTAGATGATATCATTAGTAGTCATCACTATTCTATGAGATAGTGTGATAATAAATGTGTTGAGGACTTATTTTGAGTTTGAATACTGTCTAGAAGACAATATTTGTATTAAAACTCATAGCTCATGTTGTATATTTAAGGTTGTATTTGTATTCTGTACCATGTATTTGGAGACTCAGAATAGGTGATGTATACCTATTTTGGGGGCGTCACAACCAATGTACATAATATAATATAATACATAAATATTCTCCTTATCTATTCCTGCACTTTTCCTTTGCCTTTATCCCTCTTGGACGTCTCTGGCATAGCTGAAATAAATGTCATGATATAGCAAGGGTAAGCAATAAATTTGCTTAGCAAGTTTAAGTACGAAGAATATATATCATGATTAGCAAGAAATTTATTATTCAATGTTCAACAATAGAAATTAATTGTGAAAGAACATGAATTATGATACTGAATATTCGAATAGTTTAATTGCATATGCTGAGTGGTCATAGTGACCATGAACATATGCTAAGGTTGTCAGTATTTAAACTGGTCCTTTTAATAAGTTTTGGTAATCAAGAGGATCAACCTTTCATACCCGGTGTATTATGCATAAACACTTAATGTACGAGCAATAATTGTTTTTCAATAATGCTTTAATCAAATTATTCTTTTTCTCAGTCTTAAGTCCTTACCAAGTCAATTGGTGAAGAACAGCTTTTAACAACATAGCTGATTTAACAAATTTAAACATACTTGATCTAGCTGATACAATGAGCATAGATCCATATCTTAAACAGTTCATGAATAAAAGAACTTTAACAAATTCACAGTTTAATAATAATAGAACATGGATTTAATTGCACTGAGTGCGTGTATCAATAATCAATATAGATGTGAATAATCAACAATAATTATTCACTAATATATTTTGAAATTAATAACTCAAGTTTGAGTTAGAGAACTTGCATCGACTGCAATTTACTGCTATACAATTTAATTTAATTTCTTTATTATAAAGGCCTATCATTGTTAAGATTAATCTTGCAATCAGCATATAATACTTTATATCATAACACAATTACTCTATCAACAATTTAGTTAACACTTAACCACATAATCAATTACCTAAAAACATCTTTATTATTATCATTCTTTGATAATAATTTAATTACTTTTTCATACACCTTATGATTTAACACTTAATCGTTCCTTTTATTAGCTCTTCCTTATAATCTAGTAAGTTGAATACTAACATCATAGTCTAGATTATACAAACATGCAATCCAGCCACCTGGATTGGCTAATCCAGCAAACTGGATTCAACAAACTTCCAATCCAGCAAGCATGGATTCTAAATCATTCAATCCAGCAAGCTTGGATTTCAAATCCTTCAATCCAGCAAGTTGGATTCAACTATTTTTCAATCCAGCCAGCTAGATTCCATATCTCCTTTACAAAAATACCAAATCAACTTATTACTTTTTTTTATCTTTTGGCCATACTTATATACATGTATTCCATACACAAAACGTATTTTTTTTCGTAATTTTTCAATTTTTTTAGTATTTTTCAAAAATCATTTTCAGTGCGTGGCTTAAGAAATTATCCCCATCATGCTCAACTCCAGAAATTCTCATCTCTTTTCATAATCTTCTACATGTTAATGTGACCCTCCAGTTTAAATTTCGTGGCCATCGGAGATATAGAACTCCGGTTATAGCGATTTTTATCCGAAAAACCTAAATTTTAAAATGGTCATAACTTGGTCATTTTAAGTCGGAATGAGCTCATTTTTGTACATGAACTACTTTATGACATATATTTTCATGTCCCAAAAGGCCGGAATTTACTCCTAAATTTAAGTGGCTGAAACAGCCCCTACTATTTCTTGGGCAGTTTGTTTTCAAGATTTTCGGCTTTTGCCTACTTTGCTAAAATCAGTCCATACGGAAATTAACAACTCCTTTTTCGGTGATTCCACTTGGGTTTGAAAGATAACTCATCATATTATCATTCCAAATTTTTCCAAAATTTTTAAATGTTAGAAAAATTACAAAAATGCCCCTAGCATTGACTGTCCAAAAATAGTTTGTTTTTCTTTCTAAAGACAAAAGCATTTTTGCTAAAATAGTTGCTACAATTTGTGTATTCAACATTTTTGAGTGCTACCACCGGGGTTTAGTAGTTAAATTACATATCTAGCACCTCTCTTTTACGGATCAAAAAAATAAGGTGTAGATCAAAAATGGTAGTCGATCAAAGGAAGTGAAAAAAAACTAGAGTTTTCTAACAAAACAAAACTAGTTTCTTTTCTATCCTTTTGATTTACTTTCTAACACTCAAATATGTTAGAAGCATACATGAAATCCTATAAAACATGTAAATAGAGGGTTTTAGACCTCAAGATCATAAACCTTAACTAACCAATATCAAACAAAATAAAAAGAATAAGCTAGTTTAGTTTTCACCTTGATCTTTGACCACACTTTCTTTCTCTTCCAAAGTAGAAGGTAAACTTTGGGTGCATCAATGGTGTATCTCCTTCCTCTCTCTCTCCTCCTCTCCACCGAATTTTTCTCCCACTCTCTCTCTCTCTTATGCTTTTGCTTTGTTAGCTTAAGAGAAAGTAAGATAAAGTAAAATAAAAGATGAAAGAGAGTGGGATTAAGTGTTGGAAAAAATCTATAGATACATTAGTATATCTATACATTATTTACTAGCATATCTCTTCCATTCTCTCTCCATATAACTTGTAATCTTGGCAAAAATAGGGTGGGTAAATCATGGAGTGACACATAAGGGAGTTGGTGACCAAATGAAGAAAAAGAAAACATAAGGCACATGCCCCTTTTTCTCTATACATGGCTGGATCCCTCCCACCTTAAATTCCTCATTTTTACTTTATTTTTTAAATGCAATATTTGCTAAATTAAATGACCATAATGCCCCACTTTAATTGGGCTAGGATTGGGCCAATCCTTTAATTCTTTTGGGCTTGAAATTAACTAGTTTGGCTTACTAATTAAAATGAACTTGAGCCTCCACAATTAAATAATTGTGCTACTAGCATACTTGCCCATTAAATTTAATATTGGGCTAGCTTAACAATTTAGTTTCTCTTAAATCAAATTATCTACATGTCCAATGCTTAAATAAATTATTGGGCTTGTTTAAATTATTTGTCATCCTTAGTAACATTAACTCTATTATCACATGAACTATTACTCATTATTACTGATATTTACACATCCTCATCAATCAATAATGTTAGTTAACTTACATAACCCAATTAGACCTGTCTTATTCAAGTTTATTGAGTGTTTAATTAGGGTTTAACACCTTAAATCTATTTTATAGATTATTAAAATACTTAGGTTAGTTCACTAACTTATTTAACTTATTAGTGAGACTTCCTTTAAATATTCTAGCATATTATTCACATAATCATTTAATCATTCATAATATATTACAGATTATTTAATATATTTATTTACAATGTACCACATAAATTCTTGGTTATTACACATACCATATTACTGCAAGATACGAATGAAAACTAATCCCATAGACTAAAATCATGGCCTCTAAGCACAATCATAAACACCCTCTGAGAATAGGACAAACACGCATACGAACGAGGGCTTAATGTCTATTAATAAACATGAGACTGTAATGGATCCATTCTGTGTGTGTGTGCAGACCAAACATCTTAACTAGATATAACCCAAATTAAGATCACACAGTCGATTGTGATAACCAATAAGCTTACTATGCAACTAACATAATTAACAAGGACTAAGACAGGACGCAAAAACAAGAAGGGATCAAAAGGTTCTAGTAAAAAGAAGTAAATTCTGACTCAGACAGTACTTGATTACTTTTAGGCTAAACAGAGCACCCATTAGCAAGCTTTCAATCAATGACTCCCAAGCCAGATGACTTTAGGGCACTAGGTGTAGAACACCCCTAAGAATCTAATAACTTAAGCACAAAGGCCACGTAATGAACATAAGCCAAAATAGATTTTACTAGCCTGCGTTTATGGGCGAGTGCGTTTCCACGCTCCATCTCAACCCACCGTAGGACTGTTATTATAATAGTTTTTTTTAATAGAACTATAGACCCGAACGTATAAAAGCATCTAAGTCTATTATTATCTTGAAATCAACAGAGTTTTAATAGCGTACAAATTTTCAACACAATAAACAGACAACTTAAATCTGGACACATAACTAGAAAAGACAATTGGTCAGTGCTTGCTAAAAGGATGGATCCAAAATAGTCTCGACTTATCTAATTAACACGCCCCTAGATCACATAAATTTGACACTACTCTAATAAAATGATATAAATACTTGGCGCTTGTCATAGGCCACAATCAAAACTTAAGTGTTATAACACCCTAACCCAACATATAAACAGTTACAGACTGGGAGTTAGAGTTAATCAAAATGTAATAGGCATAAACTATAAAATATAAAGTACCCTTATCAAAACAGGGCAAAGCCATAAAATATGGCATTAAGTATACCAATAATCAGTGTAAAACCCAAAAAGCATGGCTATCCACATAATAATATCTGACTTAATAAAGATATCCCCAAATTTCACCTGGCAACTTCACAAACCCAAAAGATATACAAACAAAAGCATGCATACATACATAAATTAAAAAGAAATAATACTACGCAAAACATGTATCCAAAATAAATCATTCACCAAAAATAGAAATCTAAACCACAATAATAATCACATAAATAAAACATAGTTAATAAGTAGTCTGGGGTTATCCAGCCCAACTGAATCACTCAAGTCCTCACACCATAAACATAAGCAACATAGTAGTTCAAATAATACAAAATTAACACAATTCATATATAATTAAAATAAAAGGAATTCTCCCCTCCCTCCAACTTGCAATTTGGCCAGTGTCCTCAATGGCCTCTGAACTTCAGCATCAAGCATCCTGAGCATTGCCACCTTCATCACCCTCTTCATCCTCATCATCCTTTAAATTGACAGGTTCATCCTCGCGGGCCTCCTTCCGAGGAAAAAATTATGGCAGATAAGGCGCGTAGACTGGAAGCACGGGAAATTGTAAAGGCATAAAGTCCGCGTCATCTCCTCCATGTGCAACATGTATGTTGGAAAGTGTGCTCGCAAACTCAGCATGATAGTTGTTGAACTCTACCATTGGGGCACAGTGTCCACCTTGCAGGGAAGGAAGCTCAGGCTATTCAAAATCTCCGTGAGGATCCCAGGCGGAATGGCCTCAGATGCTAGGGGCTCATGCACTTATGTGGAAGTCCCGACTTCATCGGATGGCTACTGTTACGGTGCTGGAAAAAAGCCCTCTCCTCTAGGATGCGATGTTGTGCCCTCCCAAATTCCATAACGAGAAATGATGTTATGATCAATGACAACCATAGGTGGCTGGGTGACATTTTCCTTTTCCCACTTAACACACTCTCTTTTGCATAGACGAGTAATTAGAGACGGGTGAGGAAGCCCTGACATAATATTGCTCTGTATGTCCTTCTTTATAGATTCCTGAATAAGCACTTCGACATCGACCTTTAAGCCTGTGATAATTGCATAGAGCAACACTGCCCTCTCCTTAGTCACGTCACTGATGTGACGTGTTGGCATGATATTTGCACAAATGAAAGAATACCACGCCTTACCATAACGACTTAAGGCCTGCTGGGGGAAGGATGACTTTTCACCATGGTATTCGTTGGTTTTCCATACAGTCCTAGGCTTGTAAAGCTTAACAATAATTTCATCTATGTTGTAACTCCGCAGCCCCAGCTCTAGGTAGTCATGACCATCATAATTGGGAGTCCCATAGACTGCATTGATAGCCCGACTATCAAAATGGATCAACTTTCCCCTAACTTTCACCACCAAGGGGCCATCCGCAATGGCATTAGCATAGAATTACTTCACCACCGAGATCACTGCCGATTCAGGTGACTTGGTAAAGTTAATCCATTTCATTGCCACAATCATGGCCATCATCTCGCCATCTGACTTGTTATCGGGCCTAAGCCCTCTCTCAAGCACCAAACTTCTCGACAAAATTTTTTGAGTGTCTCGCTTCCACGCATCCTCTGTTGGGAATTTGATGGCATCCTAACCAGAAATAGGGGTTCTGGATTACGGTGGAGGAAGAGGACCAATACTAGTTCTTGATCGCTTAAAACACATGATTAACTATGCAAGAATAATCTAAAGTCACAACTTCATTCTCTATTTGCAATTTTTCCAAACCCAACAGTAATGCAAATTCCTTACCTCTCGTGCTACTCTTATAAAGAGGAAGGCGTGAAAGATGGCAACGGTCCGAAGTGCAACTGCAAGGACGGTTGGGTTCCCAAACGGTAAGAAACGGATGATGGTTGGGGGTTGCTCTTGGGAGAGGAGACATCATCGCTTACGAAGGAAAGAGGAAGACGTAACTGATATAAGAGGAGAGAGGAGAAATAACTCAGCAAATGAACTGATACACCTCATTAATCAACAAAATTGTGCTGGTGGCGCTGCGGCGCGGAGCATGGCGTTGCAGCGCAATTGTCAAACCCATTATGGCGCTTCGACGTGGGAGACCGTCATTGCGGTGAGGATTTGCAGTATGCACCCACTTAACATGGCACTGCGGAGCTGAGGATTGCTCATTTAATGGCACTGTGATGCCCCCAAAATCGGGTCCTCTGACCCCAGTTTGGCACGATAAAATACAAACATCCACCTCTAAACAACATACGATAACTAAAATGCGAAAAATAATAAACGTATGTCGTTCATTCAGAAGGTGTTACTAGTCCCAAGATTCAATAACCTTAATAAAGTCTTACAAACATACCCTATAATAGTATTTAGGGTTCATATTATATAACAATAATTTAAACTAAGCACAAAGTAAAATCTGCTCCTGACAATAATTCTACATCCTTCCTTTACCTTTGTCCTTCCCTGAGGTCTCGAGCTTAGCTGCAATATAATTCATGATATAGCAAGGATGAGCAACAAGTTTGCTCAACAAGTTTAAAGACAACAATAAAAATATATCATGATGAAAGGAAAATATCTGACAAAGAATTCAACAATATGAATATCTGAAGGATTCAACAATATGAATATTAGAAGCAAAGATAATAATTGCTTTTAGAATAACTGCTAGTCAAGTAGACTTTGAACTATAACACTCCAATGGAATCAATCGCTAATTAACCCTTTGGTCACTGGCTACAAAATAAGTACTTGAGGGGATCAGCAGCTTGCATACACCATGTATATGAATAGCATTTAAATATGCTCTTTGCATCTTATATAAGATACCTGGGGTACTCCCCTATCATAGAAGGGGTGTTCTTTCAGTCTAAGAATCCTTAACATTAATTGGTTTGGATAGCTTTTATAAAACTTCGTATACTTGTCTGACCTAACAAAGGTTCAGACTCTATCTGACACAGTTCAAGAAGTATAGAACTTTAAATGAAGTATAAGTCCAAGACTGTACGAACTCAAGTGCACTAAGTGCGAATATCAATAATATCGATGTGGATTAATTGTAAGGTAATTAAACCACTTAAAAGCATGCTTGAAAATAAAGTTCAAGCTTAAACGAATAACTTTCAATTCAACAATAACCTGCTCAATTCAATATGTGAAGGATATGAAACTTTCACAGTCAAATAGTGAAGTTCAAGGAAACTTGCTCAATAATAATTTGAGTAAATTTAGGGAACTTGCTTACGATATGCATCAAATAAAGTAATGCAAGGGTTTAGAATACTTGCTCAACACAAATTTGAAAAGGATAGGCAAACTTGCATTTAACATACGAATCGTATGAAATTCAAGAACTTGCACAAAATCCAAAGTTTGTGTAAGTTTAGGAAACTTGCCTTTTGCTCAGCTATAATAATCCTAGCTTTAATTAACTTGCGTTGAAACGACCTAACATTAACAAGTCGGTCTTTTCAATTAGTACGTGTAAACTAAGATGAGTCCACACTTTAAAAATTAAGCCATCACATAGCAAGCTTCTCAACACATTATATGGCATACTAGTCACATAGTACAAGATAAAGCAACCATATAAGCATGCCTTGAAAGTCAGAATCAATACAGAATCTATTCATGACTGTAGGCCGGCGCAGCTGTGCCTGGTCTAGGCTTAGGGACGGCGCAGCTGCGCTGTCCTTTGGCCAGACCAAGGTTGAGCTTCTGCTCTCCTGACTCTAGTCCAACTTTAACACACCAATTACACATACATTTTAACATACATGCATGCTAGAGGTTCACATATAACACATGATCATACTTGAGTTCAATACCACAAGTTTAATATACAAGTTATATGGCATTAAAACATAAAAAGGGTCATGTAATCATCATGCCTTATAATTGTTGTCATATGTCATCATAGAGATCAATTAATCTATTAATACACATGCTCATGGTGTTCATATTGTTTATTCACAACTAACATTGTTTAACACTTTAAATCATGCTCTAAAATCCTGTTCGATTTAGTTACCATCATGCCTAATACCTATGAATCATGTTTAGGAGTATTATAGCCATAACATGACATCTTAGTACTTTAGTACCTAAATGCTGACATAATATGCAACTTAAGTTTGAAAACATGTTCAAGGTTGTCTTTGAAAACTTTTTAGCATGAATGATGTAATATACACATACAAGACAACTTTAGAACTCATATCATAAGGAGTTAAGTCATGTTAACCTCCTTTCAAGATCAGAATCTCTTTAGCATTTGTGTTCATTAGTCTTGTTATATTAAGCCTTTCTCCTCAAACTAAGTTCTAGCACAAAGCTCATCAAGTTGGTCGTGGATATAATATCTATGAATCACACATCATGCTCATTTAGGTTCCAAATCTGTCATCAAGTTGGTCGTGGATATAATATCTATGAATCACACATCATGCCCATAAGGCATCATCCAACTTCTTTGCCCAGTCCTTCCGATTGGGGTTAACTATCTTCTCCAAGATGCGTTTTACCTCCCAATTTGAAATCTCCGCATGACCACTAGTCTGCGGATGATAAGCAGTGGCTATCTTATGGGTCACCCCATACTTAGCTAGAAGGGCTTCGAAATATTTATTACAAAAGTGCGACCCTTCATCACTGATTATCGCCCGAGGCGTGCCAAAACGAGTGAAAATTATCTTTTTCAAGAAATTAAGCACCACATTCTCATCATTTATCAGCAAGGAAACTACTTCAACCCATTTAGAGACATAATCAACCGCCACAAGAATATAGAGATTGTTGTAGGAAAACGGGAATGGACCCATGAAGTCGATACCCCATACATCAAATAATTTAACCTCAAGGATGTTCTATAGTGGCAATTCATGCCTTCTAGAGATGGTTCCTACCCTTTGGCATCTATCACAATGCGCGACATATATGTGTGCTTCTTTAAAAAGGGTATGTCATTAAAATAACAATTGGAGCACCTTTGTCGCTATTCTTTGGCCCCCAAAATGACCTCCATAATTTGAGGAATGACAGTGATGGAGTACACCTTTAATTTCCTCCTCTGGCAAGCATCTTCGTAGAATTTGATTTGAACATTGCTTGAATAAGAAGGGCTCACCCCACAAATATTGTTTAGTGTCCTTTAGGAATTTCTTCCTCTGTTGATAACTCAGGCTGAAAGGAAGCACTTGGTAAATGACAAAGTTAGCAAAGTCCGCATATCGTGGGGCTTTGCTTTGGACGACAAAAAGTTGTTCATCCGGGAGGAAATCATTGATGGCTGTTTCAACTTCTCCCGATTGGGGGTTTTTTTTAACCTTGATAAGTGATCCGCTACCTGATTTTCTATCCCCTTTTTATCGCGGATCTCCAGATCAAACTCCTAGAGAAGCAGAACCCACCTTATTAATCTCGGCGTAACATCTTTCTTTTCAATCAAATACTTAATTGCCGAGTGATCAGTGTATACGATCACCTTCGTTCCAATGAGGTAGGAACGAAACTTATCAAATGCATATACAACTGCCAGCAGTTCCATCTCAGTTGTGGTATAATTTAGCTGAGCATCAGTTAAAGTTTTGTTGGCATAGTATATTGTATTCCTTATCCTTTCTCTAGCCTAACACTGCCCCGATTGCAAAATCGCTGGCGTCACACATTAGCTCAAAAGGGAAGGTCCAATCAGGGGCTACCACAATAGGAGCCGAAATAAGTTTTTTCTTTTAATAGATCAAAGGCTCTCAAGCAGGCTTTATTAAATTGAAAAGGCATGTCCTTTTCCAATAGTGTGCACAGCGGTTTGGTTATCCGTGAGAAATCCTGGATAAACCTCCTGTAGAACCCCGCATGCCCAAGGATTTTATTACCCCTTTTATTGATGTAGGCAGCGAGAGGTTATTAATGACATCAATCTTTCCCTTATCAACCTCAATGCTGCCAACAGAAACCCGATGGCCCAGAATAATGCCCTCCTTAACCATGAAGTGGCATTTCTCCCAATTTAAAACAAGATTAGTCTCCACACATCTGTGGAGAACGACAGTTAAATTTCTCAGGCAATTTTTGAATGAGCTCCCGAATACCGAAAAGTCATCCATGAAGACTTCTAGGGTCTTTTCAACTATATCAGAGAAAATCGACATCATACAACGTTGAAATGTTGCGGGAGCATTACATAGCCCGAAAGACATTTTCTAAAAGGCAAAGGTCCCATAAAGGCATGTGAACGTCGTCTTCTCCTGATATTCGGGAGCAATTGAAATCTGATTATACCTAGAGTAACCGTCCAACAGATAGTAAAATTCATGTCCAGCAAGCCTATCAAGCATCTGATCAATAAATGGAAGAGGGAAATAATCCTTATAGGTGGATTTATTTAATTTTTTGTAATCTATACATACCCTCTACCCAGTCACTGTTCTGGTTGGAATCAGCTTGTTGTTTTCATTGGGCACTACAGTCATGTCGCCCTTCTTGGGTACGCACTGAATAGGACTGACCCAAGGACTATCAGAGATGGGTAAATAATGCCCGCATCTAGCAATTTAATGATCTCCTTCTGGACCACCTCTTTCATGATGGGATTCAACCGCCTCTAATGCTCAATGAACAGTTTAGACCCTTCCTCCAGTAAGATTTTGTGCATGCAAAGAGTCGGACTGATCCCTTTTATATCAACAATTGACCACCTCAGGGTCGTTTTGTATTGCTTGAGCACTTGCAATAACTTCTCTTCTAAATACTCATTTAAAGATGCAGAGATTATAACAGGTAAGGTAGATGATTCCCCTAAGTATGTATACCTCATGTGATTAGGCAAGGACTTCAAATCGAGGACATGAGGTTCTATAATCGATGGCAGGCGTTTGGAAGTGGATGCTTCGTTATCATTCAAAGATTCGAACTATCTTTGGAACTGCTAAGATCTCTGAGGTGCATCAAGCCACTTGGCATATTCAACATGAGTAGGCTCTTCCATAGTATTGGCACCTGTTAGTGTAGCTTCTAAAGGGTCGGTCATACATGTTTTTGAGAATACTTCACTGACTGTATAATCAATCACCTTAATCTGAAAGCAGTCTTCAGGGGTGTTCGAATATTTTAGTGACCTGAACACATTGAAGGTTACTTCCTGATCCTGTACTCTCATTGTCAGTTCCCCTTTATGTACATCTATTAATGTCCTCCCAGTTGCTAAGAATGGTCTGCCCAGAATTATAGGAACCTCCCTATCTTCCTCAAAATCTAGGACAATGAAGTTTGCCAGGAAGATGAACTTGTCCAGTTTTACAAGAACATCGTCAACTATCCCCTTCGAGTAGGTGAGAGATCTATCTGCCAATTGTAAAGTGACACTTGTGGGTTTGGCTTCATTTAACCCCATCTTCTTATAGATAGACAACGACATCAAGTTAATGCTAGTCCCTAGATAACACAAGGCCTTGCCAATGAATTGGTCCCCGATAGTGCAAGGAATCGTGAAACTCCCAGGATTTTTTACCTTCGGTGGGAGCTTATTTTGGAATATGGCACTTCACTCCTCTGTTAGAGCCACCGTTTTATAGTCCTCCATTTTCCTCTTCTTAGATAGTATGTCTTTCATAAACTCTACATAACTGGGCATTTACTCTAATGCCTCCGCAAATGGGATCATTATGTGAAGCCTCTTGAATACTTCCAGGAATTTAGAAAACTGCTTATCCAACTTTTATTTTTGCAGACGCTAGGGGAAAGGCAACTGAGGGAGAGGAGGATTGGCTTTATTCATTGGAAGAGTTGGTGTTGTAGGGCTAACTTGAATACTTTCCCCACCCTAGATTCATCATTATTCTTCTCTACTATAGGTTCCTCTTCAGTAGCTTCTTCTTCCACTAGAGAACTCTTTCCACCTTATTCATTAGTAGTTCTCCCACTCCCGAGTGTCACTGCTTTACATTATTCTTTGCCTTCCCATTTTAGGTTGACATAAGTGTCACTAGGCAATGTGCCTTGTGGACGAATGTTTAAAGTAGTGGCTAATTGTCCCATTTGGACTTCAAGATTCCGAATGGAAGCTTCTTGATTATTGCTCCTTGTTTTGTTTTAGGCAATATATCTAGACAGGAGATCCTTCAAACTAGGTTTTCATTCCTGTTGAGGAGGTGGACAGTGGAACTAATTTTGAGAACTTTATGGTTGTTAACTGTATTGATTTGGGGAACTCTAAGGATACTGGTTTTGAGGTTGGAACCCCAGATGGTTTGAGAAGTTAGGCTTGGTGGTAGAAGGTTGTGCTTGATTGCTATTGTTGTTGCCCCAAAAGAAGTTTGGATGATTCCTCAAGCCCAGGTGGTAATGAGTGGGGAGATTAGCTGTTTGTTGCCGCCCATAGTTGGAAACAAATTGAACTGACTCAGGGCTTATGGCACATTGATCAGTCGGGTGGCTCCCTTGACATAATTCACATGACACTTCGACACTTTGAACATTTTGCACAGCTTGCACTCCCATAGTGTCTAGTCATTTAGTTAGCGCTGCAACTTGAGCCAGTAATTGTGTGACTGAGTCAGCCTCATATACCTCTGCTGGTCTTCTAGGGGCTTGTCTATCATTTGGCCATTGAAAATTATTGGTTGCCATTGTTTCCACCAATTCGTACCCCGCTGTGTGATGCTTAGACATGAAGGCCCCTCCGGAAGTGGCATCTATACTCAAACGAATAGATTCGGATAACCCATTATAAAATGTCTGGATGGGTAGCCATTCAGGCAGTCCATGGTGGAGGCATTTTCTCAGAAGATCCTTGAATCGCTCCCATGAGTCATACAAAGATTCTGAATTAAACTGGATAAGTGAGGTAATTTCGTGCCTAAGTCTGGCGGTTTTGGGGGGTGGAAATAACTTCGCCACGAACTTTTGAGCAAAGTCAGCCCATGTGGTGATGGAGCCTGGCAGAAGTGAATGTAGCCAGCTCTTGGCTTTGTCCCTCAAGGTGAATGGAAACAAATGGAGTCTGATGGCATCGTCAGTCACTCTGTTGCACTTAAAAGTATTGCAGATATCCACGAAGTTTATCAAATGATCATTCGGGTCATCGTTTGGCAATCCCCCGAATTGAATGTTAGCGCACATTTAAATAGTGCCCGACTTTATCTCAAAGTTATTTTATTGGATTGCGGGCCTGAGAATGCTTGCCTGGAGATCGTCGATTTGAGGCATGGCATACTCCTTTAGAGATTTCTGAAGTTCCTCAGCCATTCTAATAGGAGTGGGTTTGTCCCGAGAATTTTCTCATTGTAGTCGTTTGTATGTTCTATCAACCTCAGGATCGAGAGGTATTATATTATGTCCCCTTCGAGGTGGCATAAACAGTGAAGACTACCTGAAAAGAGAGTTAAACAGGTAAATCAGTTTAAATTAAGATAGTGTTGACTTAGTGTTAATATTGAAAAACAAATAATACTAAGTTCTCGGCAACGACACCAAAAACTTATTGGTCGATTTCGCTATTGCTAAATTACGCGCAAGCATACGCGGTCCACAAGTAATATATGATAAGTTGAGTGTCGAACCCACAAGGACGAAGTCTTAAGAGATAATTAAATACTAAGGTAAAGTCTTTACTACCTTATCTAAACAAGTGAAATAAGATGAATGGTTAAGCTATGTGATTAAAACTGTAAGAATAAGAGAAGTAGTTGTACTAGGAAGTCAAGATAGGATTACAATACCCCTAATGCGATGCCTAATCTCCTAACTCTCCACAATACAAACGAATCAAGGAATGGTCAACCGAGAACAGTAAAAACGCATAAGCTTCTGTCGAAGGTCAAATACACATCCCTAGCCAGATAAATCACAATATGTCTATTGGTGAAAATAACTGGGCTAAGGTCATTAAGCTAAGTCTCAAGGCTACAGAAGGCAAATAGAGATATGTCTATCCTATTTGTAGTTTATGTACACATTCCATTGGCATGGTCATAACAGGTGTTGTTACATTTAAAGGTTAGATAATAACATCCTTTTTTCAATCTCCGTTAATATCAATACTAATTTCTATATCAAGAAATTAGTCATTAAGTAAGAAACACAACAACCCATTCCAAAATAATTCATTAAATAAAATAAGAGAGAAAGTTAATTTAGCTAATGTGAAATCCCAGATTTTATGAATAAAGATTTAATTTTTTCAAAATAATTTTTTTAAAATATTATGGTGTGAATTTGAGATAATGTTATAGTTGTGGGTAGTATTTATAAATTTTGCAAAGTATACAAGTTGTTGTATTATATTCGATTGGTCGGGAAATATTATTTTTTGTTGGGAAATATTCGTATGATGGCACAATTATTGATGGACCCCACAACTAAATTATTGTCGGATTGAGAAAACGACAAAAATATTTTATGAAAATAACGACAGAAGTTTTACCGTTAATACTGTTGAACTACTCGGTAGTAAAAGTACAGTAATACGTGTGGTTGCGTAGTAGCATACGGTATTGATTATTGAGGCTTACGTGATAAGTCACTCAGTTTTGTTTTATTAGTATTATTAACGTAATAAAACAGAATAGCTTTTTATATAAAACATAATACTTTTATAAAGTTATTCATTTTATTAGGCTAATAGTAAAATATTTTTATATAAAACAAAATACTTTTATAAAGTTATCTATTTTATTAGACAATAATTAGAATATATTATATTTTATTATGCATAGTGTTTGCATAGTGCCTGCATAATATTTGCATAGTAAAATCTTTTATAAAGTTATTCGTTTTATTAGATTATAAATAGAATATATTATATTTTATTTAAAAGATTTTGCTTTAAATATAGACCGTCAGATTAAAGTAAATCAATCTAGACTATTCATGAGTTATTTACTATGCAGTCTATTTTTCTATAAATAGAAGCTCATTCTTTCATTATTTCTTATGAATTCACTGAAAATTCTAGAGAGAGAAAATTATAAAGAGAGAAGAAAAGTATTCTGCTACTTCACTATTCTTATATCCAGTACTCTTCCTTTCAAGGTAAGAGATATTTTTTGTTGTACTCATAAAGGGTATTCTTTCTTTCTTATTCATAAAGAGAACTTATGTTATTTCATTCTTTATTATTCTGTTAGAATAACCTGTATATGCGGGCTACCCTATACTTGGTGAAAATTTTCTATTATTTCATTCCTTATTATTCTGTTGGAATATCCTGTCTGTGCGTTTACGCCGGACCTGGTTCCATTATTTATTATTCTGTCGGAATATCCTGTCAGTGCGTTTACGCCGGACCTAGTTCTATTCTTTATTATTCTGTCAGAATATCCTGTCTGTGCGTTTTACGCCTGACCTGGTTCCATTCTTTATTATTCTGTTGGAATATTCTGTCTGTGTATTTTACGCCGGACCTAGTTCCGTTATTTATTATTCTGTTAGAATAACCTGCCTGTGCGGTCTATCGCATGCATGGTGATTTTTTTTGTTATTCCATTCTTTATTACACTTAGTTGGTTAAAACTTTGACTTCTATACTCCATGAAATTAGTGGAATATCCTTGATATTTGCGCTTCATCCAGTATCTTTTCATGCAAATATTCTTCTGAGCATTCTTGAATTTTACTCTACAAAGCAGTATCATGTTGACAATTTGAACGTTATCAATTCCTAGATAAATTAATTCTTGAACTTGTTTTATTGAATTCTTATATCATTGTCATCGTCCTCATGCTTATATTATTTTGAAAGTCATCTGTGGCTTGTAGTTCATAAATAGACTTGGTATGATTATGACCAGTGATTATTCAGTATAAGCATAATCGTAATATTACAAATGATGTGAAAAAAGTCCTCATTGGCCCGTAGTGCATTGATGGATAGTTTTTGGTATGATTATGGCTGTGGATTCTCTTTGGCCGTAGTACAAAGATGAATTGTTTTATGGCATGATCAAGATCGTTGATGAAAACATGATTATCTTTAGCCGTAGTGCATGGATAATTTGTGGTCGTGATACTAAAGAATATCCTTGGCCGTAGTGCAGGGGTAATTTGATGATTTGGATTATTTATTAAGCTGAGTCTCAGCGATAAAAGTCATGAAAAACCTTTTAAATCATAGAAGATAGTAAATTTTATTCTCTACTTGACTCTTCTAATGGGTTGCTTGTTCCGTTGCAGTTAAACTTGATGTTTGTTATATTGTATCAGTTTAACACTGTTTAAGGCTAATGATAATTTTTCTGCATTATCTTAGTCATAATATTTCTTACTGGGCTAGTTGAGCTCACCCTTTCTTTCATTGTTCTCTTCAGGAAATGAGAATATAGCTGGGACGAGTCGGGGAACGGAGTGATGGACCAGATGATAATATTAGTAGTCCTCACTACTCTGTTAAATAGTGTGATAATAAATGTAACGAGGACTTATTCTGAGAGTGGATATTGTCTAGAAGACAGTATTTGTATTAAAACTCACAGCTATCTTGTCGTATATTAACGATTGTATTTGTATTCTGTACCATGTATTTGGCAACTCAGAATAGGTAATGTATACCTATTTTGGGGCCGTCACAGTTGGTATCAGAGCTTAGGGATATGATCCCTGGCTTAGATGTGAGGCAAGAACTAGGAGGGGAGAGACGGGGGAATTCTTTAACTAGTATGACCTACCTAAGTTTATTTGGTATTTAATTGGTCGGTCAGAGTATAGAGATAATATGTGATATGTTAATTAACCCTTGTTTTGTGGGAGTATTTGAAAATGACATCCGAAAATATTGAGAATATCAATGGAGCACATGAGACTGTGGAGATACCTCTAATCTCCAACCAAGATAATGTGATTAGAGATATCCATGTGGTGATTGAGGAATTAAAAGTTGCACTCAAGCTAGTCGCAAAGGTAGTAACTAAGAGTGAGGAAGAAGAGGAACCTGAGGAGGATTTATTAGAAGAACTTATTGACCAAAATGTAGAATTGCAAAATCGTATTCATGAGTTAGAAGAGCAGGCTGAAGAACGGAAGGCGGTCATAGAGCAAAGGAATGTAACAATTCAAAATTGTATTACCCGATGTGTGATAGCTGAACAGGAGCGCTCTTTGGCAGAGTATACGATATTAAAGCTGGAATCTGAGAATTCAAATGTCAAGAAGCAGCTTAAAGAAAAAATAACTGAATGAGTGAGAATGAAAGATGTATGGATAAAAGCCACATGATGTGTTGATATTGTGGAAAGAGAAGTCCGATCCAAGAAAGCTAAAATAGATGATATGTATTTCTCTTTTTTGACAACAATTGGGAGAACCCAACATCGAGTTTTGAATTACCCTATACATTGCGATCAACCCCAATTCGATATGGATCGAAGGCTAATGATTCAGATCATGGAGCAGGAGTACGACGAAGCAGTTTAGGGTGGAATATGCCCTATAGCGAAAGTTAATTCCAGTGGTAATGACGACACCAAAGACTGTCCCGAACTAGTCAAATTCGATAGTTTAAGGGAGAGCGTTTTTCGTGACGAGGAATCAAACGAAGTTATCACGGGTTAGTTAATTATAAATTCTTGCGAAGTCTATGCCTTATTCGATACCGGTTCTACCTATTCTTTTATCTCTCTTGCTTGCGCTCAACGTTTAAATTTAACTCCGGAGAAGTTAGAATTTGATATATCTGTTTAAACTCAGTTGGGAGAAACCTTCGTTACCTCCACTATTTATAAATCTTGTTCAAATCAACACTTTCACGTTACCTGTCGATCTTATCTCTTTGAAAATACTTACCTTTGATGTGATTTTAGGAATCGATTGGTTAACTACTCATCATGCTTTTCGTAAGGTTGTTAGCTTTCATACTCCTAACCAACCTGTTATGCGAATTCAAGCAACCAAACCACTAAAGTCAATCATTGTCATATCAAGCCATAAGTAAAAAGCCCTGAGCCTTTATATGGTAACTTCCTTGTGTGGAATGCACCGAAGCCAGACTTTCTGTAGGCGACGTCGTGAATGATGATGGCAAGTTGATAGGTATCAATGTGACGTGCTATCCATGTCTTGGATGATGGTCACAGTTTTGAACGATATTTCTATTATTAATAAAGTTCCTGACGTATTCTTGAAGACTTCTTAGCCTACCCAAGAGTGTGAAATCGAATTTTGTATTGACCCCAGTACAAAACCCATTTCTTAAACCCTAAAATATTTCTTCAACTAAAACGAACGTATTATGCGCCAAAGACATTGGCTCGAGCTGTTGAAGATTACGATCGTACCATTCAATATCATCGTGGAAGTACGAACGTGGTGGCTGACGCATTGAGTAGAAGATCGTATGCGGTTACAAGTGCGAATATACAAACCCACGTGAAGATAACGAATATACGAGTAGAATCGACTTTAATTGATAAAGTTAAAGCCGCTTAAGGTACATACTCAGAGCTGATGAATGTGAAAAAGAAGGTTCAAGAGGGCATTATTCTGGAAGAAAGAATCGACGAAGAGAGGAAATCTCAACACTCGATTTAATTAGCCCATTTGAAATCATTGATCGAGTAGGAACTGTGGCCTATATACTCGTTTTACAACCAAGTATGTCGCATGTTCATAACATTTTTAACGTATTGATGTTACGTAAATATGTGGACGACCCGAACCATATTATTGATTTAGAATCGAACGAGATAGCGGATAATTTAACGTATGAAGATGTACCTGTTAAAATTCTGGAATGTATTCAACACTCAAAGGTTATACCTCAAGAGTTAGAATCTGATGAAGTGTCTTCATCTGTTCAGCATACCAGATACGTACGTAAATTTCGAGGGCGAAATTTCATAAGGAGGGGAGATTGTGAAACCCCAGATTTTATGAATAAAGATTTAATTTTTTTGAAATATTTTTTTAAAATATTATGGTGTGGATTTGAGATAATGTTATAGTTGTGGGTAGTATTTCTAAATTTTGCAAAGTATGCAAGTTGTTGTATTATATTCGATTGGTCGGGGAATATTATTTTTTATCGAGGAATATTCGTATACTGGCACAATTATTGGTGGACCCCACAACAGAATTATTGTCGGATTGAGAAAACGATAAAAATATTCTATGAAAATAATGGCGGAAGTTTTACCGTTAATACTGTTGAACTACTCGGTAGTAAAAGTACAGTAATACGTGTGGTTGTATAGTTGCATACGGTATTGATTATTGAGGCTTACGTGATAAGTCACTCAGTTTTATTTTATTAGTATTATTAACGTAATAAAACAGAAAAGCTTTTTATATAACACAAAATACTTTTATAAAGTTATTCGTTTTATTAGGCTAATAGTAAAATCTTTTTATATAAAATAGAATACTTTTATAAAGTTATCTGTTTTATTAGACAATAATTAGAATATATTATATTTTATTATGCATAGTGTTTGCATAATCTCTGCATAGTAAAATCTTTTATAAAGTTATTCATTTTATTAGATTATAAATAGAATATATTATATTTTGTTTTAAAGATTTTGCTTTAAATATGGACCGTCAGATTAAAGTAAATCAATCTAGACCGTTCATGAGTTAGTTACTACGCAGTCCATTTTTCTATAAATAGAAGCTAATTCCTTCATTATTTCTTACGAATTCACTGAAATTCTAGAGAGAGAAAATTATAAAAAGAGAAGAAAAGTGTTCTTCTACTTCACTACTCCTATATCCAGTACTCTTCCTTTCAAGGTAAGAGATATTATTTGTTGTACTCGTAAAGGGTATTCTTTCCTTCTTATTCATGAAGAGAACTTCTGTTATTCTATTTTTTATTATTCTGTTGGAATAACCTGTATACGCGGGCTACCCTATACTTGGTGAAATTCTTCTGTTATTTCATTTTTTATTATTCTGTTGGAATATCCTATATGTGCGTTTACGCCAGACCTGGTTCCATTATTTATTATTCTGTCAGAATATCCTGTCTGTGCGTTTACTCCGGACCTGGTTCCATTCTATATTATTCTGTCGGAATATCCTGTATGTGCGTTTTACGCCGGACCTGGTTCCATTCTTTATTATTCTATTGGAATATCCTGTCTGTGCATTTTACGCCGGACCTGGTTCCGTTATTTATTATTCTGTTAGAATAACCTGCCTGTGCGGTCTATCGCATGCATGGTGATTTCTTTTGTTATTAAATTCTTTATTACACTCAGTTGGTTAAAACTTTGACTTCTATACTCCATGAAATTAGTGGAATATCCTTGATATTTGCGCTTCATCCAGTATCTTTTCATGCAAATATTCTTCTGAGCATTCTTGAATTTTACTCTACAAAGCAGTATCATGTTAACAATTTGGACGTTATCAGTTCCTAGATAAATTAATTCTTGAACTTGTTTTATTGAAGTCTTATATCATCGTCATCATCCTCATACTTATATTATGTTGAAAGTTATCTGTGGCCTGTAGTGCATAGATGGACTTGGTATGATTATGACCAGGGATTATTCGGTATAATCATAACTGTATAGTTACAAATGATGTGGAAAAAGTCCTCATTGGACCGTAGTGCATTGATGAATAGTTTTTGGTATGATTATGGCTATGGATTCTCTTTAGACGTAGTGCAAAGATGAATTGTTTTATGGCATGATCAGGACCGTTGATGAAAACATGATTATCTTTAGCCATAGTGCGTGAATAATTCGTGGTCGTGATACTAAAGAATATCCTTGGCCGTAGTGTAGGGGTGATTCGATGATGTGGATTATTTATTAAGCAGAGTCTCAGCGATAAAAGTCGTGAAAAACCTTTTAAATCATAGAAGATAGTAGATTTTATTCTCTACTTGACTCTTCTAATGGGTTGCTTGTTCTGCTGCAATTAAACTAGATGTTTGTTATATTGTATCAGTTTAACACTATTTAAGGCTAATGATAATTTTTCTGCATTATCTTAGTTATAATATTTCTTACTGGACTAGTTGAGCTCACCCTTTCTTTCATTGTTCTCTTCAGGAAATGCGAATATAGTTGGGACCAGTCAGGGAACGGAGTGATGGACCAGATGATAGTATTAGTAGTCCTCACTATTATATTAAATAGTGTGACAATAAATATAACGAGGACTTATTCTGAGAGTGGATATTATCTAGAAGAGAGTATTTATATTAAAACTCACAGCTCTCTTGTCGTATATTAACGATTGTATTTTTATTTTGTACCGTGTATTTGGCGACTCAGAATAGGTGATGTATACCTATTTTGGGGGCGTCACAGCTAAACTTCAGGTTACATTGCAATCCTAAAAATGGAGTTAGTTCATATCTATGGAACTAAAACACATTTTTAATACATTCCACATTCTCAGTAATACACAAATAAATGGGAGATTTGGAACAACAAAACTCATGTTTGGAAGTGTTCTGTCTTCAAATCTTCTCTTCTCCGTGTAGCTCCTAAGCTTTTGTCGGATGCAATAACTTTTCCTCCTTTGACGCATAGCTTCTTTCTCTTCTAAGACTACTGTAATAAATATCCTAGTCTAAGCTATTTTCTATCTCTGATAGCTCTTGCAGGCGACTGATAAGTATTCAGCCTATCCTCCCCTCTCTTTTTAGGTCATTTAAAGCCCTTTACTGCCTGGACACCGGAGCTAGCGCTACAGCGCGAGCACTGAACTAAGCAAGTGGCATTGCGGCACCACGTAAGGTTAAAAACACTGGAGGTCGCGCTGTGACACGACTCCATGAAGAGGTCTCGGCGCTGCGGCACGAGGATACCATCAGCCCCCAAGACAGGCATGGCACTGGGGTGCCGAGTATGGAGCTGGGGCACCAGAATATTACGCTGTGGCTTTAGTTTTCAGTATGTTCCAACATGGCCCGGTGCTACGGTGCGGGCTCTATGTATATCTCTGGCGCTGCGGCACCAGTACAACAAAAATGCCTATTATGCCCCTGAAAGCTGGAAAAGAACTGTAAAGCCTTGCATGATAAAAATTAAACATAATAACAACATAATATAAATAAAAGCTAACAAAATAACAGAAAACATGCAACATCTTAAGCCACAAAGGATCTGATTCACAGTTATAAATCCTACTCATCAGAAGTTAGTCCAACTTTACTGAACAAGGTAAAGAATGTTCAACTACAAGATGAAGGATGCAAGAAAGTCAAGAAAGGAGTGTCCGAGGGTAGTGAGGGGAAATTCCAGATTGATACCAAGGGATTGCTGAGGTTCGAGGGAAGAATCTAGGTTCCATCAGTACCCGAGGTTAAAGACAAAATTTTAACTGAAGCTTATAATTCAAGATATTCGATTCACCCGGGGAGTACGAAGATGTATCAAGATTTATGACAGCATTTTTGGTGGCTGAATATGAAAAGAGATGTTACATAATGTGTCACAAAGTGCTTGACATGCCAAAAAGTCAAAACCGAGCATCAGAGACCAAGTGGATTATTGCAGCCATTGGAAATACGTGAGTGGAAGTGATAACATATCACAATTGATTTCGTGGTAGGTCTTCTGACTACACAAAAAGGCTATGATGCAATTTGGGTGATTGTGGACAGACTGACGAAATCAACACACTTTTTGCCAATAAAGATTAGATTCAATCTAGAAAAGTTGGCAAAGTTATATCTCATGGAGATCGTTTCAAGGTATGGAGTTCTATATTCATTCGTGTCAGACAGAGATCGACGATTCACGTTAAACTTTTGGAAGAGACTACAAGAATGCATGGAAACACATTTGAGAATGAGTACGGCGTACCATCCTCAAATAAACGGCTAAAGAGAACAAACAATTCAAACATTAGAAGATATGTTGCGAGCGTGAATCATGGATTTCAAAGGAAACTGGGATGATCATATACCGTTGGCTGAATTCGCCTACAACAACAGTTACCATGCGAGCATTGACATGCCGCCTTACGAAGTAATGTACGGCAGAATGTGTAGAACTCCACTGTGTTGAGATGAAGTTGGTGAACGTCAACTATTAGGGATGAAATTCGTACAGCAGACCGCTGAGGTTTTCAAAATTATCAGAACATGGTTGGTAGCTGCTCAAGACAGACAGAAGAAACATGCTGACTAACACCAACAGAATAGCGAATTTAATGTCAGAAATTTCGTTTTCCTGAAAGTTTCTTCCTAAAAGGGAAAAATTTGATTTGGTAAGAAAGGAAAGATGAGCACAAGGTTTATTGAACCTTTTGAGGTGCTGTGAAGAATTGGTGAAATGGCTTGTGAGGTAGCTCTACCTCCCGAATTGGAACATGTTCACAATGTTTTTTATGTCTCGGTGTTACGACCGTATAAACCCAATTATAAGCATGTGATCGAGTACGAACCATTGCAATTTGATAAAGATTTGTCTTACAAGGAAATTCCTATCCAGATAGTTGACATAAAAGAACAAGTGCACAGGAATAAAACGATACCTTCTGTGAAGGTGATATGGAGGAAGCACAATGCTGATGAAGCTATATGGGAACTCGAAGACAAGATGATGAAAAGCTATCATGAGTTATTTGTTTGTTCTGTGTCTTCGATTCTGGGGACAAAATCCTTGTAAGGATGGAAGAATGTGACGAATGAATTATTTGAGTTGTGATTCTAGGGACAGAATCCTTGTAAGGAGAGAAGAATGTGATGAATGAATTGTTTAAGTTGTGATTCTGGCGGTCGAATCCTTGTAAGGAGGGAAGGATGTAACGATTCATAATTTTATATGTAATTTAAAATATTTGTTGAATTAAAAAAATATTTTAATTTATGTGTTTATTATTAAATAAATGTTTGATTTGATTATTTATAGTTAAATAAAAAATTCATGAGTTGTGTGGAATTAACTTGATTAAGTGTAATATGTTAATTAAGTTGATATTTGGTATTTTTGTATTTTGAAGTTAATTAAATTAAAAGAGTGATGAATTAATTATTATGTGGTAATATTCTAATTTTATTTAATAATTAAATTAGAGAGTTTATAAGGATTAAATGAATTGTTATAATATTGTTTTAACTTAATTTCGTAATTAAAAGTGATGTACTAATTTATTAAATAAAGTTATAATGACAATTATAATTGATTAGCAATTTGATTATGTGCCATTTTGATTTAATAAGTTGTTGTTATCTTTAATTTAATTAAATTTGAATATTCAAATTTAATTAAATTTGAATATGGAAATTTAATTAAATATTGTGTGACAATAACCTATATATATAGTAAATGAGTTATTAAAATAAGCTAAAAAAGAGTTTTAATTTAGTTTTACCAAACAAGGCTTAAGGCTTTTAAATCTTTATTTTAATTCTTCTTTGCCAAACAAGCCTCGGTGGCTTTTGAATTAAAAAAAAAGAATTACTGACATTGTAATAAATAAAGATTATGTTTGTCAGTTTTATATTACGTATATTATTATATTTAAGTTTTACGTTTAGTTTTCTAAGCTATCGTGGTTGAGAGAGATCTGAGTTTTGAGAGGGAACTTAGAGAGAAATTGAGGTTGTGAGGTTAAAGAAGAGGATTGGAGAATCAAATAGGTGTCTTTATCATCCGTACTAATAATCAAGGGTATAATTTTTAGTGTAAACTTATGGTTTTTGTTTTTTAAAAAGTTTTCTGTAATTGAGTTTATGGTTGATGATTTGTGAGAATATAAGGTGTTATGTTATTTAGATGATTATAATTGTTATATGTAGAATTAAATCAGGAATATAGGATTTAATTGAAGAAGTCTTCACGGCAAAACAAAATTGGTTTTCAAACTCTCTATAATGTAACTTTTGATGTATAAATTTATTGCTTGTGTTCATATGTAATTATAATGTGATAACTAACATTTAGACACAGATTTTTGTATATTAATCCATGAAAACACGTTCAAAAAGAAGAAGAAGAATAATAATTTAGTTTATAGTGAGCATATGTGCGAATATGGCTTGTTAGAGTCCAAAATTGATGTTTGATTCGTGAATTAAATTGTAAATTGATTATTGACTGTGTTAATTCATGAAAAAACCAAAAGAATACAGTTTTAATGGACTGATTTGGTGTAGTAATGAATTTTCAGTGATTATTTTTGCTAAGGATGTCTAAAAATGGAGGTTTTGCAAAATATAGAATTTAAAGGATTCAATTTGATTGTTGTTGTTGTTTTGATGTTTTAAATCGATGTATACATGCTGGATAACATTTATTTGAAGTTTATGTGATTTGGGTGTGTACAATTTGTTGTTTAAACAGTGAAATTCGTGAGTTTGGGTTTGAACAAAGCCAAAATACTGTCTACGTAGTTTCTGTCTACACACCACCGCAGCTGCGCTGGTGTCAAAAGCAGAAATGGCGCAGCTGCACCTGTCGTAACGCTTAGAGTAGCGCATCTATGCCAGACCTAGAACAGAGACAGTGAAAAGATGTTATTTATTCAATCACTTAAACTTAGTCTAATCTAGTTTAAAGTTCATGACAATCTGGTAGGCATATATCAAGATATTATAATAGATTGTTCATGTGTAATTGATGATTTTAAGTTGTGAAAATTTATAAATTATACTTTAAGCTATTATTGTAAAGTTTTATTATGGGATTAATGAGGTTGAATCGTTGACTAAGAAAGAACTTTGTATTGGTTAAGTTTTATAGATTTAAGAAATCAGAATTCAAATTAGGTTGAAAAGTTATATAAAAGTGTAAGTTGAATCTATGAGAATAATATTATGTGGCTAAAGTTGGGTTACGAAAGCGTGAGTTATAATTGTGTAGCTAACATACAAGGCAAGTCTTCTATTCCTACTTTTACATTACACAAGTTTCTTGAATCAATTATTCTGTTGTGCAAGTTTCTCGAATCTATTATTCAGTTGAGCAAGTTTCTGAACCCTAATCTCTATTTAAGCTTATCCTACCTTGTTTATAATTATGCAAGTTTGTTATTCTATTTTGTTTATAAATTTCGCAAGTTCTTGACTTCTATTGAGCAAAAATTTTAATTATGTTTCCTTATTGGAAAGTGCAACCTAGTTTACCATTTTTGTTTAAGCAAGGTTGATTATATCTTTTTAATGCTTTGAACTTTATTCTTAAATCATGACTTTGATGCAATACATTATTCACTTATGGTTCATAACTACTTTGTAATTCATCATTGTTAAACCCTTGCACTGTCATTACACTTTTGATTCAACTAATCTTAAGTTGATGTACGTTGAACTCTAAATTACCCTTGAAACTTATCCAAACCAAACTTCCTTTGGTGCAGACTTGTATGTTAAAACTGAAACGAACAACCCTATTATAGGGGATTATTTATGCGGAAGCATTTATATGTTTGTGCACAATACATGGTACAAAGGGCTGATCACCCTAAGTACGAGAGAGAAAGGTCCCCATAATCTAATGACTGTTAAGGTTTAAGTTAAAAAATACTTAAAACCTAGGACATAGTTCATGGTCTTGTGACCCTCAAATGAATTCTTACTTCAATTTTTTTTATTATCGTTAATAGAGAATGTTATTCAATTCAGTTAAGTTTATCAGTTATTATGTTCTTTCAAGTGAGCATTTATTTTTCTCAGTCTTGCATATATATAACCAATGCATCTAAAGTTAAGAAGGCTGACGAGCCAACCACTAGTAAGAGAAAAGTCAAGTTGATGAAAAAGTGTTGAAGACTTGTTAATTTGTTGAGACTTATGTTTTTAGACTTAGTTTTAATTATGTGATGTAATTAATTAATTTTTCCCATTTGATGAATGTTTAAAGGTTAGATAACATGGAATTTATTGTTTTAAGGTATGTACCCCTTTAATGGGAAAAGTTATTGCTTAATTTTTATTTAATGTAGGTAGTTAGAAATGAATGTTTGGCTAGTTAACACCAAATCCTGTGGAAATAGAGTACCCAGATTTGGGGGTGTCACGATGGACTCATCTTCCTGGATTCGGACAATGTCTAATCTCATGTCATTGTGTAGCTCTTGTCAACGGCTTTCCGGAAAGGTACAGTACGCCTCCATCGGATGCTAGGATTGAAAGTTATGAAGGTTCGAGCGAATAATGCATCGCTCGAGTGCACGTACTTCAAGACGACAGGACCCGCCAAGCCCGGGGCAGCCCGGGCAGTCGTAAGTAGACCCGCGGCTATCGCGGGTTTACCCATGACCAATTTGTTCTATAAATAGACCCCCCCATTAGCCATTTGAAAAGAGAGAAAAAAGAAGAAAAGAGAAAACTATGTCCATTTCAGCCCTTAACCTCTTCTAGAGTGCTCCAAACTTTGTGATTCTTCTTTCTAAACACTTATAAGCTCGTGTTCGACAACATACTAAAATTTAACAGGTGAAAACTGAGTTTTCAAGCTCCAAAAGTGATCTGAAGTATTCTTGGCATCCCACTATAAGATTTTTTAGATTTTTAAGCTTGCTATTACTTTAATATATATATATATATATATATATATATATATATATATTGCTTTTATATATCTGCTTTTGCAATGTAGATATTTAATATTCTAGCATGTGGACTAGATTTATCTAAACCTAGCTATCTCTAGCTTTTAACCGGTTCAAAAGTTACTAAACTGGAACCGTTGAAGCTAGAATCGCTTAGATTTATTTAAATCTAGTTTTTTTCTTGCGTTTGTACATATTAATCAATTATGTGAGCCTAGGAGCCACGAGATCAAAGATTCAGCCTGTGACTCTAGATCTGATTCCCACGATGGACATTTTTAGCTATGTAGCCAGCTTGTAAATTATATAAGGTGTATGGACATCCTTGGATGGCTCTCATGCCCATAAGGAACCCGACACTGCTATGTATCTTATTTTCTCGAAGATGCTTCGCATCTCAAAAATAAAATCAATCCAGCCGAATATGGAATAAAATGGAAGTATCAAAGGCCTCAACTACTATTGAGCATAAGGGTTTGAAAACCTATTTTCTAAAGCATCACTGCTATATCTTGTTAAAATTGACATTTTATACAAATCAACCCCTTTGTATTTAGGTGCAAATGAGGCATAGGACTACTTCTAGATAATTGTACAAACAAAGACATGCAGATAATTAAGGAAATTAAAAAGTTGCGGTAACCGTGTTTTCACGGAAGTCGGGGGGTGTCTAACACCTTCCCCCCACTTAATCAAGCCCCAAACTCTACGAATCTCAATTTCTAAGGCATGTTAAATAGAGTCCAACCATTGGGCCTTTGCGTAAAGCTTTTCAAATCGGCTGAGTTGGTACAACCATTTCAAATCTACCAACTAGCAACTCTGATTTTCAAATCGATATTTATATGTCGAACCTTTTTCAAACTCGCTTTTTCAGACAAAACTCGACCAATAGAGAACGAAAAGGGCAAGAATAGAAAGAGGGTACAATTTTTCCAACGTCGACATGTGGCGACTCTGCTAGGGATAGTAGAGGGCTTAAGCCGATGTTCAACATTTTCAAAACCCTTTTTTTTCTACTTGTGTGTGAATGTTGCATTTACATTGAATGGATGTGTATGAATGCTTTATTTACTGCACTTTAGTGCTTCGCACAATATTTGTCTGTGATATTAGTGCTTCGCATAATGTCATCATTTCATACGGTGAGATACAATGTATGTGAATGTATGTTGTGTGATTCCTCCACCAGGAGGGAAACCCATCGGTGTTTGATTACTGGACTCAAGGGAGACTAATCTCGCGAGGCTCAGGATAGGCACCACCTAGATTCACTCTAATTGAAAGATCGAATTAACTTCACATCCATTAAATTGTGATGATCTGGGGACTTTCATGCTGAAAAGCCGCGAGAGTAGCCTAAGATAGGCCAGCCTCTGATAAACCAAACGTGAAGGGAAGTTTCTTCATGCCTTCCCCTTTCAATTCCATGTAAATTTCAATGTAATTAAAAATATAGAGGAAGATGTAAACATGCATTAATTTTCCTATTATGACCTATCATGCTATTCTGTCATCAAAACAATTGGCATCTGTTTTGCAGGACAACATTAAAACACTCCTAAAACAAACAGATTGCACATTATACAGCCTTTTCATGTTTATCCAACCTAAACTACATTGTCTTTTTGTAGGGAAACAATTGGTCCTGTTACCCATTCAAAGTCTAAAAAGGCACTAAGTCCACTTCCAAATACTTCTATTTTTCGAGAGGAGTTCGAGGGACTAAGGAATCAGATAGCAGAATTGGTTGACTTTCTGAAAGAACTAAACAAACAAACTCAGGGTTCATAAATACTCATTCAAAAAGAATCCTCTAAACAGGGAGGAATCTAGGGTACTATCAAAGAAGTCCATATACCTGAGTCTCAGATTGAAAAATCCAACAAAACCCCTAAAATCACCCATCTTTAAGAAGATCAAGACACTGGTGATATTTAAAAGAATGTCCGACAAATGGAAGACACCATCCGGTCAGTCAAAGGGAGTGAAGCACATGGAAGTGTGACTTATTCAGACCTTTGCATCTTCCCCAGGGTTCATTATCTAGACAAGTTTAAAACATCTGATTTTGAGAAATATGATGGATTGGGAGATCCTTATACTCACTTAAAAGTGTTTATTAGAGAACTCGGATCCTACGCCGAGAATGAAAAAACTGAGAATGCAGTTTTCAAACACATCTAATTGGAGAAGCCAGAGGATGGTATGTTAGATTGGACAATTCCAAATTCCATAGCTGGGAGGAACTAGCCCATGCTTTTCTAAACCAATACAGTTTTCAAACACAAATGGCTCCAGATAGATATCAAATCACCAAGGTTAAAAAACAGAACACTGAGTCATTCAGAGAGTATGCCCAAAGATGAAGGCGTCTGGCTGCTCAAGTAATCCCATCTATGATAAAAACTAAGATGGTAATGACCTTCATTAACATTCAAGAAGCTCCATTTTATGACAGGGTTCTAACAGGCATAGGAAAACCATTCTAAAAAATGAAAAAGCGCATAGAACTGATTGAGATACGGTTAAAATCTTGGAAGATTCAAGACCTTAATGCTTTAAAAGTCGTGGCTGAGCACATTCAAGCTGGAAATTATGGGAAAACCTCCCGGAAGGTCCATAAAAAGAAAGAAAAAGATGTCTCCTTGGTGCTGCAAGGACAAACTTAGAGAAGCAATCAAAACTTGCCCATTCAAAGGAGAAACTATTCGCCTTTTCAAGAAAGATCTTTAAACCTTCCATTGCAAAAAAATGGAGAAGTCTGGCGTCCAAGAGTGTTCACACCCTTAAGGGACTCATTGGAAAACATATTCAAACTTCTGATAGTGCAGAAGTATTGCTTATATACTCCTTGAAATTAGTAGAATATCCTTAAAATTTGTGTTTCATCGAGTATCTTTTCATGGGAACATTCTTGTTAAGTTTTAACCTTTTTAATGCCGGAGTACTATTCACGTGGCACTATTCACTCGGGTACTATTCACCCAGGGTACTATTCATGATGAAAATTGATTTCTTTTCTGTCCAAATTATTTGTGATACAATATTATTCTTGAATTTTACTCCACAAAGCAATATCATATTGACAATTTGGGCATTCTTAACTATGGATAAATTGAATTATAAATTTTTAAAATTTATCCTTGCTTTCACTTAATTGAATACTCATATCATTGTCATCGTCCTCATTCTTATATTGTGATGAAAGTCCTCATTGGCCCGTAGTGTATTGATGGACAGTTGTTAATATGATTATAACTAAGAATTATGTATCGGTATAATCATGACCTGTAGTGTTACAAATGATGTGGTAAAAGTCCTCATTGACCCGTAGTGTATTGATAGGCAATTGTTGGCATGATCACGACCACTGGTGATAATGACGAATATCCTTTGCCCGTAGTGCATGGATGATTCGTGGATGTGATACTAATAAATATCCTTGGCCCGTAGTACATGGATAATTCAGTCATGTGGATTATTTATTGAGCTGTGTTACAGTGATAAAATACGGATGATGAACTTTTAGATCATAGAAGATAGTAAATATCATGTTCTACTTGACTCTTTTAATAGATTGCTTGTTCCGCTGCATTAAACTTGTTGTTTATTATATTCTATTAGTTTAACACTGTTGAATTCTAACGATAATTTATTCTACATTATCTTAGTCATAATATTTCTTACTGGGCTAGTTGAGCTCACCCTTTGCTTTTATTATTCTCTTCAGAAAATAAGAACATAGCCGGGACTAGTCGAGGAATGGAGTGACGGTCCGAGATGGTGGCTGTAGTAGTCCTCACTATTCTATTAAATAGTGTGATAATAATTGTAATGAGAACTCTATTTGAGTTTGGATATTGTGTTAGGTTTTGTGAAAATCAAAGTAGCAATCAAATTGCAAAAATAGCGGAAGCATAATAAAATCAAATTTTAAAATTTTTCACAAACCAATTACCCGGATCATCCTTTATGCATATTATTAATTAAAACGAAGAACAAGAAATTATGAAATCATACCCTTGTAGAAACGAGCTTCCTCAGGTACAAGTTCACCTCCTACTTCTCCGCGATCTCCTTGAATCTCCGGGTAGATTCCTTCCTTTGATCAATGTAAGCCACCCAAGTGTATGACCTCTAGAGGTGATCCACCAAGGAAGAAGAATTTTCAAGAAGAAGGGTGCGTGGGCTCAAACCCTAGTTTTTCCCATCTCTATAGAAAAGGGGGCGTACTCTCCAACTATTGAAATTACGTATCTCACTTTGATATCTGATATAAGACTCCTCTTATAAAGATATCAGGTAACCCTATTTAATTAAAATAAGGTATTATTTATTTAATTAAACTCTTTTAATTAAATGGGCTCCCTAATCTTATTAGGGATAATTAATTAAACTCCTTTAACTAATTTTCCCTCATAATCCTATTAGGAATAAATGAGAGTACTTATATTAAATTAATTCCTAAACTCTTTTAGAAATTAAAATAATAATAATTGTAATAATATTAATAAGACTCCTCTTATTAATTTATATTTAATATTTCTAAAATATTAAATAATAATTATTAAGCTATTTAATTTATTCTATCACCATAGATTAAATTAAATATACTTAACATATTATTACGATTATGTCATTAACTTCTTAAATAATTATTCTTCCTTTTATGGTGTGACCCTTTAAGTTCTCCATATTAAACCGGTTGTGAATAAATCAATTAGAACAATTCTAATCTTATTTAAATAATTAAATTAAACGATTAATTTATTTAAATAAATAATATTTATTCTACAATAGGGATAAGCCTCCCTAGCGTTCAACGACTTTCCAGATAATATAGATTTCAACATTAATCATAAAAGAACCTTTGAGTTAATAGTTACCGTACAATTCAATCCTTCCACCATACAATGTCCCAATTAAATATAAGACATGGAATTACAGTCAAGTCTTATTTTATTTAATTATATGTATTTCGATTCCTAAATGCATAACTCCTAATGAATGCAAATTAGAAATTACTTTCTAATTTCATTCCACCTTGGCCAAGGATTCCTGGATTGTCATTTATCGAATCACATAGAACATTTCTCTTCTTTTACTAGAAGTGGTAGATTCTTTATTTATCATTCATTATCTTCATATATAACTTATTACACCCAAGCATACCCTTTGATATACTCTAAGAGTCTTAAGGAATAAGTCAAAGTGTAATTAATTATATATAAGATACTATGATGATCTCAAGTCTAAGGATCATTTGTACTACTATCACTACAGGAATTCCTATTGACAGGTAAGTAAAACTCCATTAGGTATTCCTTAGCGAGTCACATTCAGTGAACTTATTCTCTAATAAGCACCTACATACTTGCTTTAGTGTCTCCACACAAATGATCATGAGATCAATCATCCTCATCCAATGAGCAAGCAACGTACGTACCAATCTATCCGGATTCACTAATCCCCTTTTTAGTAATCCATTGATTGGGAACATTTTAGTTTTAAGCTATCTAAGAATTTAGATCGCATTAGCATGATCTCATCATGATTCTAAAAGCATTGCTTAAAACTATGGGTTTATCACATATTATTAAAACAGCACCATGTAGATAATAAATGCCTTTAATAAATAATTCTTTTATTAATAAATAAATAAGATTGATTACAAAGTATATGCTTTATCATCATACATGATTGGCTTGTATGCATACTACTTTCAATCTCCCACTTGCACTAATGCCAATCACTGTGGTATCTCATACCCATCTTCTCTAAGTGACGATCAAACTGCTGTTGTGTTAACGCTTTAGTAAATGGATCTGCAATATTGTCTTGAGAGTCCACACGCTCCAAGGTGACGTCTCCTCTTTCAATGATCTCTCTGATCAAATGAAATCGCCGCAACACGTGTTTGGATTTCTGATGAGACCTGGGTTCCTTAGCATGCACAATAGCTCCGGTGTTGTCACAGAATAAAGGCACTGGTCCTGTAATACTAGGAACCACACCAAGTTCGGTAATGAACTTCTTCATCCAAACAGCTTCCTTTGCAGCTCCTCTTGCAGCTATGTACTCTGCCTCTATCACTGAATCAGCAACTGTTTGCTGTTTGGAACACTTCCAACTCACTGTGCCACCGTTTAAGGTAAACACATATCCCGAAATGGATTTACTGTCATCTTGGTCTGTTTGAAAACTTGAGTCTGTGAAGCCCTCTAGTTTCTATTCAGACCCACCATAGACAAGAAATACATCCTCAGTTCTTCTTAAATACTTTAGGATATTTTTCACTGCCTTCCAGTGTTCTTCTCCTGGATTCGACTAATATCTGCTTGTTACACTAAGTGCATGAGCGACATCTGGTTTAGTACATATCATACCGTACATGATAGATCCTATTGCTGAAGCATAAGGAATCTTACTCATACGGTCTCTCTCCTCAGGTGTCTTTGGGGCTTGTTTCTTGGATGGCTCATCAGCATGAGACCTCTTTTGGAATCTTCCATGCTAAACCTCTTTAACATCGAGTCAATGTACGTTCCTTGGGACAAGCCAAGTATCCTTTTAAATCTATCTCTATAGATCTTTATCCCCAAAATATAGGATGCTTCTCCCAAGTCCTTCATGGAGAAGTGTTTAGATAACCATATTTTAATTGATTGTAGCATAGGAATATCATTCCCTATCAGTAATATATCATCAACATATAATACGAAGAATGAAACAGCGCTCCCACTAACCTTCTTGTACACACATGGTTCATCCTCATTTTTGATAAAATCAAACTCTTTGATTGTCTCATCAAAACGGATGTTTCACCTACGAGAAGCTTGCTTCAATCCATAAATAGATCGTTGTAGCTTACAGACTTGATTTGTTCCAACCTTTGAAACAAATCCCTCTGGCTATGTCATATACACATCCTCCTCAAGTTTCCCATTGAGGAAGGCCATTTTCACGTCCATCTGCCAGATTTCGTAGTCATGGTAAGCTGCAATCGCAAGCAAAATCCGAATGGACTTGAGCATTGCTACTGGTGAGAAGGTTTCGTCATAGTCAACTCCTTGTCTTTGTTTGAAACCTTTTGCGACCAGTCGGGCCTTATAGGTCTCTACCTTGCCGTCTGATCCAGTCTTTCTTTTAAAGACCCATTTACACCCAATAGGCTTAATGCCTTCAGGTGGTGAAACCAGAGTCCATACTTGGTTCTCATACATGGAGTCCATCTCGGATTTCATGGCTTCTTGCCACTTCTCTGAGTCTTTACTACTCATAGCCTGTTTGTAATTCAATGGATCATCATCATCAATGATGCGTACCTCATCATCATCTTCTATGACAAGTCCATACCTATCAGGTATCTTTGGTAATCTTCCAGATTTACGAATAGGGTGTGGTACAGAAGGAATCTCTACTTGGATAGGTTCATCCATTTGATCTGTAGTGGTTTATGGTTCTTGAATTTCTTCAAGATATATTTTCCTCCCACCGACCCCTTCAAGGATAAATTCCTTTTCCAAGAAGGCAGCATGTTTGGTAACAAACACTTTTTGTTCAGTAGGATTGTAGAAATAATATCCTAAACTTTCTTTAGGATTTCCCACAAAAGTACACTTATCAGATCTTGTCCCAAGCTTATCATTTTGATACCTTTTCACATAAGCTGGACATCCCCAAATCTTAACATGCTTAAGACTAGGCTTCCTCCCTGTCCACATCTCATATGGAGTCTTAGGGACGGATTTCGAGGGAACCTTATTTAGTAGATATGTAGCCGTTTCTAGGGCATATCCCCAGAATGATACCGGAAGATCGGTAAAACTCATCATGGAACGAACCATGTCCAACAGTGTTCGATTTCTCCTTTCAGACACACCATTCAGCTGTGGCGTCCCTGGTGGAGTCCATTGTGAGATTATACCATTTTCTTTGAGACAATTAAGAAATTCACTGCTTAAGTATTCACCACCTCGATCTGATCGAAGAATCTTAATACTTTTACCCGTTTGTTTCTCTACTTCACTTCTGAATTCTTTGAACTTTTCAAATGATTCAGATTTGTACTTCATTAAATACACATATCCAAATCTTGAGTGATCATCAGTGAATGTAATAAAATAAGAATACCCTCCCCGTGCATTCGTTGTCATAGGTCCACATACATCCGTGTGTACCAACGCTAACAATTCTGTAACTCTTTCTCCTTTTCCACCAAAAGGAGATTTAGTCATTTTTTGCATGAGACAAGATTCACAAGTTGGATATGATTCATAATCCAATAGCTCTAGGAACCCATCTTTATACAACTTGGATAATCTTGTTTCATTAATATGACCAAGTCTACAGTGCCACATATAGGTATAATTAACATCATCTCTTTTCCTTTTCTTAGTTTGTTCAATTTGAAGTATATTTTCATGCAAGTCAAGAATGTAAAGTCCATTTCGTAAATTATCAAGACCATATAAAACATTCTTATTATAAATAGAACAACTATTGTTCTTTATTATAACGTCAAAACCATCCATATCCAATACAGATATTGAAATAATGTTTCTAATAAGTGATGGAACAAAATAACAATTATTTAAACTAATGGATTTTCCCGTAGGCAGTGCTAAATAATAAGTCCCTACAGCTAATGCAGTAACCTTTGCTCTATTTCCCACTCGTAGGACGACCTCATCCTTGCTCAGCTTTCTACTTCTGACAAGTCCCTGCATATTATTACATATTTGAGAACCACAGCCGGTATCCAATACCCAAGTAGAAGATTGACTTTCAGGAAAATTAATTTCAATCATAAACAAACCTTGATTAGGATTCGAAGCTTCTCCAAGCTTCTTCTGCTTTTGTTCCGCAAGATAATCCTTGCAGTTCCTCTTCCAGTGACCCGGCTTGTTGCAATAGAAGTAAATTCCTTTGCTAGCTGGATCAGGTTTCTTTTGATCCTTCACTTTCGCCTTTCCCTTAGCATTATTGGATTTCTTCTTTTTAGAAGATACCTTGGGCCTCTTCCTTTTCTTGGAAGAATCATCCACCAGTAAGACATGGTTCCTCTTGGATGGGAAGTGACCTTCAGCAGTTTTCAACATGTTAAGTAACTCAGGCAAGCTGACGTCCAACTTATTAATGTGAAAATTCACAACAAATTGTGAGAAGGTGTCAGGGAGTGACTGCAAGATCAAATCTTGACTCAACTCCCCATCCATGACGAACCCAAGCTGTCCAAGACGTTCAATCAAATTAATCATCTTTAGGACATGAGTCTCAACAGTAGTACCCTCGGTCATCCGAGATCGGAAGAGCTCCTTAGATATCTCATATCTAGCAGTCCTACTTTGCTCACCATACAGCTCTTGCAGGTGCAACAGTATAGTAGGAGCATCCATGTTTTCATGCTGACGCTGAAGCTCGTTACTCATAGATGCGAGCATGATGCATTGAGCCATAGATGCATCATCTTGCCACTGTTTGAAAGTAGCAATCTCTTCCTCAGAGGCTGTCTCTGCAACTTTTGCAGGTACGGGCGAATTTAGGACATAAGAAATCTTTTCAGCAGTGAGAACAATTCTCAGATTCCTTAATCAGTCCGTGTAGTTCGGTCCGGTCAGTTTGTTAGCATCAAGTATGCTACGCAGTGAAATTAGTGAATGTGACATTTTCAAAATTCTGCATGTAAAAAGACAATATTTTAGCAAACATTCATTTAATTAATTACCAAAATAAATTAGGTCTTATTTTATATTGGTATCTCCCACTATTTTTTTCAAACTATATTACCCTCATGAATATAGTTCGCCAATATCTAATTAAAGATTTGCTAGTAAAAATAAGGATCCCATTTCAAATGTATATAGCCTTGTGCGTGTACAACAAACTATATATAAATAAATAGGTAGACAACTCTTGTTAATTACATCATCATGTAACTCCTTATATTTTGCCTCTTAAATCACAATGGTCAAGTGTGTGCACATCCAAACTAAAATGATTTAAGTTAAGTTATACCCAGCATTTCCATGTAAGTGAAGAGAAAACTACAGCCCTTGTGTGTGCACAACAAAGCGGTAATGTTCAATTCCTTATAAACATCAAATGTAATAAAAATAACATCTCAAATATTTAATACTCGCCTTGTGTGTGCACAACAAACTCATATTAAATATTCAATGCCCTATTATTTTTATCATGCTAGAAGGCGACGTTCGATATTCCAAATATCTTTGAACGTTACAACTTAATATAATTTCATTGAGGGGTTTGTTATTATTAGTCTCATCTTGTTTAGCGTGCATGCAAATATATATATATATATATATATATATATATATATATATATATATAATACGCGTCATATTATTAAACTTGCGAAGCATGTTTGCATAATATATAATATATATAATACTAGCATGCACATATAGAATACTATATTCTACCCGAATTGATTACGGACTTTTATTCTAGTTGGTTCGCTAGAGCCACCAAGTGAACCAAAAGGTCAAACCCTAGGGTGCAAGAATAAACATTTAAATATAACTATTATATCTAAACCTGGGCTCCATTACAAACGGGTCTTTGAACGCTACTTTCTCCTTGATCTCCGGTTCTTCAAAAAATTCTAACTAATCCTATTACATTAAACTATTTAATTTAAATAGAAACCTTGATCAACAGTCAAGGGGAAGTACATAGAAGAGAGATAGAATTTACATCAAGAAGAAAACCAGAAAAGACGAGGTACGCAGACCCCATTTAATAAAATTCATTCATTCAAACATCCAACCAAAATAAATCCAATCACATTGGTCAATAGTCCATAATCAATCCCATTTATTTTCATACATATCATCATATGTATCAATAAATAAAATCATTCTATATATATATATGAGTATCATTTAATGGGCAATATCAAGTTGCATGAAACCCAATTTCAAGATTAAAATAAACTCTTTTATTTTAATTATAAAATTATTAAAATTAATATATATATATATATATATATATATATATATATATATATATATATATATATATATTGATTCACGTGATATGCCTTAGAAATTCATATGAAATCCTTTTACAACATAATACTTCCATATGAAATCATAAGTAATCAAGCATGCAGGAAATCATAAGTAATCAAGCATGCAGATTACTTCTCCACGTGAAAAGGAACAAGGCATATCACGGAATTTTATATATAATATTACATATCATGTACCTGATCCAAAGGAAAACATGATTCCTTGTTTTTTTTTAAAAAAAAAAACAACAACCGCCTGCAACAAAACAAGTTGCAACGGGACTCAACTTTTGACGAAAAAAAAAAATCCACGCGGAAAAAACATGACCCAGGCCAACGTGGTTAACAAAAAAAAAATAATTCTGTGAATTGCAATGGCAAGTGGCAACATGGTTCAAGTTATCAAGATCATCCATGGAATAAAATAAAAGGTTTTCCGAAAACCTTTTCGACAAATAATATATATATATATTTTATAAAATAATAATTTTATACAACAATTTATGCCCAATAAATTATTCTAAATACATACCCATATATATATATGAAATCAAAATAATTAATAATTCGCATAAAGTTTGGCTCTGATGCCACTGTAAGGTTTTGTGAAAATCAAAGTAGCAATCAAATAGAAAAATAGCGGAAGCATAATAAAATCAGATTTTAAAATTTTTCACAAACCAATTACCCGGATCATCTTTTATGCATATTATTAATTAAAACAAAGAACAAGAAATTATGAAATCATACCCTTGTAGAAACGAGCTTCCTCAGGTACGAGTTCACCACCTACTTCTCCGCGATCTCCTTGAATCTCCGGGTAGATTCCTTTCTTTGATCAATGTAAGCCACCCAAGTGTATGGCCTCTAGAGGTGATCCACCAAGGAAGAAGAATTTTCAAGAAGAAGGGAGTATGGGCTCAAACCCTAGTTTTTCCTATCTCTGTAGAAAAGGGGGCGTACTCTCCAACTATTGAAATTACGTATCTCACTTTGATATCTGATATAAGACTCCTCTTATAAAGATATCAGGTAACCCTATTTAATTAAAATAAGGTATTATTTATTTAATTAAACTCTTTCAATTAAATGGGCTCCCTAATCTTATTAGGGATAATTAATTAAACTCATTTAACTAATTTTCCCTCCTAATCCTATTAGGAATAAATGAGAGTACTTATATTAAATTAATTCCTAAACTCTTTTAGAAATTAAAATAATAATAATTGTAATAATATTAATAAGACTCCTCTTATTAATTTATATTTAATATTTCTAAAATATTAAATAATAATTATTATGCTATTTAATTTATTCTATCACCATAGATTAAATTAAATATACTTAACATATTATTACGATTATGTCATTAACTTCTTAATGCTTTAAAAGTCGTGGCTGAGCACATTCAAGCTGGAAATTATGGGAAAACCTCCCGGAAGGTCCATAAAAAGAAAGAAAAAGATGTCTCCTTGGTGCTGCAAGGACAAACTTAGAGAGGCAATCAAAACTTGCCCATTCAAAGGAGAAACTATTCGCCTTTTCAAGAAAGATCTTTAAACCTTCCATTGCAAAAAAATGGAGAAGTCTGGCGTCCAAGAGTGTTCACACCCTTAAGGGACTCATTGGAAAACATATTCAAACTTCTGATAGTGCAGAAGTATTGCTTATATACTCCTTGAAATTAGTAGAATATCCTTAAAATTTGTGTTTCATCGAGTATCTTTTCATGGGAACATTCTTGTTAAGTTTTAACCTTTTTAATGCCGGAGTACTATTCACGTGGCACTATTCACTCGGGTACTATTCACCCAGGGTACTATTCATGACGAAAATTGATTTCTTTTCTGTCCAAATTATTTGTGATACAATATTATTCTTGAATTTTACTCCACAAAGCAATATCATATTGACAATTTGGGCATTCTTAACTATGGATAAATTGAATTATAAATTTTTAAAATTTATCCTTGCTTTCACTTAATTGAATACTCATATCATTGTCATCATCCTCATTCTTATATTGTGATGAAAGTCCTCATTGGCCCGTAGTGTATTGATGGACAGTTGTTGATATAATTATAACTAAGAATTATGTATCGGTATAATCATGACCCGTAGTGTTACAAATGATGTGGTAAAAGTCCTCATTGACCCGTAGTGTATTGATAGGCAATTGTTGGCATGATCACGACCACTGGTGATAATGACGAATATCCTTTGCCCGTAGTGCATGGATGATTCGTGGATGTGATACTAATAAATATCCTTGGCCCGTAGTACATGGATAATTCAGTCATGTGGATTATTTATTGAGCTGTGTTACAGTGATAAAATACGGATGATGAACTTTTAGATCATAGAAGATAGTAAATATGATGTTCTACTTGACTCTTTTAATAGATTGCTTGTTCCGCTGCATTAAACTTGTTGTTTATTATATTCTATTAGTTTAACACTGTTGAATTCTAACGATAATTTATTCTACATTATCTTAGTCATAATATTTTTTACTGGGCTAGTTGAGCTCACCCTTTGCTTTTATTATTCTCTTCAGAAAATAAGAACATAGCCGGGACTAGTCGGGGAATGGAGTGACGGTCCGAGATGGTGGCTGTAGTAGTCCTCACTATTCTATTAAATAGTGTGATAATAATTGTAATGAGAACTCTATTTGAGTTTGGATATTGTGTTAGGTTTTGTGAAAATCAAAGTAGCAATCAAATTGCAAAAATAGCGGAAGCATAATAAAATCAAATTTTAAAATTTTTCACAAACCAATTACCCGGATCATCCTTTATGCATATTATTAATTAAAACGAAGAACAAGAAATTATGAAATCATACCCTTGTAGAAACGAGCTTCCTCAGGTACAAGTTCACCTCCTACTTCTCCGCGATCTCCTTGAATCTCCGGGTAGATTCCTTCCTTTGATCAATGTAAGCCACCCAAGTGTATGACCTCTAGAGGTGATCCACCAAGGAAGAAGAATTTTCAAGAAGAAGGGTGCGTGGGCTCAAACCCTAGTTTTTTCCATCTCTATAGAAAAGGGGGCGTACTCTCCAACTATTGAAATTACGTATCTCACTTTGATATCTGATACTCCCTCCGTCCCATAGTTATAGGCTGATTTTCCATTTTGGGATGTCCCAATATATAGGCTACTTACTATTTATAAAATTTAGTTGGTTCATTGTTTTATTTTTATGCCCTTATAATAAATATTCAACCACTACTCTTTTTTTGAAAAAATAATATTCAATGTCATTATTTTTATCACAATATTTAATGTTGTTGTATTCTCAATAAAACTTGAGAGTTCCAATGTAATAAGACTTCATCTTTGGTTTAAGTTCTATGGTCAATCAATGAAGTTGAGAGTTCCAATTAGATAAGTAAGGAGTAATTAACTTATTCATTAATTCCATATTGATGGGTATATGTGGAAAATTTTTATTAAAAATTGCCATCAACTAATTTTCTTAAACTATGTGCCAAAAGAAATCAGCCTATAACTATGGGACGGAGGGAGTATAAGACTCCTCTTATAAAGATATCAGGTAACCCTATTTAATTAAAATAAGGTATTATTTATTTAATTAAACTCTTTTAATTAAATGGGCTCCCTAATCTTATTAGGGATAATTAATTAAACTCCTTTAACTAATTTTCCCTCCTAATCCTATTAGGAATAAATGAGAGTACTTATATTAAATTAATTCCTAAACTCTTTTAGAAATTAAAATAATAATAATTGTAATAATATTAATAAGACTCCTCTTATTAATTTATATTTAATATTTCTAAAATATTAAATAATAATTATTAAGCTATTTAATTTATTCTATCACCATAGATTAAATTAAATATACTTAACATATTATTACGATTATGTCATTAACTTCTTAAATAATTATTCTTCCTTTTATGGTGTGACCCTTTAAGTTCTCCATATTAAACCGGTTGTGAATAAATCAATTAGAACAATTCTAATCTTATTTAAATAAATAAATTAAACGATTAATTTATTTAAATAAATAATATTTATTCTACAATAGGGATAAGCCTCCCTAGCGTTCAACGACTTTCCAGATAATATAGATTTCAACATTAATCATAAAAGAACCTTTGAGTTAATAGTTACCGTACAATTCAATCCTTCCACCATACAATATCCCAATTAAATATAAGACATGGAATTACAGTCAAGTCTTATTTTATTTAATTATATGTATTTCGATTCCTAAATGCATAACTCCTAATGAATGCAAATTAGAAACTACTTTCTAATTTCATTCCACCTTGGCCAAGGATTCCTGGATTGTCATTTATCGAATCCCATAGAACATTTCTCTTCTTTTACTAGAAGTGGTAGATTCTTTATTTATCATTCATTATCTTCATATATAACTTATTACATCCAAGCATACCCTTTGATATACTCTAAGAGTCTTAAGGAATAAGTCAAAGTGTAATTAATTATATATAAGATACTATGATGATCTCAAGTCTAAGGATCATTTGTACTACTATCACTACAGGAATTCCTATTGACAGGTAAGTAAAACTCCATTAGGTATTCCTTAGCGAGTCACATTCAGTGAACTTATTCTCTAATAAGCACCTACATACTTGCTTTAGTGTCTCCACACAAATGATCATGAGATCAATCATCCTCATCCAATGAGCAAGCAACGTACGTACCAATCATCCGGATTCACTAATCCCCTTTTTAGTAATCCATTGATTGGGAACATTTTAGTTTTAAGCTATCTAAGAATTTAGATCGCATTAGCATGATTTCATCATGATTCTAAAAGTATTGCTTAAAACTATGGGTTTATCACATATTATTAAAACAGCACCATGTAGATAATAAATGCATTTAATAAATAATTCTTTTATTAATAAATAAATAAAATTGATTACAAAGTATATGCTTTATCGGCATACATGATTGGCTTGTATGTATACTACTTTCATATTATCTATAAGATAATATTCGTGTTAAAACTCTCAGCTACGTTTTTATCGTATTTTATAAATAAAGTTGTATTTAAATTTTGTACCATGTATTTGGCGACTCAGAATGAGTTATGTATACCTATTTTGGGGGCATCACAGTTGGTATCAAAGGCATAAGTAAAGAGCCCCAAGCCTTTATCAAGTGACTTCGAAGTCTTGGGATGCACCGAAGCTAGACTTTCAGTAGGGGACGCCGTGAATAACGGTGGCAAGTTGATAGGTATCAATGTGAGGTGCTATCCAAGTCTTGGATGCAAGTCACAGTTGGTATCAAAGCTTAGGGATATGATCTCTGGCTGTGATTTGAGGCTAGAATTAGGAGGGGAGAGACGGGTAAATCCTTCGCTAGTATAACCTACCTAAGCTTATTTGTTATTTAATTGGTCGGTCAAAATATAAGGATTATATGTGGCATGTCAATTAACCCTTTATTTTGTGGCAGTGTTTGAAAATGGCATACGAAAAAGTTGACTTAAGCAATGGAGTACATGAGATCGTTGAGTCAACGCTGATCAATACCCAGGAAAATGTGCATCAGGAAGGCAATAATCTTCAGGTAAACAACAATACCGACCAAATGATGAACGACAGAATGTTTAGGAGCTTTTTGCAATTCATGCAATATCAGGCGAGAAAGACTCATGTTTAAAATACAAGTGGAAACACTGGTAACTGACGGCTGGTCATCGCTAAGCAGTTCAAGGAGTTGGGACCACCAGAGTTTTTGGGAAAGCCAGAACCACTTAAGGTAGTGACATGGATAAAGTAGATCACCAAGATATTTTATGTCTTGGGATGCTCCGAGGAGTAAAAGGTTCTCTTTGCTACCTTCATTTTGCGAGGAGAGGCAGATTATTGGTGCGAATCTGCAAAGCATACTCAACCTGTCGCATTGAAGATGTCTTGGGAGAAGTTCCAAGAACTGTTCAACAACACGTACTTTCTTGAAAGTATTCGTCACATGAAGGAGGTGGAATTTATCAGGCTAGAACAAAACAATATGATCATATCGCAATACGAGGCTAAATTTACCGAGTTATCCCGGTTTGCATCCCGTTTGGTTGATTATAAGGAGAGAATGACGTGAATGTTTATGCGAGGTTTAAAACCCGAAATACGTCAATACCTCATTTCTCACAAAACTGTGCTTGTATTTAGATGTTGTGAATATGGCTAAGTTATTAGAGTATGATAATGAGTCAACCCAACAAAGAGATAGCAGCCGATAAAATGATAATACCAGTGGTAGCAGTCATCGAAGCGGTGACAACAAACGTGGAGGAAATCAACATGCCAGAAATGGTAACCACTTCGGTGGTAATAATGGCCAAGATAATAGAAGTGGAAATTTCAAGAAGAGGAGATTCAATAATAATGGAAAGACGTCAGCACCAGCACCTGTTGCTAAGGAAGGAGAATGACCACTGGTCGTATGCTACAAATGTGAAGGGAAGGGACACATCAGTCCAAACTGCACGCAACAACCCAAAGCGTGTTACAATTACGAGAGAGAAGGCCACCTAACGCGATTTTTTCGTGTAGTGAAGATAAGTCCAGTTGGGATGGTGACACCAAATATCATTCCAGACAAATCAAAGCCAGTAGTTCAATGGATAGCATTTGTCGTGACCTCCCAAAAAGCAAGGAACCCGAACGAAGTTATCACAGGTAAGCTAATCATAAACTCTTGCAAAGTCTATACCTTAATTGATATCGGTTCTACCCATTCTTTTATTTCTCCTACTTGCGCTCAACGTTTAAATTTAACTCCAGAGAAATTAGACTTTGACTTATCTGTTGAAACTCCGTTGGGAGAAACCTTCATTACATCCGCTGTTTATAATTCTTGTTTGATTCAAATCGGCACCCTCACATTACCTGTCGATCTCATCTCTTTGAAAATACTTGCATTTGATTTGATTTTAGGAATTGATTGGTTAACTACTCATCATGCTAAAATTGATTGTTTTCATAAGATTGTTAGCTTTCATATTCCTAACCAACCTATTATGCAAATTCAAGCAACCAAACCACTAATGTCAATTACTGTCATATCAAGCCATAAAGCTATTCGTTTATTGAAAAATGGATGTTAAGCTTTCTTAGCCCATGTCATATATTTAAACAAAAATATGTCAGATTTGAATGATATTTCTATTGTTAATAAATTTTCTGACGTATTTCTTGAAGAACATCTTGGCCTGCCCCCAGAGCTTGAAATTACATTTTGTATTGTCCTTGAACCCGATACAAAACTCATTTCCAAAGCCCCATATCGAATGGCTCATTTTGAACTTTAGGAGTTAAAAACCTAACTGCAGAAATTGTTAGACATCAGTTTCATTCGTCCTAGTACGTCTCCTTGAGGTGCTCCTATTCTGTTCGTAAAGAAGAAAGATGGGAGTATGCGACTTTGCATTAACTATTGGGAGTTGAATCAATTCACCATCAAAAATAGGTACCCGTTGACACGCATTGATGACCTATTTGACTAGTTGCAAGGTGCCAAATTATTTTCAAAGATCGATCTTCGTTTCGGATATCATCAGTTAAAGATTAAAACTGATGACATTCCAAAGACTGCTTTCAGAACTCGGTACGAGTATTACGAATTCTTAGTCATATCTTTTGGATTGACTAATGCTCCTGCTGCCTTCACGGATATGATGAACCTATTATTCAAGGAATATTTGGATCATTTTGTGGTTGTCTTTATTGATGACATCCTCATTTACTCCAAAAGCCATGAAGATCATGAGCAACACTTGAGGCTGATACTCCAAAAGCTTCGAGAAAATAAGCTATATGCCAAGTTGAAGAAATGCGACTTCTAGCTTGAGGAAGTAGCATTCCTTGGGCACGTGATATCGAATCACGGAATATCTGTTGACCCAGCGAAGATTGAAGCAAAGCTGGGAGCAACCTAAGTCAGTGACCGAAGTACGTAGCTTTCTAGGCTTAGCTAGTTATTATCGGAGATCCATGGAAGAGTTTTCTCGAATCACCACTCCGTTCACTCAGCTGACTCGAAAAGATATAAAATTCGATTGGAGCAAGGAATGTGAGAGGAGTTTTCAAGAACTCAAGAGGAGACTCATTTCAGTACTTGTTCTGACAATACCATCTGGTTCGGAGGGATTTGTCATCTACAACGATACCTCTGGCAGAGGTTTAGGATGTGTTCTCATGTAACATCGGAAAGTCATAGCCTATGCCTCACGACAACTTAAAGAATATGAGAGGAATTATCCTACTCATGATCTAGAGTTGGCAGTAGTCGTTTTTGCGCTTAAAATCTGGAGGTATTACCTATATGGGGAGAAAGTGGATATCTATACAGATCATAAAAGCCTCAAATTTTTCTTCACCCAAAAGGAACTTAACATGCGGTAACGACGTTGGCTCGAGTTGTTGAAAGATTACGATCATACCATTCAATACCATCATAGAAAAACGAACGTGGTAGCTAACGCGTTGAGTAGAAGATCATATGCAGTTACGAGTGCGATATTATCAACGCAAAGGCCCATTTTGTATAACTTACAAAGGATGGAGATAAAGTTAAAGACTCTAGGGACCCACGTGATGATGTCAAATATACGAGCAGAACCGACTTTAATCGATAAAGTTAAAGCTGCTCAACTTACAGACCTGGAGCTGATGCATATGTGGAAGAAAGTACAAGAAGGTGATATTCCAGAAGCAAAAATTGATGAAGAAGGAATACTTCGAGTTAACTCCAGACTTTATGTTCCTAACAACTCTGATTTGAAGTATAAAATCACAATATAGGCGCACAACACATCGTTTGCAATCCATCCTAGGAGTATCAAAAAGTATCGTGATCTTCGACATACATTTTGGTGGATATGAAGAGAAAGATAACAGAGTTTATCTCAAGGTGTTTAACTTGTCAACGAGTCAAGGCGGAGCATCAAGTGCCAAAAGGTCCATTGTAACCACTTGAAATTCCAGAATGGAAGTGGGAGCACATTACTATGGATTTCGTTACTGGTCTTCCCAAAGTTTCTCAAGGTATAGATGCAATTTGGGTCATTATTGATAGATTAACCAAGTCTGCTCATTTCTTGCTTATACGAGAAACTTATACACTTGAACGTCTTGCTCATATATATATAAATGAGATTGTAAGATTGCATGGTATGCCAGTATCCATAGTTTCTGATCGAGACCTAAGATTCACTTAACAATTCTGGGTTAGTTTGCAAAAAGCTATGGACACGGATTTACGATTCAGTTCGGCATATCATCCTCAGACGAACGGGATATCGGAGAGGACTATTCAAACTCTTGAAGATTTATTAAGACTCTGTGTCCTTGACTTCAAAGGAAGTTGGGACAAGTTCTTACCATTAGTGGAATTCTCCTACAACAACAGTTATCAAGCAAGTATAGAAAATGGTTCCATTCGAGGCGATGTATGGACGCGAGTGTCGTTCTCTAATATACTAGGATGAGGTGGGTGAAGCAACGTTGTTAGGACAAGAATTGGTACGCATGGCTACGGAAAAGATTCAAATGATCCAACAACGTATAAAAACTTCACAAGATCGACAAAATAGTTATGTTGATCTTCATCGAATGGACATGGAATTTAATGTTGGAGATCGTGTGTTGTTACGCGTTGCTCCATGAAAGGGAGTTACGAGATTTGAAAAGAGAAGAAAGCTCAATTCTCGATTCATTGGCCCATTTAAAATCCTCGACCGAATAGGAATTGTGGCCTATAGACTCGCCTTACCGCCAAGTATGTCTTGTGTTCATAATATTTTTCATATATCTATGTTACATAAATAAGTGGAAGACCCAAACCATATTATTGAATTAGAACCAGATTTGATAGCAGAAGATTTAACGTATGAAGAGGTACCTGTTAAAATATTGGATAAGAAGGAACATATTCTACGCTCCAAGGTTATACCTCAAGTGAAAGTTTTGTGGAGAAACCACGATGTTGAGGAAATGACCTAGGAGTTAGAATCTGAAATAAAATCAAGGTATCCTCAACTCTTCGACATAACAGGTACGTACACCAATTTCAAGGACGAAATTTTATAAGGTGAGGTTGTAAGACCCCAACTTTTCTGAATAAAGATTAATTTTTCTAAATATTATTTGGAATAATAAGGCGTGGATTTGGTATAATGTTATAGTTGTGGGTAATATTTATAAATTTTACAAAGTAAGTAAGTTGTCATAAAATATTCGATTGGTCGGGAAATATTCGTACGACGGCACAATCATTGGTGGACCCCACAACGGAATTACTGTTGGAGTTAGAAAACGACAGAAATATCTTTTTATAAAAATAACGGCGAAAGTTTTACCGTTAACTGTTGAAATACTCGGTTATAAAAGTACAGTAATACACGTGGTTGAATAGTAGTACACGGTATTGTACAGTATCTTTGAATATTGATGCTTACGTGAGAAGTCACTCAGTTTTATTCAATTATTACCATAGTAATCATTGCATAGTATCTCACATTATTGATTCAATTATTATCACAATATCATATGCATAATATTTTATATTATTAAATCAATAATTGAGATGACAAAGTTATTCATATTATTATTTGCATTATTGACGATGTCTAGAAAGTTCTGTCGAGGAATGGGTTTTGGTCACCTAATTGCGCGCCAATAAGGAGAAGTCCTTATCGGAAAGCCCCCTCTTTCCTGGGAATGATCTAGTTGTTAATATTGTGAGTTATAAATGATGAATACATTTTATTAAAAATGTGTTTTGAGAAGCCAAATAAATTGAGATAAATAGAGGGGTATTTTATGAAGTATTTGTTCTAAATTTGGCTTATTATATGGACCCCCACTTACCCATTTTTCAAAATTATCGGTAGAAAGATATCTCAGTTTTTATTTATATATATATATATATATATATATAAGTTTTGTTTTTATGTAAAACAGAATACAGTGTTGCATAGTGTGTGCATAGAGCAACATAGTACAATCAAAATTTTTTCAAAGGTTTTAGTTGAACGTCGCCCGTGATTTTCTTCCTACTGTGTAGTCCGTGATTTTATTTTCTAAATAGTATCATGCCATTCTCCTATAAATAGGATACTTAGTTTAGAATTTAAAATCACACCAGAATCAAAGAATTCTTCTTTTATAATATTGAGTGCATTTCTTTAGAGTTTAAGGAAACTTTAAGCATAGAAAATAGTTTAAGTTTTCTTCAAGAATATTCCCGTCCTACCAATCAAAAATACTCTCCTTTTAAGGTAAGAGATATTATTTTTGTTCAATATTCGTAAGAAATAATATTTTCTTCCATACTCTGTAGTATGTAAGCAATATTATTTCGTTTTAGATTTCGAAGTCTACACTCATTTTGTTAAGTATTCCTTCTATACTCCTTGAAATTAGTAGAATATCCTTGAAATTTGCGCTTCATCGAGTATTTTTTACGGGATTATTTTTTTAAACATTCTTGTTAAGTTTTAACCTTTTTCATGCCAGAGTACTATTCACTCGTGTACTATTCACTCGAGGTACTATTTATGATAAAAATTGATTTCTTTTCTGTCCAAATTATTTGTGATACAATAATATTCTTGAATTTTAATCCACAAAGAAGTATCATGTTGACAATTTGGGCATTCTTGAACTCTGGATAAATTGAATTATAAATCTTTAAAATTTATTATTGCTTTCACTTAATTGAATTTTCATATCATCATCATCATCCTAATGCTTATATTGTGATGAAAGTCCTCATTGGCCCGTAGTGCATTGATGGATAGTTGTTGGTATGACTATGACTAGGAATTATGTATCGGTATAATCATGACCCATAATGTTACAAATGATATGGTAAAAGTCCTCATTGGCCCGTAGTGCATTGATGGACAGTTGTTGGCATTATCATGACCACTAGTGATAATAACGAATATCTTTGGCCCGTAGTGCATGAATGATTCGTGGATGTGATACTAATTAATATCCTTAGCCCGTAGTGCATGGATAATTCAGTAATGTGGATTATTTATTCGGCTGTGTTACATCGATAAAATATTGATGATGAACTTTTAGATCATAGAAGATAGTAGATATCATGCTCTACTTGACTCTTCTAATGGATTGCTTGTTCCGCTGCAGTTAAACTAGTTGTTTATTGTATTCTATCAATTTAACACTATTGAAGGCTAACGATAATTTATTCTGCATTATCTTAGTCATAATATTTCTTACTGGGCTAGTTGAGCTCACCCTTTGCTTTCATTATTCTCTTCAGGAAATAAGAACATAGTCGGGACTAGTCGGGGAATGGAGTTACAGTCCGAGATGATGGCTATAGTAGTCCTCACTATTCTATGAAATAGTGTAATAATAATTGTGATGAGCACTCTATTTGAGTTTGCATATTGTCTATGATACAATATTCGTGTTAAAACTCTTAGCTACATTTTTATCGTATTGTATAAATGAAGTTGTATTTAAATTATGTACCATGTATTTGGCGACTCAAAATGGGTTGTGTATACCTATTTTGGGGGCGTCACAAAAATTCCTATTTCTGTGGCGGGTATGCTGATTCCTAGGCCTAGACCGGCAAGTGAGAAAGAAGTCCTATTTCCAAACCCAGACATCGAGGAAAGGATTCAAAGACTTAAACAAGACGTGAAGAAACGGTTATCAATGATGTATTTCCTCGTACATACTAAGGGTATTAACGAGGATATCTCAGATAATGACTTCTCAGAAGATCAGATCTTAACCCCTTGCATCAATAGGGCTAAGGAGAACCGGTCAAAGGAAAAAACTGACCCTGATATGAATTCAATCATGGTCATCATCAAAGAGGACGAGGATGACAACCCCCCTTTTATCACAGCTGTCCACCAGGACTTGACCCTAGGCAATTGGAGCAGCACTCCTTGCATTTCCTAAAAAGGGTAAAAAGGGCAGAAAATCCCTCTGCCATTCTCTATAGATAGTATTAACTACTTACTTTTGTTTCATAGTACTAGCAATTAATTTTGTCATGCTAACACTTTGTATGACCATACAGTTACATATATTGAGTGAAAACATTTTATTTTCAGGACGCCAGAGTTAGCTTTGTCTACTCTTACTGATGGAATGACAAATCTTCACAATGACTGCAAATTTGATTTAAAGTTGGACTTCAGCTTGATGGAGATTGAGAAAGAGGACTATGAGGTGCTTGAGGAGATCAAAGAATGGATCGAAGATAAACCCAAACCAAACCTTGATCAAACCACCTCTGTTAACATCGGAACCTCAAAAAACCCTAAATAAATCTAGATTGGCATGGACCTTGCCCCAAGCCAAAGGAAAGAACTGATTGCTCTACTGACCTAGTTTCAGGGTGTGTTTACATGGTCTCACGAAGACATGATTAGATTGTCTACTGATATTGTCATTCACTGCCTACCCATTAAAGAAGGATTGAAGCCAGTCAAACAGAAGCTCAGGTGATTGAAACCTGAGTGGAGTTTGAAAGTTAAAAAAGAAATTGTCAAGCAATTCAAAGATGGCATCATCATGGTATCAACCTACCCTGAGTGGCTATCCAACATAGTTCTCGTACCTAAGCTAGGAGGAAAGGTACACATATGCATGGATTATCGGGATTTGAACAAAGCTGGGCTCAAAGATAATTTCCCTGTCAATTAATGACAATGCCATTGGTTGCATACTGGGACAAAAAGATGATAGAGGCAAGGAAAGAGCTATCTATTATCTCAACAAAAGATTTAGTAGCAGCGAGCAACAGTACACCTTGATTGAAAAGACTTAATGTGCATTAGCATGGGCCTCCATGAGATTACAATATTATCTCCATGGTCACACAACCCATCTCATATCCCCCATAGGTCCTCTAAAGTACGTATTCAACAAACCCATGTTGAATTGCAGACTGTCCAAATGGTAGTTGATCCTCCAACAATTCTACATCATCTATGTGAGTTAATGTGAGTCAAAAGTCTATCAAAGGTCAAGGAATTGTGGATCAACTGGCCGTAGCACCATCAGGGGATTTCAAACCCTTGGAAACATATTTCCTTGATGAAAGGGTAATGACAATTCAACAAAGCCATTAGGGGAATACAGTACGAGCGTGGAAAATGTACTTTAATGGAGCTGTAAACATGGAAGGTGCCGAAGTGGGGGCCGTTCTGGTATCTACTTTGGGAGAACAGTATCCCATTGCAATCAAGATGTAGTTTGTCAGCACCAACAACACAGCTCAGTATGAAGGCTGTATAATGGGGTTGAAACTGGCCCAGTCCATGGGTGTCAAATAGTTAACTGTCTTTGAGGATTCAGAGTTGATCATCATATAAACCACTGGGGTCTATCACACAAAAGAATTGCATTTGTTACCTTACCATCGACAAGTAATCAAGATGGCTATGGCGTTTGAAGAAATATCCTTCCTCCACATTCCTCGAAGAAAGAATGATTTTGCGGATACACTAGCAGCCATGGCCTCTTTAATCAACGTATCTCAAAAGGAAGGCATTTCAAATATTAAATTTGCAAGCCAGAAGGCACCAACCTATGGAAATTACATTGGAGAAGTATCGGAACCTTGGTACCATTCCATCAAGGAATATCTACGAGATGGATCTACGCCCACTTGGGCAAGTCAAGCTGAAAGAAAGCAGATTTATAGAATGACTATGAAATTCTATCGAAGCGGAGACGCACTCTAAAAAGGGATGCATGAATAGGCCTTCTAAGATGCCTATACAAAGACCACGCTCAAAGACTCATAGATGAAATCCATAGTGGAGTATGTGGCCCACATATGAGTTGTCCTTTACTTGCCAAGAAAATCTTTAGAATTGGGCATTACTGGATCTCTCTTAAAAGCCGACTGTGATGATCACTTTAGGAGATGCTATCAATGCCAAATTCATAGAAGTGTTATTCACTCTCCTCCAAGGGATCTCCACAATATGAGTTTACCATGATACTTTTCAATGTGGGGAATGGACGTGATCGGGCCAGTCGAGCCTAAAGCCAGCAATGGTCATCAATTTATCTTCACCATGATTGACTACTTCACTAAGTGGGTAGAAGTAGCCTCTTTTTCTAATGTCACCAAAGAGGTAATCATTGGTTTCATCATAAATAATGGCATTTGTCGATATGGACAACCGAGGGTGATTGTATCAGACAATGCCAAAAATCTCAACAACCAGATGATGGAGGAATTATGCAGCAAATTCCACATCAAGCATCTCAACTTCGTCATTTATCGTCCAAAGAGGAATGGAATTGTTGAAGCGGCTAATAAGAACATCAAGAAGATCATGCAAAAGATGTCTGCCAATCACAAAGGATGGCATGACTTATTGCCTCTGATTTTGTTAGCCTACAGAATGTCAACGACCACTTCTACTGGGGCAACCCCCTACTCATTGACCTATGGCATGGAGGCAGTGCTCCCCATAGAGGTAGAAATGGAATCCTTAAAAGTGTTGATAGATGCTCAAATGGAGGAAGACCAATGATTGTAAGATCGATACCACCAATTATCTTTGATAGATGAGAGGAGGGCCACAACCACCTTTCATGGTCTATTATATCAACAGAGGATTGCTCGGTCCTACAATAAGAAAATTCGGCTACGACAGTTCAAAGAAAATGACTTGGTCTTGAAGAAGGTCCTTGCCAATCAAGATTAATCTAAAGGAAAGTTCACCCCGAAATGGAAAGGCCCTTTCATTGTCAAGGAGGTATTGACGGGAGGAGCCCTAAGATTGCAAGAAATGAACGGCGAAGAATTTCCCCAGCTTATCAACTCAGACATAGTGAAGAGGTATTATGTTTGAAGTTATCTGCAAACCTGCATCTTGGTTCTAGATCATCAATCCATCAATCAAGTCAATTCAGGTTTTCAAACCTTTCTAATGGCATCAATTTAGGTCAAGCTCAAACTAAACAGACCTGATCTCCTCTGGACACGGGAGTACGAGGCAGACCTTATCTCTCCCTAACATAGGAGTACATAGGCAGCCAACTACAGTGCGGTCTAACCACAAACAAAAAATTCAAACCCCTTCCACCTTTCAACGGATCTGTGATCACCAGATACAACTTTTAAACCATTCAGGTTAAGGCTGAATTACGAAAGACCTGATCTCTCCTCATCAATGGGAGTACGTAGGCAGCCATCTATGGTACGGTCTGACCTCTACAAAAGTCACAAAACCCTTTCAATGTGATCTTCCATTCAACTTTTCAACCTTTCAAGCCAAACCACAAAGCAGTAACTACTTGGTCTCCCCGCATCAATGGGAAAAAATTGGTGACCTGCTGTGGTGCAGTCAAACCACATCTCATCAGCTCAAACCATAGAGATGGAACTACCTGGTCTCCCTTCATCAATGGGAGAAAACTGGTGACCATCTATTGTGTGGTCGAGTCCTCAAAGAGGAAAATCAATCCACAAAGATGGAACTACATGGTCTCCCCTTATCAATGGGAGAAAACTGGCAACCATCTGTGGTGCGGTCAAACTCTCAGAGAGGAAAGCCAAAATCCTCTCCTCAAGTCTCAACCACATTCAAAAATCAGTCTCAAGACACCAAAGAACTGGGAAACCCAAAGATCAACGATCCGTTCTGAAAGATCCTGGGTATTTCAATGTCCATCCACCAAGGAAGAGTTTAAAATACATCAAGATAGCAAGTCATGAAGAAAATGACAACTATCAAGCAAGTAATAAGGCATATCTAAGAAGGAAATGAATCAAAACATATTTTCTTACCATATAATACTGTTTAATATATACAATATGTCATGTACATGACAAAAATGGGTAACATATTATATGTAAGAAAATAAAAGCTAATTTATAGACCCGAGGATAAGCGGGCCAAGAAGTCCAACATGACATCCCTCTTAGAAGATGGAGGAGAATCGATGAGCTCCTGTCCAAGGGTGTCCATGTGATCTAGGAGATCTACGGCCATCTACATAGTGCTACCGTGCTCATCTATGAATGTACTCAAGTCTACAACAATGCTAATAGTATAAGATTTAAGTACAGTACTATCTGCAGTGGCAGCGTCCCGAGTAGCTAGAGCCTCATTCCGCTAGACAATAGCTGCATCTCGAGACGATCGAGCCTCATCATGCTCAACAATGGCAGTATCCCTGCTAGCTAGGGCATCATCCCTCTCAATAACAGCGACATCTCTACCAGAAAGAGTTGTCAACATGGAGGTCCTAGCCTGATCCCTCTCAAATGTCATCAGATTCAACCTCTGCTCTAAATACTCTATAGAAGATGGAGCCACAATAGTGGGAATACTAGGGGAATCAACCAGAGCTGATATCAAACCAGCAAATAACTCATCCTTGATGGGAGAACCAGGGTTCTCCATAGGCTCCTTATCATCAGACTCAACTTGGCTCTGCGAAAATAACCCTAGCCGATGCAATATCTACCTCTAGCCATGCAGAATACTCTGAAGAGTGACCTGGATGACTAGTCGAAAAGTCAGCCCTTTCTCGACGAGTCCAATAATCGTAAATCCTGGTCAAGTCCTCTACTGACAAAAGTTGAGATGACAATCGCTGACCCACTGTCCCGTCAAAGGGATGAATATCCTGAAACTGGTCAAACTGTCCCATAACAGCCAGTGGATGATATGTGGTCACCCCTCTCAAACCAGACAGGCAAAAATAGTTTGTGACGCCCCCAAATTTATGTACTTGAAACTCGAACTCGGTGCTTCGCGATATCATTTTTTTGAGCAAAATAATAATAATAATATAAATATCAAACTTAATTTACATATCAGAGTTATCTAATCCCAGTTTCATAACTTTTAAACATTCATTACATGATAATTAATAAATTTTATTGTCTTAATTAAGTCTAACTATTACATAAGATAGCATAAAACTTATTCTATCAACTTTTCTTTCCCTTTGTTCTTGGCAGAACCTTCTGGTTGATCACGCTTAGATGAAAACATTTAAATTTAAAGCAAGATTGAGCATTTGAGTGCCCAACAAGTAATAACATATAATAAAATTTAGTTGAAAGAAGTAAATGTTTTCTTTGTACAATACTTCTACAATGGAACAATAGTTGTGAAGTAAACTGAACCAATACTGAACAACTTAACCAATAATTTACATTTTTAAAACTACGTACTGACTATACATGGTGATCAATCGACAGACTATGAGCTTTATTTTCAATTTTCGAAAAGGTTTTACAGAACTTCATCCGCAAACCATCATAACTTACAGGCACGGGGGGTTGATCAGCCCGTTATGCCCTGCATTAATTAATACTACGTGTCCAAACAATATTTTCATCCAGCATATCCATCTTAGGCGCACAAAAGTTTCCCATGTTCGGGATGTTCATACTTAGTCTGGAATCCGAGCCAAAATAATTCGGTTGGATAACAATAATGTTCTATCATGTTCAATGATATTTTTAAATCTATGTCTAGCCGAGTCAAATAGCTTAGACGACCTTTAATTAATGTATACATACCATAATTGAATAAGTATGTATCAACAAGTACAACAATTATCCAAGTGAGGATACTTACATAACCAAATTTAGAAATTAACGAACAAAATATATATCTTGATCTATAGTAATACAACACTAGTAATAAATAAATGGATAGAGTTTGAGATCTTGCATGAGTACAACGGTTTAAACACATGATCGATAATAATAATGTTAAGAAACTTGTATAACAAGAATATAGTTTAGAAACGTGCTTACACATGCCCATTGCATAAAATAAATGCAAAGTTAAGATACTTGCCTGATATGCTGCTTACATAACTTAGTTTTATCTTTTATATGACGACTTATCATTAATAAGATCATTTTATCGATTAGAATAATATATTATAACACATAGTACTGCTATTTACAGTCAGCACATAACCTAGTCACATTATAACATATGTTTAGTAGTCATTAGATCATAAACGGACACTTATCTAGTCAAACTATTTAAGTTCAGATTAATTTCTGAAATATTTCGGTGTACCGACGGCTCTATCGGGTAATTATCAAATCTAAAACTCTATTTTGTAATTCAATATTCCTTTAGATAATTTAAATATCAGTCATATTATTTTTAAATGACATGTGATAATTTTGAAATAATTATTATAATTTATCATGATTTTTCAAACACTGGAATCATTTTTAAATGATTTAAATATTAAATAATTCTATTGTCATTAATATTTAATTAATATTAAATTATTAATGAAATCATTGCCAAAATATTAAAGTTATTTATAATAACTCAAAATATTTTTAAAGTATTAATATTAACCTTAAATAATTTTTAAAATATTTAAAATCATTTTTAAATAATTACTATTAATATTTAAATATTAATATATTAATCACCAAAATATTAAAAGTCATTTATTATTACTTAAAATATTTTTAAATCATTTATACCCTTTTTAAATGATTTTTAAATCAATAAAACCATTTTAAACTATTTATTTAATATAATTATTAAATAAATCTAATATCATTAATATTAAATTATTAATAAAAATTACATTAAAATATTAAAAGTTATGTTTTATAACTTAAAATATTTTTAAATACTTTATCATCATTTAAAATAATTTTTAATCTAACAAAATCATTTTTAATTAATTTATTTAATACATTTATTAAGTAAATTAAATATCATTAGTATTCAAATAAATAATAATATTTATGAAAAATATGTCAAATTATTAAATGTTAATTTTTATAACTTAAAATAATTTTTAAAACTAATTTTGGAATTTTTAATAATTTATTTCTATTTTAAATAATTTTTAGAAATTTAATTAATTAAAATTATTAAATCTATCGCTATAGCCTTTAGCGACAGAAAGTGTCGCCTGAAGTGTTCTTGAGCACCAAGAACATTCATATGCAGTGTTCTAGATGCCTACTTTGACCAAGAATAATTTATTGTTCAATGTGTTTCAGGGCCATCTATTGATCAGATCTTGTAGTGCTAATGTAACACTACATGTAACAGCAACTAACTAGGTCATATAACACCACAAATGAAAGATATAAAGCTTTGAACTAACTGTCAAAGCTATTCTTCATTTTTTGGGTTACCCAGAAATGAAGAACAGTTCGACTGGCTAGTTTTGGGCTTCCACAACTTGAAATCCTTGTAATGGTTTTGTGATTTAAGGATTCCAAGTTGTAGCCAACATGCAAAGAAACAGATCTATTATATAAAATCCATCTAACAACAACAAAATATCTAGATCCATGCCGGTCAAACTCTGTCAAAGACAGTGTTCATACATTTTCTGGGTTACCCAGAAAACAGCTTTTGTGATCGTGCTGCCTAGTGATAAGTGGGTTTTATACCTACTTATTGGATATCAATTCACGTGAACTATGCCCATCTCAAGTACATTTTAGTGTGTTTTTAGTTGCATTTCGTAATATGTTGCATTGCATGTACTGAGAACTCGTTTGGTGCAAAAGTGCAGGAATTGGCATGAGCTTAAAGTGGGTTGGTGGCGGTGAAGCTAATGGAGGTATGATGATCGAGTGGAGCAAAGAAACCAAGCATTGGTGGATAATTGAACTAGAGTAGTATGACAAACATCTCGATAGATGCATACAGTTTCATCCAGAGGTGTGATAGATGTCAGAGAGTGGGAAACATCTCGAAAAGAAATGAAATGCCATTGAATATAATCCTCGAAGTAGAAATTTTTGATGTGTGGGGGATTGATTTCATAGGCCCTTTTGTTTCTTCTTGTGGAAATCTCTACATCTTGCTCGCAGTGGATTATGTGTCGAAGTGGGTAGAAGTTGCAGCTCTTCTGACAAATGATGCCAAGGTAGTCCTCAAGTTTTTACACAGAAGTATCTTAATAAGATTTGGGACTCCAAGGGCCATCATCAGTGATGAAGGCAGTCATTTCTGCAACAGGCAGTTTACAGCTTTGTTGGCTAAGTATGGGGTGAACCATCGAATTGCTACATCTTATCACCCACAAACGAATGGCCAAGCTGAAGTGTCGAATCGAGAAGTCAAAAGAATCCTTGAAAAACTTGTGAATCCCATGAGGAAGGACTGGTCGTTAAAGTTGGATGATGCAGTATGGGCATATAGGACTGCATACAAAACTCCGTTGGGCATGTCACCTTTTCAGTTCGTGTATGGAAAAGCCTGTCACCTTCCTATGGAGCTAGAGCATAAGGCATATTGGGCGATTCGAAAGCTCAAATTTGATTTAAAAGCTGCAGAAGAGAAACGCCTACTCCAACTCAATGAGTTGGATGAATTCAGATTACAGGCATATGAGAATTCAAAAATGTACAAGGAGAAGGTAAAGAAATGGCATGACCGAAAGATCATTGAGAGAACATTCGAACCGGGACAAAGAGTTTTGCTTTTTAACTCCAGACTTACACTTTTTTCCTGAAAGCTGAAATCAAGATGGTCAGGGCCATTTAGAGTGAAGACTGTCTTCCCACATGGTGCGATAGAAGTGTTCGATAAATTCCCGGATCAGCCATTTAAGGTGAATGGACAGCGATTGAAGCATTACATTGGTGGCAAGGTGGACAGACAATAAGTCACCTCAATTCTTTCCTCGACCTGAGATTCAGAGACAGTCAAGCTAATTGACTATAACTTAGCGCTTGATGGGAGGCAACCCATTATTTCTATCTCTATTTTCTTTTTATTTATTCAGTTTAAGTTGTTTTTGTTAGCGCATTTTCATTCTTAATTAGTATAGTGTGACTATCGTGCATAATTATCAATGTGGCTGATATTGAATAGGAGTATGTTTGTGCATTACATTGAAATGAGGGTGACAAAATAGACACTCATGTGTATTTAGTAAATCATGCTTTGACAGTGTCTATTGGTGGTATTGCAGGTGTATTGAATTGCATGCATTACTGTCTTGCAGTAAGGATATAAAAACTGGAAGTGCAGGACTCAGGGTCGCGCGGCCGCGTAATGATAGCAGCACAAAACCGCGTGCCCGCGCGTTATACCTGCCAGACCCAAAATGCCATTCGCGTGCCCGCTCCCCATGCCCATTCAAAGACCGCACGACCGTGAGCGACACCGGTTTGAGAATTTTTTTAAAAAAAGTTTAAAACGTGTTATGGCTTATTTGGTCTCTCACTTTGACAGAAGGAACAATCACTTATTCTCCCACAAACGTACGTCTCTTCATCTCTCAACAGTTACAACTTGAAGCCATAAATCTCTCCTCGACTACCCATAATTCTCTCCACGATTCTCAGACCCACGATTGATTGCTACTCTATAAAACATAGGGTTTTCGTTTGGGTTGTGCAGAAATAAGTTTGGGGGTCATCAGTACTCA